>JARFIW010000671.1:5630000-6010000 GCA_036346225.1 Platerodrilus igneus
AGTAGATAAAGATTATTATTTCACGTAGCCAAATGTTCGATACAAATTTCCAAGAAGGTAGATTACACAGCAGTATTACAATGTAACAAGCATCAAAAGTAAAACTCGTGTTTATAGTTGACCTCAAAAATGGTATACGAAGCGTGAGAATGATTAAACCCTCGAAAAACATGTGATATAGGAAGAGATGAATACAACTTGACAAGTAAATGCCGAAGAATTTAGTAGGCAGTTACTCGACTACCACAATTAGATGTGCATAGAATGTAAAATACGGTAATTAAGAAGGTGTCTGTGGACTCACAGTAACAAAACCAAAACAGCTTAATGTACAGGTTATCGCAAACTAGGCTGCGGAATTAGGAAAGAGTAATGCATAAGACAGCCGGTGCCATCATAGGTGGATAGTGCCCGGAGATCTTTTACAAGTGCACTTTAGATTTTTGTACCATAAGTATAAGTATAGTGAGGAAGACCTGGCCAATGAAATTCTTTTGGGTAACCGAAAGCTACTACCAACATGGTAAGTTATAGAATTATAAGAACAATTGTACGTGGACAAGACGTGTTTGTGGCTTATAGACTTTTGTAACATTTAAAATATAGTGGTATAAATAGTATATACATTTCAGTGAGCGAAACCATAAAATCTTGTTGAAACGTGGATTGATATGATTAATTTATGCAATATACTATTATAAGAAAAGTGGGATACCAGAGGAACCGTTGAGAACACCCATCTTCCGAACAGATTTTACCCCGTAACTTCGGAATATTGATGCCTGCAAAACAATTTGAATTAAGATAAAGCGAAATTGGAAAAAACCTTTCAAGGTAGGTTATGTCTTTCTGTTTTCTTTTTTAGGACCCATCTTGCACCACTGTAGTTAGCCGTTACATTGTTGTTTGTTACGTCATACCGCCTCTTTAGGGTAAATTAAGATTTAATAGCATAACGTCAATTTTGCATGCAATGCATCATCTATTTGTCATTGATATTAAAGTCATACATAATCTATTAACAAACTAGATAGAGCAATTAATTGCCTTATAACCCATTTGAACAGTCATTTGGAAGCCAATGCTATTTCTTTGCGTCAATGGTCATAGATAATTTTAATGGCAATGGTGACAATGAAGAACGTCGCCTAATTTACAAAACCTTAGAAATATATTTTCAGATACATGGCCAGAATTGATATTTCAACATATACTTCAAATACTATTTTTCTTCAAAAACCCATCTTAAAATACATGATCTTACATCATTCTGATTTACACCAACATATTCTTGCACAAGTCAGAACTTCATCTTTTCAAGATTGTGGGGTTACGGCCTGAATTCGTTGTTAACCAAGGTATAGTATTTATACATTAAAAAAAGAATGGTTGCATAATAAATACAAATACAATTGTACAGATGTAGAGCGAACTATATGGGTGGGTTTGTTTGATGATTGCGGGTAAATAATACGAGAACAAATATATACTTTGGTTAATTAAAGAAATACTTTAAGCAGCTCAGACTTAACAATGTGTAGCAGACTAGGTAGTCGGCACGGGATCCTAATTTTCCACAAATGCACAAACTCTTTCTTATTTACAATGCCACAACTAATTTATTGCACTAGTAGACGTGCATGAAGTACTTTTCCAAATTTTATGAGAAGAGAATGGAAAAATAATAACACAAACATTACCAACGAATAAATTCAATAAAAAAGAAAATTTCACTTATTGATAATTAATTCTGTTCATACATCGCATGCTCAACAAATTAAAGAAAAAAATTAGAAACAATAAAAAAATATGATAATGTTAACATGAGATAATCACAAGTTGGGTGACTAAAATGGTAGCAGTTTGCATAGACGCAACAAGAACGCTGTTGCCTGAACTTGATATATTCCCTTGAATTTTTCCAATTTACTGGAGTTTGATTATGGAACCAGATCATCAATTTTTAAACTGAATGTATGGATATCTCACTTCACACGTTGCTGGAGAATATGAACTTACTCACTCCAACTTTGCGAAAAGTGCGACTGCATTTTTTGCAGTACCTGCCATCAATTAAGACGATTATTTGTAACATTTGTTACATTATTATAATCACGAATTGACACTAATGATGTGTCAGTTAAAAAATGCCCTAGTGTCAGAGCTTCATATTTGTTATGATTAGGAGATAAATCGCACAAAGGGAGTGTGCTCATTATTGACCCTATTTTAGAAAAACCAAGTAGTTAATTCCTCAAAAGGTAGACGTTAGTCTTTAAAAACCCCCCTTAAATAATATTTGGCAGTACGAATTCCGGCCTCCCAAAAACTCCAAAGTGTGGGGCGGAAGGTGAGTTAAAATTCCAAATGATTTGATTTTTACTAATCTTAAAGTCTTCCAGGATCTGTTTTTTTGCTAAGTAAACAAAAACAGATAAACGTCCGTATGCACCTACCAAGTTTGTACTGCAGTCGCTACAAATATTGCTGCATAATCCTCGCCAGAATAAAAATCTATCAAGAAAAGGCTTAAAAGACATCTGAAGCAAGATCAGATATGAGCTTTAAATGCACAGCAAAGTATGCTTTCAATAATTTGTATTACACTATTTACTTTCTTTTATAATAAAAAGGTGCTCCAAAATTGACTCCTACGTGTCGCGATTGTGTCATACATAGGGGGAAGATAAATTAGCCATATATGATTTTAGAGGTTTGTCCTTTAATCTAATGAAGACAGTGCATTTTTAGATCTGATGACATTTTTTATGCCTATTAACAAGAATTTTGACCGACTTGTACATCATGACCTACATGCAAATAAAATTTTTTTTGAAAATAATCTATAAAGTTTAGATAAATAACAAATTTTTTATATTAACAAAGAATGCTTGACATCCTGAGTCACAGTGGCATTTTGTAATCTGCCCCGATTCTAAGGAAACTCAGGGAACCTAACCAAATGCTTAGTTTTCAAAGAGGAAATGTAGGTGTTCCTTGTGATTGCAAAGTAATGCCATTGCTAAAATGTTCAAGTTACGCTAGCTTTTACTACCTTTAACTGTCATAATAACACAATTAATTACTGGATCACATCACCCTTCCAAATTCCAAGTAATTAGGTTACAACATGTTTTGAATCTTTCAAGTTATATACGAAGTTGTTAGTTAACGAAAACCTTATAAAAAGATAGAATTGTTATTATATAACTATATTATTACTTTAGCACAACAATTCCTTGGTTGTTACATACATGGAAATTTAAAATGAAACAAAAACACCAGGCAAAAATTCGTTGCAAATGAAAACAGTTTAAAAAACGTTGAATATTGTTGCAATTAGGTGATTTAATTTCTGCAGTATATCAATCTTTATTCAGTGCATAGGACTTTAATTCCGTATTTTATATCAGTTGCATTAAGCGTAAAAACAGTTGACATCTACCACTGAGAAACAGGATGCTTAAGCCCAAGAGGGCCAGACTACCACAAGGGATGATTTAATAATTGTGAAGATGTCTTTTAAGTTGACATGGTGTTATTTTAGGAGGCATATTTTCTTTAATTTCAATTACTCTGTCAGCTACAAAGGGTTTAAGTAAATATGGTGTAGTTTGGATCCATGTTAAAACGGTTGTACTATCTGTAAAGGAAAGACTAGGTTCAAGTGATACTGCACTATTCAAAGAATCGATTACATATTTATGTGATTGAGATAGCAATAACTTGCTGTTAGTTCTAGGTGAGTTTTACCTAATTTTTAAACATAAGCATATCGGTTTTAATAACAATGCCTTTTTCGTTATGTGACCGAAGTACATTTGTGCAAAAGCCGCTTTCTGATGCATCAGAAAACCTTCTACAACATTATGTACTACTGGTTGAATAGAAAGAAACATTTTGCTTTTAATGTTTTTTAGAAAATTGTATTCTTGTAGAAATGTTGACAGTTTACCTTCAAGTTACATGATATAAGATCGTCCCATCCTAACTGGGCCAACCACAATTTATGCAAAAAATATTTACCTTGAAAATCAAGGTGCGAGTCAGCATAAAGGGTAAAAGATTTTAGCAATACTCCATGATATTGCTCGTTTAGAAGAAACAGGAGACAATAAAAGTACATAACAACAACATGAGTTGGATTTTGCATCTCGTAGAATACCTAAGAGAATATAAAGTGTTTCACTTTCTTCAAGAAAAAGTGAAGTTTCTCTGTCCAGGTAAAACTGTTTTTATTAGTTGGGAACAATCAGAAGTCCATTTTTGCAAACTAGAACAATCTGAAACTAATAGAAATGCAATTATGCAAAAGAAATTCGATGTTAAAGTAGATCGAAAGATGCTACTCAGGTTGGATTAATCAATTTTAATGGTACCCAAGAATAATAAGGCATTCTAGTTGTGAGTAGATTTCAGAAAATTAAATGCAGTTACTGAAAAAAACACATACTCTTTGTCCTACATTAATTCAATTCTTCACGAGTTAGGAAATGCACATTACTTAAGCAGTGTTGATATTCAAAGTGTCTATTGAAACATTCTCCTTTGAAAGAAAATAGTAAAAAAAGATACGACTCATAATCCCAGGGTTGGGATTGTCTGATTTTAACAGATTCCCATATGATTTATGTATCCACCGTTTCAAGCTTTTAAGTTCTTGCTCCAGAATTGTAACCTAGCCTACTTAAATATTTGTACGATTTGGTGACGGTTAGTACAAATTTTGAGATTCATTTTCTAAAATCAAACAAAGAAGAGTGTAAGTTTTTCATGAAAGAACTTAAATTACTTCGCTATGTTGTAAATCGTCCATGTTGATCCAGAAAAGGTCAGTGATATCAACTCCCAAAACTCCATGTCGGGTGAAGCACTTACCCAGGTATGGTTTCGTGATAAAGAAAATTTTTAACCAATTTGTCAAGTATGATATTTTTTAACAAATCTTGCAAAACAGAACTGTAAATGTAAATTGCCCTCGGAATGTAAAAATGCTTTTGAAGAAATAAAAAAATGGCTTTAGTTTCCTCACTAATTTGTCTGGTCCAAATTTCAAATTACTGTTAGTACTACAATGTAATGTGAGTTCGTACGGACTTGGAGCTGTCCTTAGTTAATACTATAAGGTGAAGAATATAATGGGTTACTTATCTACAGCTCTGAATAGCATCAAAAAGAAAATATTTGATTATGGAAAGAGTGTTTATACTCTATGCATGCAAAAAGTTTCGTTGCTATTTAGAGAACACTACCATTATAACAGATCGTTACAGCTGACTGTGGTTCAACAACTTTAAAAATTCAAGTGATAAACTCAATAGGTGCGTAACACTAACAAGTCCAACAACTTTACACTAAATAATATTACAGTACAAGAAATAAGGAAGTTTGGTACAAAAAGATGTGTAATAATGTAATAAATAAACCACTTAATTTTGCTAATTGGAAGTTGACAACGATAAATTATACAAATAAGTAACAGATAATATATTTAATGATGTGAAAAATAATTGGAAATTAGTCGTGACGAAAAAAGCATCTTGTAAGATTATTAGAAAACTACAACGTCATACTGTTAGGACATTTATGTATTTATGATGTACCATCGAACTTTATCTAAATTGTATTGACCTAGTATGAAATCTGATATTAGTCGATATACAGCTCGAACAAAAGAAAAAAGCTGGAAAAATGGAAAATAAAATTAAAATGACAAAATGCAGGGAATATATTTCTATCCGATTTATCAGGTCCTTATTCAACAAGTTCCCATGGTAACAGATTTGTACTTGTAATATGTTACTACTTTGATAAGTTTTTCATTTTTTTCAGATTCAAACGGCTTACAACAACTAAAGTTACAAAGATTATTGAAAAAAATAGATTTTTACTAATTGGAGTACCTGAAATCAGATAATGGGGTACAATATAAGAATAGAATTTATAAATCTATTAAAAATTTTAACGCAAAGTTTTTGAACATACCATTAATATTCTCCTGAGAATAATCTTACAGGAAGATAATAAAATTTTCAAAACTATATGGGGGATAATCAAGAGTTGGGATAAAAAATGATTTAAATTAAGTTGTGCGATGCATACATTAGATCTGAAATTACAAACAATACATGTTATTTTATTAATTTCGGTGTAGAGATTACTGTTATGGTATAAAGATGATGAAGAAAAAATTATTGTAAAAACTTCACATAAAATTAATAGTAATAATAATGATAAATTAGAGTGTAAGACAGCTTGTTATAGAAAAGCTTAAAAAAGCTCATTTAAGGACTAAAAATAATTATAATTTGAGGCACAAGCCTGTAAAATAAAATTAAAGGGGTTTTTGTTGAAAGAAGGAACTTGTTTGATGCTTCAAAAAATTCTTCAGTTCAGTTAATAACGAAGTTTTCTAGTTCTTATAAGGTTATGAAATAATTACAAATTAATATCTATGAGTTAGTAGATATAGATGGTAACAGCAGGAACAACTGGCATATATTTCAGACCTTAAACCTGATTTTGCCCTATATCCTCAGAAGTGGTAGAAGAGTTTCTTATTGCTTTTATAAATATTTTCGTTTCAATTAGCGTTAGTCTTTTTTGAAAACTCTTGTAAAATTTTCATTCACAAGCAAAAAGAGTATGTGACAATCTGTTTTGCCAAGTTATGATCTCATCAATTTCGAGAGATTGTACTTTTTGTTAATTGCATTAGATTATGAATGTTAAAAAGGTATTTCGGTTTCTGAAATTTCAATATTTCAGTTTCACTTAATGGAAGTGATCTATTTTTTTTAGATGTCTTCAGGTGGTATTGAAATGGTTTTTAGACGTACTGGTATTCAGATTGTATTTTTGTACATAAATATGCCTTTTAAAAGTTTAAGAATGGTTTACGAAATACTACAATTTAAGATTTATTTCCTGTGCTTTTCTAATAGTTACATATATTTCCAACAGAATAATAACTGTTAATTTACCTTGTATAGCTGTAAGTTGACTTTCATTTTCGTAAATGTTGTAACCTAAGTATGCAAAATATTCAAAAGACCTTGGTAGATCAACAAGTGTCATTAATGCCCATTGACACACATAACCTTGATATGTAATCCAGCCTTTGTCATTAGTAGGTACCATGTCACTAACATCGACTGGCCATGGCAAGCTTGGGCAGGTAGAAAATAAATTTTCAAATTCATTTGGTGATAATGCCAAATCTCTATCTTTATCAAATCTATTGAACATATGTGATAAAAATTGTTGACCTTTAAATGAAATTTCAGCAATACAACCTGAAGGAATTTTTAACCTAAAATAAATAAGAGTAAATATATAATTACAATTTCAATACTGCTTATATAAATAAGAAAGAAATAACTGAAATAATTTAATTTGCTCCAATTTAGTTGAGTTCTGGTGCTTGGCAATTCATAACTTAAAATATTTTTAAAAAACAAAATATTTTTTAAAGACAAATTGCTTTGATGAGGAATGCCTATGTATCAATTTGATTCTATAAATTTTATATCTACATCAATGAGTAATATTCTTCAACTAGTTGAGTCAAATTTTCCACCTATAATAATCTTTGTTACACTGTACATATAATCTTCCTCATTTAGTTCCAACTCCTTTCTTTGAATTATAATAAATTAGAACAGTTCTTCGAAAATTTAGACATTCCATGGTTAGAGAAAGAAAGTCCGTTTAAGAAGTAATAATTATTCTATTGCATAATATCACACAAAGTTTGATAAATTTTTGCTGTCAGAAATGTAGCCGAAGGTGTTTTGAAAAATACTATGGGAAACTATGGAAAGAAGTATAATCCAAACAATAAAATATAAAGTTAAAAAATTACTAACGATTCCTCAAGCTTATGACAGCCTATATTATTTTAACTGTTCAAATAAAATTTAATTAGAAAAGAAACTATTGCTATGCGAAAGACGACTTGTGAACACTGTAGATCAAAAGATTTCATTTTAAATATGGTTGATGATGGGTACCCGGCTCGAAATTGTGTTATCCGTTGATTAAATGTAAAAAGCAGGTGTTTGAATTTTTGTTGAAAGCTTTTTGAATACTATTGAATAGGACATGTAAAAAACAAGACATAACGTTTGGTTAATATTCCCCTTGTGAAGCAATTAAGTTATTGCTTTGTTAATGGCTACGCAAATATTAGCTCAATTTGTATAGGTAAATTCGCTTTCATTATTTTCACGAAAGTTTATTTATATATATATATATATATATATATATATATATATATATATATATATATGTTAAAAATTGTATCTTGAAGGGCACCCCTTATAGTCATTAATAATAAAGGAAATTGCTATCAAGACTGTGTTATTTGTTCTGCTCGAACAAAATCTTCAAGATTTATGGAAGAAAATAATATGAATCCCAACTCTTGCTTCAGCTGCGTTGCATGTAAAAGGCCAGATGCAGCAGATAACCTTGTTGCCTGCAATAAATGGTGGCACTATTCTTGCACAGGTGTATCTGTAATCAATCGAGCCTGGATTTGTGCGAAATACATTCCTATTCCTACACGGTCTAGTATCTATAAATGTAAAGTGCAATTAGAACTTAAATTAAAACGTTTGGAAGAACAACACGCTTTAGAGGAAAACGATATATGTAAGAGAAATATGAATATTTATCGTTCCGGGTTGTGACCATGCCATTTTATAAGCTAAGGTTGATGTTTCGCCCACTTTTGCAAAGGGCGTCATCAGGATAAGAAACCAAGTAATAAAATAAAAATAATAATAAAGATAAGATTGATAATATTAAGTAGACAAGTTAAAGTGTAAAGAGTATGTACAGTTAGAGTAGTATTATTATCTCATGGTGGGTGACGTCACATACGCAATAAATTCAATTTAAACTTAAACCTCAAGATTCACAACGCTACAGTACAACCCACAAACATCTTGCTAGCAATGTGGCTTTAATACGTCGTCACGAATATCCCATTTACGTTAAGTAAAATATTGTTTGTAAGGACCCCGTTCATGCTGGCGGTATCTAGAAATTCATAAATATATGAAATAAATCCAGACCTCCATATAATATCGGAGCTTTTACTTGTTTTTACTTATAAACAATTCTAGGTTCGTAGTTTCTTTATCCGTAAATATTTGCTGTGGCAACAGTGCACATACTCAGTGGATTCCAATACTGTATATATCGAATGTGAACCGTAACTGTCATTGTCATTCTCGCTCTTATCAAGGTCTTAATGTTTTCAGTTTTCCGTTTTAATATTTGTATCAAGTAATAGTCATCAAAACAGTTTTTTTCAAAACTAACTGATAGTTAATTTCTTCAGCAATGTCAGTACCTAAAAAGAATGTTCGTTCAATGATTAATTATGATATTTTTAGAGTAATATTATGAATAAGGAGGTGATTCATAGTCAAGGACGACAGATTGTTTTTAATGTGTTTCAATTATATGGAACGAGAAACTTTAATAGACGAGGTTCAAGACCTAATTATACAGGTTGAATATAATAGCGATAATTCAGATGGATACTTATCTCGAGGCAATGAGTCTGATGATGGAGATGAAAGTTTAGGATGTGAACCCATTTAAAATATAATTTATGTAAAATAGTTGAATGATGGTCTTTATTTCGCGTTGTAGAAAATATGTGTCATAAATACATTTGTTTGTACATTATTGTTTATTACTGAGGTGTTGAAATAAAACTTGCTTAAAGAGGGAAGCAGTCTTTATATCAAATTATGTTCAGTAGTGCTGTGACAATCGATCACTTTTAAAGCTGAAACAATCAATGATTGGCTTTCAAAGTGATTGAATCATTTTACATTTTAATCCAATCATAATCAATTCTGTTAAGCATGTCCATTGTTTGTCTCCAAAAGGGATTCTTATTGACTATATTCATCTAGGCGCTTCTATCCGATCGTGTTAATCCGCTTCAGTTTGGCGACATAAACCAGTTTTCGATCCGATGCAGCGTCTCCAGTCAATCCATTAAAACAAGTGGATTGTACTACTCGATCGGATCTGAATTCCGCATTCGACGACATTATGCAGGCTTGACGATTTAAATAATCTATGATTATAATATCAACAGCACCTGATCAGGCCGGTGTAGTATATCTAACTTCAGTAAGCAATATTGCTTTTGTTTAGTCAGAAAGGTTAAGATTATTAATTATTCAAGGAATTATTTTATAGCTAGATTATCGATGAAGTGCGTAAAAAATATATTAATTTAGCAAATATTTCTAAACTATAAATGAGGTTATGTAAAAAATATATAACCTGACAAGAAGCAAACCTTAATTACCTTTCTTTTCATACTATAACTGTTCCTCTTCGTTCAATTCTACAGCACTGAATTGTCGATTCTATGATCCATTAAAATAAAGCACGAGATATATGCAATTTATAATAATATTAATATAACAAATGATATAAAAACCTTTTGGTATTAATTAAAAATTGTTTTTGTTTTGTTTTTGTTAGTTACAACACCATGAGTGTCATTGTGTAAACATATTCTTAAAACGTTTTTGTAATTAATCTTAGTAATATTTTCGAGGTGGGCATTTGACATTTTTATAGTGTTTATAGTTTGTGTTTAAAACAAAAACGTATATTGATTTGAAAAAAACGAATATGTAGTACTACCAAATTGTTTTTGTTCTACTAGTGACTATAAGTGATAAAATATCAGGTTTTTTCAAGGTCACCCGCCATGAGATAATAATACTACTATACTTCTCAACTAGCAGACTCACTAGCCCATTTAAGCTAAAAGGAGTGTCGTAGCATATCGGTTAAAGTCACGGTTAGGCTGTTGTGAACATAGACTTGTTTTCCAAATGGGGAAAAAGTAGTAGCCATAATGTTTGTTTAGATCATTAGAATTTTTAGTGCTTTCTAAGGATTCTCTGATTTTTCTATCCACAAGAGAAGAGATTTGAGTTCTGTAAATTCTGTAATCAAGATTAGGTGACGAACATTTTGACAATTAAGTAAATGGGTGCTTATTAGGAATAATTTTGTTTGTAAAAAATTATGCTTTAAATGTTCTGTATTCTTTTGTACGAGAAAAAATTGTTTTTGAATGTATAGATGTTTTATGTTATTGCTGTGTTTGAGCTAGCCAGGCAAAAAAAAGTTAGAAAGGTAATTTCAAATTTAGAATTTGCTGTACCTGTGTCACAGCTCTTTTAATAATGCCCATTTTTGTATCTGTTGTCATAGCACTCTTTTAGTGGTGCTTCAACATGCGACCGTTGTCATATCACTCTTTCAGAGCCGCTCCAATGTGCAACTGTTGTCTCATATATATATATATATATATATATATATATATATATATATATATGTATAAAATTAAGTATCGATCAATTGTTAGATATCTGGTAATTATAGTATATCCAATAACCATCGTGAAACATATTTATCGGGCAACGATAACTATCGGGTAAAGGGTAGGACAACAGTATTAATTACATTATCAGGTATCGTCATTCCTAATTCCAAACATGTTCAAAGTTGGACACTGCCAATAAACAGGCTCTTTCTCATGAGGTGTTCGGGTCGGAGGGGTATTTGAAATCTAAACTACAATAAAAAGGTCTTGAGAACTTAACTAACTTTAATAAATGAATTTAATATTCTTTACACACAATGCGCAAATCCATTTCAGGAAATGCCCGGTAAATTATGAGCAATGCTCTAATTAAACTTAATTCTATACCAAATCCCTTTTATATAAAATGGAAATACTAAAAGTAATTAAGATCTGTAAACATGTTGTGTAAACAGAGAAACAACGTCCTTCTAAAACTAATTTACGTGGATAACCTAAATAATATTACCGACGACAGGTAAGGTAACCGTTAAGTTCAATTATTCAAACGAACAAAAAAAGAGTTAATGCAAGGTAAAACCCGATGTTTCTAACGAGGACAACGTACCACACTTGCTATTTCGACGACGTAGTATAAAATTTATGGTATGATAACCACAGTGAATTTTATTGCACCCTTCACGATTATCAATCGTAATGATATTACGTTATAATATTTAATAAATGTTGAATGTTCCTCAAACCAATAACATCGAGATTGCAAGTATAATTATATTAGCTCCCACCTTAAAACATCCATTTAAGGGTAGGCACTTAACAGTATTTTACATCGCAGCTGCTAATTTATACGTCTAACTGCAACCAACTCCGAACTACGTCTCCTCCATATAACCCAAGTTTATCACGCACCCTACATTCATCCCCCTCTTGTTATAATATTCGAAGCGCAACGTAATGAATACTTATCTTAAATTTTATGCTACAGTCCCTCAGGCATATATTATTATGAAATATAAAACAAATAAAGGGAATTTGTTTAATTATTATTATATCTATCAGCACGGCCTGATACAAAGTTAATTTCCAGAAAATGTAGAACAAACACCCATATCTTAGGAGCTGATGATAAAAGAATATTTGTGCATAAAGACTTTTTATTAAGATGCTTTGTATAAACAAGATAGCAATAGAAAGAGCATTAAGATATAAAATGACACTTATTATACGAGAAGAAAATGATAGGAAAAATTCCTCTCTGAAACACGAAAAAATAAATCACTAGACATTGACATTCTGTTTTATTCAATTTTACTATATAACCTGTTCTATTGAATCTCATTACAAAAGATTCAAAAATGATTATTTCAAATATAATTAGTGCACCCCATACATGTACTAGTGTGCAAAAATGAAGGTTTTTGCTGATCATGCAACTATATAAAAATATTTTGTAATGTTAACCATTCGTTTTATTGGCAGGAAGAATATCGAAGCCAAATGTGCATGAACTTTCTATTAAATAAACAGATTAGAGGGTGACTAGCAAATTTCTATTTTTTCAGCAAATGATTGTTATTTTGCCAAAAGTAAAAACAAAGAAATGGCATATAAACATGAAAAGATGGTACCTATGCAGTCGATTTGTAAGCAGTTTTTCAAATTTTCAATAGTAACCACATAAACTGATATACTATAAAAAGAAATATGCATTTATTGAGATCCACCACTATAAGTTTTATACTTTTTATTCCATCGATTTTTAAAAAAACAATCTGAATATATACCGCAGCTTCATAATTAAAAAAAGATTCCTACCCATGATAGATATTAAGTCATTGAAAGTCGTATTCTAAATATTAAGGTGGTAAAGGGTGTTAGTTATTAAATAAAATTTTGCCCAGGGTTCCAAATTTAAATTCACAATATATTCTTCAAAACAATACATTCCGATAGCCAGATTAAAATTGTACAAGAGTAGGGCTGACAGCAAAACTGGTTTTCGACAAAACCAGTAAACCAGTTTCTGTAGAATCAGTTTCAGTAAAATCGGTTTCGATAATACCGACTTAGATAAAATCAGTTTTTGGTTAAAACGATTTCAGTACAATCGGTTTTGGTATTTAGAACGGTGGTTAAAATTTTATGCAAGAAGTATCGGCATAATGCCACTGCGCTGGTTAACAAGCAGCCAACTAGAATGGTATGTTTTAATGATTGTATACCATAACTTGTACTTTTCCAAACTATGTTGACTTTTCGAGTATTAAAGTAATTGAATTTCTCAAAAAGTTGTAGGTAATATGCTGTAGCGAAATATTCATACTAACAAAAGCAACTTCAGTTATTCGGTTTTTGTATATAAAAAGTAAAAGAAAAAAAGAAATTACGAATAAGCTTTAGTCCTGATTTAAGTACCTGGTTATTCTTTTCGTATTCTAGGTATAGAAACGTTAGTTTAAAATAGATCCTTTGTTGATATTTATTAAAATTTTTTAAAAAACACACTATTTTGCATTCCTACTTCTGTACGAAACAATTTTAAGCTTTTTAGTGTACTACATAAAGATGAGATATCCATATAAACGTAAAACCGTTTTCGCCCAAATTTAACGTTATTATACAACTTTAAAACTTTGTAAATTAAAAACGGGACAAAATTTAAAAAATGTTTAGATTTTTGTATCTTTAAGTAGTACAAAAAAAGAACAAACTCTTAAGTTTATATAAAATAATGAGGTAATTTCCTTTGGTTCACTTGATATGGGTTGACCGTATGCTGTATTCTATGATGAAAGTATATTGGTCTTGTAATTGAAGACATAAGAGAGAATATTCTAAAAGTAAAATTTCTGGCCAGTAATTTAGGTGAACGGACTTGGATGAAAACGCCCGCTATTCAGTATGTCGAAAAAAATGTATATTTTTTATGGTCCAGTTCAAATTCAAAAAACTGACCCGTTTTTCTTAAAAAGGAAAGATCCTGTTAATATTTCTGTGAAATGCAGACAAACTAAAAACATGTAGGTGGTTGTCTACTACACATCTAACTAGCAGTTAGATAGAAACTAAGATTTGTATTTTTATTTAGATAGGTGTTTATCTATTTTTGTTTTAATGTCCCTCTCTTTAACTCTGTTTAGATTGTAATGCTGTAAATTAGGAAGTACCTATCGAAAAGAATTGCTTTTATTTACCTAATACTTTCTACCTGCTATATATTGTATCACAGTCAGACAATTAACTTTAAGTTCGTATGATCTTGAAAAATAATTATTTTTGCAAAATATCAAATTCTGTAAAACAGTGTATAGGCCAAAGTTTAAAACAGCAAACCAGAACCATTTACAAACACATGTACTGTGATTGCAGCACCCTTATACTAATGCCCCATTGGAGTAATTGGAATTTTTAAATTAAAAATCAAAGAAAATATTCTTGATCGATTGTAAGACAAACAAAAAGCTTTATATTGTAGTAAATTTTTGTATGTTAGACTCTACTGTTTTGAATGTTGGTTTATATTAATATCGCTGAACATTATTACTCGTAATTTCAATAATCTGGTTTCACTAAAAAGTCATGACACTACGCCCGCTTTCCCCTATATCTATTAAAATCTTTATGAAAGTAGTTCCATTACTAGATTTTAGTGTTGTTCCTTCCTCATGCTGAGAGTTTTTAAAATATGTAACTAGTTAATATAAAAGGTTCATCTGAACTTAAATTACAAAATGATACTGAAAGTGAACTATTTAATACTTGAAAATGGATTTAACAAGATATGATAATAATCTAAAACAATAATAACAATTTAAAATATTGTTGATGAGATTAAGAATTATGCAATGCTGTTTATTTGTAAAACGTGTTTTTTGATTACTCAAAAGTCAAAACTATCACACATTTTTCTGACCCTAAAGGAGCAATATATTCCAGTCAGTTCTTTAAAACAATCAAATTTACGTACGTTGGAAAAAGATAGTCTTTACTGATGTTTAAACTGTCATTATAACCAAATTTTCTAAGAACTGCCCAGGTAGTTTCATTCCTTCCTCTTTGAATAAATAAACTATGCAAATATAGAAATCCTTTTAAAGTAACACAGTTATTTTGCACTCCATCATCCAAGTTTTTTCGAAGAACACCTTTGACATCATCTAATACTTGCGGTTGCAGAGGCGCATTAAAGCATCGACTTTGGAAATTATTTAATTCAATATCATTTAATAAACCATCATTATCTACATCACAAATAGTAAATATGCGAACAAGTGCTTTTTGACAACTTTCCGTTAACTAGAAAATACAAAAATCATTATATGCAGCGTTAAAAAGTAGTTAAAATTATATTGTACAAAGTTACATGTACTATCAGTAATAAAAATATTTACTTACATCACCTTTGTCGACATTATATAATGGGCTGGTTGGGTGGAGTACTGCCTTTTGTGCATAATAAAACATTTCAGAAATATTTTTCAAGGTTTTTGCGGAGCATTCAATACATGTTTCTATTTCTGCATAATCTTCCATAATCGCATAAACATTCTGTAAACAAAAACATCACGTTAGCAAATTTTCTTATTATAAAAATATCATGGCTAAAATACTATAATCTTTGAAATGAGAATCAAAGTTAACAAAGTATAGTAAATTAATGGTAGTAAAATGCAGAAATTTTAAATATTAAAATAGGTTATTATTAAATTCTCTGAAATGTTCCTAAAATTGTTCTTAAAAAAGACTAATATCAATTTAAACTGATTTAACATTTTAAAAATTGCTATGGAACAATATCATTTAGTACAACTGTGAATCGTCAGTTTTAATCCAATTTACGTTGCTAAGAATCCACAAATAAATTAAAAAATATGAGAAAAAAATGCCTTTATTTTGTTATCCCTCCCCATTAATCAGCATATTCAAAGTTGTAACTTTTTAGCGATTAAATTGTCTTAAAGTGGTTGTTCTATACTTTGTGCATTTTAGTTAAATTTGCAGAATTCCATCTATAATGGATCAACAAATAATTTCAATTTTCCTTTAAATTCATCTTTTTCATATACATTAAAAGTAGGGATGTTATGGGTAATTGCATAGCATTCATGCCAGTTTGTATTAGAATGCCTAATTCACATATGTAACATTCACGATGTCACTTGGTTAAGTAAAAAGTCAATACTTAGTTGCGGTATCAATTGTAATTTGAGAATAAGATTGCTCAAAACAAACAAACAAACCTAAATCCGTAGTACATGTAACAATGGAATCCTTAACCTTATAAATAACGGAATATTCATAACTATGTATTTATGCACTGGTAAGATCAACAGGGCTGCAAGATGACTTCTTTTCTATTCCTGCCATAGCAACAAGGGTGTGTGTATGGTAAAATTGTACCACAAGTAATAGAAAGTGAACACTTGCCCTAGCAATGAAACAAACAACAGAAATATACCATTCTCTTTTAGGTTGCTTAAAAACAGTTATTAACTTCAAGGAGCAAATGTGTAATAGTAAAACTCCCGGTTCTGTAGCATGAGTAATAACTTTACCAAACATACATTTTATAAATTTCGGTTTATAACAAGTTTGGCAAAATTAAACCTTTACAATTTATAGGTAAACAAATATATAGATCAACCAAAAAAAGGAATCAAAGAAAAAAACATTAATTACTAGAGCTTAGGCACAAATATTTTGAGATAAACAAATCTTTATAAAACAGCTGTACAAACTGGTAAATACAGAAATACCTAATAGTGTACATACTTGAACGGGAAACTGGACTTTACTCTGGCTATACTAAAACAAAAGTAAATTCAGATAACTTACAAACAGATAACGCAATTACGACTGCATGACGAATTATATAAATTTTCTTAACAAATCGATGCTAATCTAGAAGTATCCACAACCTAAAAATTAATGCCGAATTCTTGCTACATAGTTTGAAACCGTATCTTTTCAAATACCAATCATTTCACACTCGTAAAATCTTTTAGATACAGGTAGTTGTAAATGCAACAAAGCTAAATCTGCAGTTACTTTTAATCATTCTGATATTGCTAAAGCAGAAAACCCATAACAAAAGAACTCTTTATAAAGTTAAATTTCGTTTACCCCTAGCTGGAAGTGAATTTCTTGATAAAGGGAAAAGTTTTCCATGGCAATAACGTTCTCAAAATAAAAAGATACTCATACTCATTCTCTACCAAGTATAACACAAAGAATACCAAAGGTGGGATTGCGCAGAACAGAATAAAAGCGTTTTATAATCCATATACAGAAAATTTTTTGGAATATAATACTTCTATCAAAAAGATGGGTATACAGTTGGCCATACTTTATTGATTTAAAACTGAACTTTGAAGGAAATTTGTAACGTAGTTTGTTTAAATTATGAATCTTAATGTAAACAATAGATAATTTGTTCTTAATTGTAAAAATATTGCATTAAACCATTCACACAATAGTTCTAGTCAGATGATTAAATCATGTAAAGAAAATTCATGGAGTTAAAATTATACACTATGACTACATTTATATCGGCGACTTCAATCCAGATTGAGATCTGGCCACTACAGTTGTCAATCACAATTCCAAGTGTTTAAATCGAAAAGGTTTGAAAATGGAGGAAAATATTTTAATATCAATTCATAATGAAATTAAAATTAATTTTTCTTCTAGGTTATGTTGACATTGAAATGAAGCAAAGTTAGGTACGAAAATGACATCGAAATGTCTTCAAATTTACTGAGGTGCTTCACTGTTTATATCGTTGGATTCAAGTTACTTCAGTCAAGCCTGTTCAAACCACTTGAAATCATAATCCTGCATGGTTAGGTCAAAGCTTGGAAGCAGTTTATACGAGCAGCTTGACTTCAAAAGGAATTTAAATTACCGATTTAAACATGGTCTATACATTGAACTCAAAATTTACTCTCTAAATGTATAAAGACTTCATCGATATTAATTACTATTTAAATTTCTTATTTTACACAAACTTAGTAGTTTTAGTGCACAAAATACAAATTCCAAACTAATTAAGAAACAAGAGAGTCAAGAATCACAAAAATGTTTTAGCAAGAATTATTTTAACAAAACAGCGAATTATGTACTAAAAGAGATATATTAATGATTATTGATACGTAAAATGTGTAATTCTATAACAAGAACAGAAAAGAGAATTTGAACACTTTCTTCTCCATGGCATATTCGTAAACAATAACTAACAATTCCAGATATTTTAAAAAAGGGGATACACGTTTTCAATAATCCTATTAAAATACCTGCAATGTTTATGATTTATGAATATACATACCATACTTATATATCAATAATGCAAGTAAATCACCCAAATGCTTTATTTCATTTATATGTAAACATATACAACGAAACGCGAGTTAATACTGCCTGCTTAAAATTAACAATCTTATCTTCTAATAACCAGTTTCTCGCCAGAACAGAACTAAATAATAAACTTCTCTTACAAAAAAAGCTAAATTTTACAATTATAATTTACGGAATGTAACGATCGGGATTTATTATTTTTCTAATGGAACGACATGGGGTATAATTTGTGGATCCATTTATAATAACTAGATTGTTCAAAACACTATAATGTTTTTCGGGTGTGAAATTATTTATTATATTGAACATTTGAAAGCTGCTCATGTGATCTATATAATTACATATAAATTTTATAAACATTTGGTACCAACAAGACGGCTGTCTGGCACGTAATGCAAGAAGAGAACATGGGTTCCTAGCAACCTTTTTTCAATTCACATCATTAGAAGAAAAATGATTTTTCTTTAAAAACTTTAACTGTATAAATCTATAGGCATATACAGAATGCATTCATAATGTCGGAGAACTTTGTGCAAAAATTACTGATACCCTAAATAGTATTACAACTGAAATGCTTGTAAACATGTGAAAGAAATTTTAGGTAACATTTTGAAATGAAATGCTCTGTTTTATGTATGTAATATGTTTGCAACTCTGGTAAGATTCTTCTTGGAGTTTCTAATGAGCAATAATCAAATAAAGTATTTAAAAATTCACCATAACCCAATAAACTGTTCATTTGTTAATTTAAGAATATGATATTTAAATGTATAAACAAGTTACTAGTTGTTATTACACCTTATATTTTAATTTGATAGTGTTAAAAAAATGTACATATTGTTTAAACATGCCTTAAACTAATCCTGGCTTGTTAAATTATATTTCTCTCTCGGATTGATATATTCTCTGTTGATCTACCTTCCACTTATAATTCCGCTAACCCTAGATAATATCACTATTAAATTACTTTTGAAATCCACATGGTATACCATAATGTAACCACAAATGATAATCTTACTTATTTTAATGATTAATTAAAAAAATTGATAAATAAATCAAACCACTTAATAAACACCTCCATTAAAAGTGTTAAAAAAACCATTACATTGTTTTATATATAACTAATATTGAATAGAAACAAAATAGTAACAATAAGAACAGCTTAAAAATTTTAGTTACTCCAGACATAATAATTATTTATGTACCAGAAGTATCAAGTATATGTTCATGCCCTGAGGGCAACGATGTTACAAACCTGAAAGCCTCTGGCCCCGAGGGGTTTGTAAGTCGTCTGAGGGCATAAACATCTATTGATACCAGCGGTGCATCCAACTATTTGTCACACTAGTTTGTAATTGCATCTAGAATATAAATAATATCGAGAAAAATTCTAAAAAATTTAATTTGGTTTTCATTTTATCATAGCAGCCACAATCGTTGCTAGAGAAATGCTGCACTTGTACGCGTAAACAAATATTATTAGTTGTTAAAGTTAGAAAGTCAAAATGCAGGAAAGTTCTAAAATTCCTGACGAAATTGTAAAAAAACTGAAAAAGCAACACAAAACGTACTACCGAAGAAATGGAAAAACGTTTATGACAAAGAATATGACAAATTACTAAATTGAATGGTAAAAACTGTATAGAACTTATTAATGAAATTGTGCTGCTTGGATACTTCTATAATCTCACTGAAACATTTTCTCTGATCTTATGGTTTCTTTTGTGTATTTATGTCCGTGCAGACCAGACCATAAAGTGCACTTCATGCCTACACAGGCATAAAGTACACTACTATGTAGTGGATAACTAAGCAGAAAAACACAATAATGAACTAGTATGACGTAAAAAAATTTGGATTTTGTTTTTAAATACATTAACTCAATTATACATCATTATAAAAGGTCTTTAAAGCAGCTCAGAGAAGAAATACCTCTTCAAGGAAGTTTTATTCAGTTGAATTAATAACAAGAAGCATGTTCATAATATGATCAAGAATTTGTATAAAAATAGTAGAAACAGATAATACTAAACAAAATTCAATACAAGGCATTTACTTTAAAGTTTTTGAGCATCATAATTTAATGTACAGTCAAAACATACATAGAAATATTAACTTTAAAAATTAACTACTTCAAAAAGAAGAATACAAATAATTTCCAAAAAATAAATTCCACATGCAAACAAAATTATTTAGTTATTTATTGCACTTTAGAAAATAAAAAATTAAACCACAATACTATTTCATTAGAGGAGGAATAACATATTCTTGAACGTTCCATCAACAATTACAATAAATTATGCAATATACCTGTATAAATATGCTTTATATGTACTTCAGACTCATAACTTGAGTTAATTTGAAAAAATTAACTTAAGCAAATTCAGTCTTATATTTCTTCGCTTGAGAAATAATAATAATAATAATTACGTAATAACTTTATATTGCATAAAAATAAAGCAATCAAGAATTATACATTCTACCTTGTTTCATATACAGACGTTTAACTGGCTATAGTAAGATTCTGAATTTGGCATTAATAATAATAATAATATAGCCTCACTTCTGTCATAGTATAACCATACTTTCATCATTTTTAATTAACACCATCTTCATTTTTACCTATTTCATTGTATTCGTCATCAATTTAGTGAAAAATAGTTCTTATTAGAACTCAATATTACAAAATGCCAGACAAAGATACAACTTTGGTGACACAAGCTCAACAGTTAGCATATTTCAAACAAGAAAAGCAGAATAGGGGTCTTTTAATTTGAGCGTAATTTAATTAACTCTACCTATTGGAGTGGTTACAGCTTTGCAAATTAGTGCAAGTATACTTACTCGCATTAAATCACGATAGATGACTACTCTAATTGTGCGCAGTTTTGGAAAAAGAAGGGTCGGGAAGAAAACTAAATCTATGTATCTACCACACGGCATTAAAGGGAACATCAGATATACTCTGAATACAATTTATGCCCAAAGTAAGTTTAATAAAACTTTTAAGTACACAATAGCGTAATGTTTATTATTTGCAGAAAAGTTGAATATGGAGCTTTGGGAAAAAGATATTAGATTAAGTAATACAAGTTTGAAAAGCACATTGCTTCAAATTGGATTCAAATTCAAAACAGAAGGTGCAAAAACCAAATATTGCTAGTTCAAGAATTAAATATAAAAGAGCAAACAAAAACAATTTAGACTCCAACACAAAACGAGAGGTCGTTTTTATAAACAAAACTTGGCTCTTTTCAAAAGGATATCCAACATGGCAAGGCAATAATATTAGAAGTGTGTGAGATCCAAGTGGGTATGATGGAAAAGATTTTGTAGTAGTTCATGCTGGATCAAAGGACGGTTTTGTAGGTGTTTCTTTGTTGTTTGCTTACATATTGAACAGTAGTGATTATCATGGTGAAATTAATGGAAATACGTTTTAACAGTAGGCTGTAGAGAAGTGAATAAACAATTTAGAAGAACTACTGTAATCCTGTTTGACAGTCACTAGATATGCAAAAGATTTTTGTAAAATTACACCCCCATCGACACTAGTATTTATACGCATTTTCATAAATCAAGTTACATATATTAATCTGAATAGAAACGTACAATAACTGCAATGTAAACTATTTACGGTAGCTGCATTGAAATCTTTCTCGGTACAATAACTTTGGCAACCGTGCTTTATGGAAAAATTAACATTTTGTGTTGCTGACATTCTAATAAAATGACTAATGATATCTTCACACCAAACATTTAATTTCCATTAATTCTTTTAAAACTTTAAAAAGTATATTCCATTTACAAAAAAACTAAGACAGATATCCCAGTTTAAAGAAAAGGCATAATTTTACCAAAGGTTAGCCTGATAAGTATAACGTTCAAAATATTCGGATACATACTCTTCTCTGTCGTTTTGTTACGTGAATCGGGGCAGCCACGCTGGGCGCCAAATTTATGCTACGTTGGCTCGTAGCCGGGCGTAACACAAAGAAAATCAAAGAAATGACCGGGCTCAATCGGAGATTAGGGGGTTGTAGAAAGCAGACCAACATATAATGTACGTGGCTGTAAGGAATTAGTAACAATACCTGCAATAAAAAAAAATTAGTCCTGCAAACCTGAAATAAAGAAAAAGCATAGCATGCTGATCGAGCATAGATTGTTCAGTACTTTGTAGAATGTAAAAAAAAACTGTTTGGATAATCTATATAATATAACAACGGTAAAAGCAATACAAAAAATTTTTAGTACAAAGTGAGGTAATATTGGGGAGTAGCAGAAACGTTTCCTCACACACCAATTAAACATAAATCAGACAAAATGTTAACAAAAGATAAATAGGTAAGACACAATTGATATGAGTAATCCAGTAGTATTGATTTTTTTTTGTTTCTTAATAGTAGGCAATTCGATTGTAAAAGGTATCAGAACGACAAAGATATGGCAAAACAAACGGATAGATATTTAAAGTAATAACAAGTAGGAAATAGTTCAACTTACAAAAGGTCCTTCAGTAACGCTTCCTTGCAATTGAAGTGTGGGATTCACGATGTCCGGCACTAACGAAGCACTTCACCCTTGACTGTGAGGGCGTTGATGGAACTTATCACACGTTACCCTAATCACACCTACGTATTTCACTGGTGTTAGCAGCAGACATTATCACACGACGGAACTATGTAGCATTGATAAATTTCTTGTTAATTCTATTTCCTGAGACAATAATTTCGAAATATTTTGTAGCACTAGTTTAATTTCAACTGGGACCAAATGTATATTATTTTCATAAACATCCAAAAGCAGGGAGAAACTTCAACCAATACCTTTGTAAACCGGTAATCTGTTATATTTCGCAAATAACGAAATTTAGCAAGCAATGATCTATTTTAGATTCTTTGGGGTTAGAAAATTCAGAAACTACAGTATCAACTGTATTTGGATAATCCAAAGTATGCACTACTCTGATAAAAAAAAAGGACTGCGAAACTAGATCGCACACACAGTTTAAATATCAAAAGACGAAGCACCAACAAAAAAAACACAATGAGTAAAGCACGTGTATCACTAAAGTAAGTCCGTCAAATGTTCCGTAAAATACGCGTGCAGGTCGAGTTTAACAAGTTCTACCACTTTTATTTCCAACAGAAACTCAACAAAAACAACAATTAGTCAGGCACGCGTAAGCAATAAAACCGTCCGTCAAATGTCCTTAAAAACACACGTGCGTCGACCAAACACGTTCGCCTATAAACCATACTACTTCAAGCGGAATTAGCACTCCACTTCCTACAGTTAATACACAACTTTTATTTCACAAGAAAAACAACTAAAATCGTGCCGTGCTTGTCCATGAACAATTCGAAAATTGATACCGCATTAATTCTCCCTATTGTCAAAGTAAAAGAAACAGTATTTTCAACGTAATTAATTTATAGGAACCAAGAACGAACTACAACTGCTCATCTGTTTATATCAACTCGTTGCTATTACAACCTCTAATCGTCTATTATCTAGACTTGTATATCCACATAAGCAACAAAATTTATACGAACGGCAAGACAAGAACGATGCAATCCACTCAATATAATACGACGCATTCGCCAACGAGTTAATAAATGTAAAATATAGAAATAGTAATTGCAGAAAGGTATTTACGAATTGGGAAAAAGCGTAAAATGATTAAGCTATAAAAATGCACGTTACAGTTTTCCCAGATGAATGTGTTCACGTATGTCTTTATTTAAAACACGTACAAATTGTATTACCATCTTTATCATATATATTAGTTAAGCTTTTAAATAATCTTAAACATATGTTTTGAATTGAGTTAGACACCTATGACGTAGAGGACTTCTTTCGTGGTTCCTACTATATTATATACAAGTGAAAAACCCAATTGTATGCATGTAAATAATCACCCTGTCTGATCTAAGCATATTGTAAATACATAGCAATTAATGTACAATAGCAAAAACACAACTCCGGGTTTTTAAATAATCACTCTAAAATAAATACGAAGCCCTTCATTTGTAATAAAAATGCGCTTTCCGTGCATAAAAATAAATAATTTTGTGTATTTAAAACCCCAATTTTAATCCTAATTATGGGTATTAAAACACGTTTTGCCATGAAAATCAATCCTTTTATTACAATTATGAAGATGCGGATCTTTCTGCATGTGCAAAACCCATTTATAAAGCAGTGAAAGCTTTAAACTAACCATATAAATAGACCTTTGAATTACATAAATTCAATTTAAATAAAACATATTCGTGAAATTTCGAGAGGAATTGAGAAGAAATACGTCAATTTCGTATGACCTAATTAATAAAGAAACGTTTCTTCCAAGAAGCAGCGGGAACATTAAAAACCCATAAAAATAGATCAGAATTATGTATGCTTTCGCAATCACTGTTGGAGAGATGCAATGCGACCAGTAACCTTATATGTATTGGAGAATCATGCTAATGAAGTAATAAAACGAGAAATTCCCAGAAACTTGCATCAGATAGGCGTGTAGTATTTGGAATAGAATGGAATTCATTCATAAATTCAATCGCGAAAATGTTACTTTGCGAAGATATTATTGAGTATGCGGTACGCATACCTTAATTTAATAATTACAATGTAACAGTGAATATAGAAGTCAATCTTAAAAATGCAGTTATTTGAATTTGTAATAAACAATGAAGAGGGAAAATTCTTCGAGACACAAAAAGCTACTTCAATGGCTTATTACACATAACGTTCAGTGTATTACATATATTTTTAAAAGTGAATCATTCTACGAAGCCCTGACCACGAAGTTCTGCACCTACCACCATATTATTCTCAATTTCATGGAACATAAATTCTTTGGGAACATGCAAACATTTATTATATATAGGAAGTGGTGGTTATACTGTAACATGTCTTTTTGCCAAGATTTGAAAGTGTGTGGATACTTTGCTTTGCTGCACTTGGTGTGCTAGCTGTTTGATTAAGTGACTAGTTTCTTAATATTAATTACCATCCAAGCATTAACAGTATTACCCAATTAAGAGTTGAGTATTATTTAAAATAAATAATAAAAAGCGTACTTTATCATATGGTTGTTTGAACACTGTTCAATTGACAACGGTACAAAGTTGTTTTGGTTAGTATGTCAAATCGGATAGCATTCACTTTCGGGTTCCTGAACAAGTAAGATTACTTTAAGTAGGAGCAGAGCGTGCAATTTGCAAATCGCTATTTTATATTTGCATCTTTTGCCCTATTTATATTTACAGAGAAGTATAAAGGCGAACAATCTAAAAAAACTACAGCTTTTTGTTTGAACATTCATTTTTTAAATTATAAAGTGGAAAGTATGAATACTGGTAACAATCCACTATAACACCGCAGCACTTCAAGTAGCGTGTGTTCAAGGGAACTTCTCACATTATAACATTGCCACAGCACATTCTACAATTCTTACCAGGCGATATCAGATTATTCGTTTTTATCCGGTATGAAATAAATACCACATGCTTGTGTTTAATGGTAGTAGCTTTTTTATATACAACTAAGTAACTACTTTCAAGGTAAATGTAATATCAATTACTCACACAAATAACAATTGGGATTTTACAGCCCAAGTTATACAAATTATGTAATCACCTATTTAAAGTAATTCATTTAAACAGAAATCGTTACTAAGGCATTTGTGTCAACCCAAGTACAAGAAAAATACATATTTATTCCCTTACTTTTTCAGTCTAGGAACATTGTAACAAAAACACCAATTGTTACAGAATGTGTGGACAGTGGGTTGCCGGATAACCTAGCAAGTTTCTATGTAGCAGGTTGTGCAGCTCAATATACCTTGTTTATTTTCAAAAATCAAGAGTTGAATACAAATAATATAAAATGTATAATGAAATATAAAATTTATTAAGTATTTTATACTTACTTCAATAGTAGAAAAATCAACTAAATCTATTTTATTTCCAACTAGAACAACAGGGCATGTTGCATCTGGGTGATGTTGTCTAATTAATGGTAACCAGTAAGATGAAACTCTATCAAAGGAATCGTCATCATCAACAGCATACACAATACATACAACACTGGATCGTTTAATTTGTTCATAAAGTTGTTCCTCTGTTTGTTCGGCAGCAGAATAATCAACTATACTGGTAGGTACTTGTTCTGGAGTAACATCAGCAGGTATTGTAATTTCTTCCGCTTTTGCAGGTACATTTTCAGGAAATTCTTCGCTAACTAGAGACAGAATGAGAGATGTTTTACCCACATTCCGATCGCCCACTAAAAGAATGCGAACATTCCGCTTAGAATGAAGTTTTACTACCATTATCTACAAAATTGTAGGTTAGAATATTTCATTTTAGTGTAATAAGAAAAATATGTATAATAAGTTTAAATACAATCGTACTTACCACACCTTACTATTTAAGAGACTGCAAAATCTCAACCTACATTATTTAAAATATATAAATTACCCCACCATAGCAATGTTATTAAAAATTGCTTTGCTTTGGTCATATTAGTAACTTTTCTAGTTATATTTCGCAAATCGTTCTATTTGTATTAGCAGCATTTATTTCATGATGTTGTAAATACGGATAAGCATATTGAAAATAAGATATTACTATATAATACGCATGTCTTAAAATATGTCATTTATTGCTAGATTTGATAAGTTCTAATTAAAAAAATGTTCCTTTTATATTTTACCTTGTCATTTCAAACATTGCAGAAAAATGAACATGATAAGAAAATCACATCGTAACGAGTTTGGACAGAGGGACCCAAAGCGAAAAGTAGATGCTAATTGGCTTACGTAAAGAAAATCTTACGTAGAGGTCGAACAAACAGTTGAGGACTACCTCCGGGTAAGTCATGAGCAGATCTCTATTAATAATAAAATAATGGAAACGTAAGGTTTTGCTATATTTAGAACATAACGCTTTATCTCTAAAAATGCATTCCTTTTTACATCTATGACAAACGACCTCAGCCCTCGGTCTTCCGCCTTAAAGTAATAGCACTCATAGAATTACTTAGAGAATGTTTTACATAATTGCGCGAAACGATATTTTTTATAACCACATTAATTCTTAGCTGAAGTAAATCATAACTTAGGTATCTTGAAAATCCTGGCACTAACATTTCTTAAAACGACGACTAGTAAGATTACTTTAAGCCTACCCAATAAATTCCCAACTCTAAGGACGTAGAAATGTCATAAATCATCTAACTATTCAAAATATGTAGAGAAGAAAAGATGCATTCATATCAACTAATAACGCACAGACAAATTTATACATCGGTTACACGATCGAATCATGATTAGTTGAGGGCTTTAAAGGATTCATATTCCGTTCCATGAATCAGTGTAATGATGTCATATAGACCAACTGCTGTTATGTTGCCATATTGGTCACTCTTAATCGAGAATGACATTAAAAAACGCGACATGTGTTCTGAAGAGAACAGTTTAAGGGCTGAACAGCATACTACGCCGTTTAACGGCGTGAACGTAAGAAAATAAATGAACATCGTCGACTTTCATTTTAACAATTGAAATAACCTCAGTTGTTATCATTTTATTCATCCTTGATTACTTTTATTTACATCAAAATGGATTTTGTAACTTCAAAGTAGTGTTTTTATAACCTAAAGCCCGTTTATCGTATATAATTGGCTATTCGCGAACTACTTCAATCAATTCTTCTTCAAAAGTTACCATGTTAATAGATATTATAAAACAATAACGTAGGAATATTTTGTTTTTTAAAAGGATACTAACAACAGAAGGTCGTACAACATTCAAATTAATAAAGTAAGGTTATGAGTTCAACGTACTCGACATTCGCAACCGTAAAAGTAGAAAGTTTGCCAACTATTAACGTTGAACGGCGTCAAACGCCGTGCATTGTGTGTACAGTTATTTAAAACGGTTCTTTTAACTCTTGATTGACATCCAACGCCGTACAACGGCGTTGTATTCTGTTTACCCCATAACACGCGTATCGGGACACAATTATTTTTGGCTGTTTCTAGGTCATGTTTGACGTATAAATGTTAACCTTTTGCACTCTTCACAAATAATTTCCTTTTCCATAATACTTATTAACAAAACTTATTATCTAATCCTAATTCTAATAATTCTATGCAAAGCTAAAACAAATAAAAATAAAATTCAAAACCTGAATGGCGCGTGCGGTGATGTTTTGTAATTATAATATTTATGCGAAAAGTATGTTTTATTTTATGTACAGATCTATAAAATATAAGTGGAAGAAGCGTTCTAGCAGTTAGATGCCGTTACCGTTCAAATTAAACGATACTATTATAGATAGTTCAATTTTAACGAATAATTGAAATATGAGTTTAAACTGAAACGTCAAAGTTGACCTTGAAACAGCCAAAAATAATTTTGTCCCGAGACGTGTGTGGCAGTTTTAATACAAAATATACATGAAATATTCGTAACTTTGCTAAAAACGACAAATCGCAAATGACAGCGGGCGGATGCAATATGAAATAAAATTTAACAAAGTACTAGCCCGTAGCATTTATTTACTCCTAAATATTACACGTACATAGTTTTGAATTACATTGGCAACCAAAATTACCATGTGACTTCACTATACTGATTCTTGAAACGGACTGTACAAGCACTTTAACAGGATAACGTGGATATTAATTAATTATTCGTATCATCTACCACCTCAGGATCGTCCTTGAGTTCATAATATGGTTTTAAACCTTTGATCTGCCGGCTCTAGAACCATTCGTGGCATCTCTTTTGATAGTGAAGGTTCAGAACTATCTGATGACAATGACAATAAAGGTATATATTTTTAGTCATACATTTGAAGGCTGTAATCAGTTGTGAAATTTTTCCACTGGAAGAACAAATAAATAATGAAAACCCTTCCCCAGAAGTGGAACTAGACTTAGAAGACCTTGAGGATGACATGCATCTAGCGCAATTATTTGAACTTCTTGCAAATAAAAAGATTTAGTCAAAGAAAAAGAGGGATAAAGAAAACCAAAACTGCCAGAAAACCAAGCGAAAAAATTTATTTTTAGGCAATGCAAGTCTCCCTGAACACATTCTACCTTACATAACCCTCTTGAATTGTTCAAATTCTGCATTACTGATGAATTTATTTATCACATAATTGACCAAACCTGTCTATATTCAACTCCTCAAAAGCCAAATAAGCCGTTAGCTACTAATTCAAATGAAATTGAGCAATTCCTGGGTATTGTTTTTTAGATGTCTTTGATAAGACAACACTCCATTAGAAGATAATGGTCTCCTAAAACTAGAACTTTCAAGTAGCAAATGTTATGATAGTAAACAGATTTGAAAACATAAAACGCTTTCTTCATTTTAGTGATAATGATCAATCTATTAGAAATATAGATAACATTATGCCAGTGCTTGAGCAAATCAAAGTAGTCTGTAAGCAATTACCTTTGGAGGAAAATCTTATCTGTGACGAACAGATATTTTCATTGAAAGGAAGGCCTTCTATGGAGAGCTACAACCTAAAAAAGACCCACGTATGAGGTTATAAAATGTATGTTCTTTCAAGTGTTAGTGGCCTAATCTACAATTTTAAGTTGCATACAAATAATAAAACTAATATACAAATAACAGTTGAAGAACCAGATTTACAGGGCGGCTAGTAATATAATAGTTCGTTTGTGTCTTCCACAAAGTGTACTATAACAATTATTTTGCAAACTTGTGTCTACTAGCTTATTTGGAAAGTGGTGGTATAAATAGTGTAGCAACAGTCAGATTAAATCGCCTCAGAAAAAGAAATGTGGATAAAACTAACGATTACTATGAAGAAAATTTTGCCATTGTGAATGAGAAAAGCATTCATGCTGCGCAATAGTATGATAACTGAATAGTTTTATTGATATCAACCTTCTCAGATATTGAATTTGTCATTATAGTAAAAAGATTTTCCAACTAAGAACTGTAAAAATTTATAGAACGTCCAGATATAGTCGCTTTTTACAGCATTCATTGCTTGGACTTTATCCCATCAAATTAAAGAGCAGGAAATAGTATATGACAATATTCCGCAATATGATAAATGTTGTAGTCAATGCCTTTTTAACATTTTTAATTATAAAACATTTATATTTTAAAAGCCTCGCTATTGCTTGGAGCGCCAATAATTACGAATTATTCGTTCCTTGTTTGGTGTCAATTACCACGTTAACCCCGGGCGTTATTTATTACGCCCCAAATTTGGTCACATATACGCACACACACGCGCGCCCACACTTTCACACACATATACGCACGCACAGAAAAAAATACACATTCAAACAATAAATTATATTCCAACTGCAACGACATTGTTTTAACTGGGTCAGGCATGCTTAAATTGTGAGACAGCATGTCAAAAACTGGTAAGAAAATTAATTAAAAAATAAATTCTTACATAAACGTAAAAGAATAATTTTGTAGACTAAGCGAGTGAATATAGTAAGGGTGAGTATTCTTATATAATATAGATCATTTTTCTTCTTCAGAATAAGCTTTGTTAAATGTTGAAATAAATTTACTATACAAGCAAAATAATTTTCCACGCGTTCTAGTGATCCCTGCACTCTATATCTAATTTCATTTAACCATTTCACTACCATAGGCACTCTAAAGTACCTGAAAAGTCAGTTCTCTTAAATATCAAACTTAGATCTAGTAAGTACTTAGTAAATTGCTCTTAGGATATAGTTATAAATACTTAAATGATATCAAAGATTAATAAAACAAAAAAATAATACTTTATTATGTCAAATATCAAAATGGTACTAGAGAGTACCGTTGGCAATGTATTGCATAGACTTAATAAATAAATTTTGATTTACACGTTTATATTATGATACCCAACAAAGCAGTTTTTGTTATTATTAGCACAGAGAAAAACTCCACACATTAAACATTTCGAGTATGGTTTAGATTGTATACTTTGAGCGCCACACATTTATCCTATACCACGTTTATTTTCAAATTTTTTCAATGACCTCCTCTGTTTCCTATCCAAACCTCTGAAGAAACCCTGCAATTGTATCGACGCTTTTTACTTAAAAATGTAGCCATTGACTTCCTATTTCCCATTTTGGATAATTTCTTACCCAAACTCAGTGCTACATTTCTTATAAATTGTAATGAAGGTATTGGTTACTTTGATAAAAAATTTTCTACGACTTACGAGTTTATAAAAGCAATTTCTATACAACCCCAAAAAATTCTACTCCACCATTTTCTACACCTTCCATCCAAGCCATAGTATTGACGCAACTGATCGTGATAATCCACGTCACCTATTGATTGATTGTAGTCTTGAACTACAATTAGAGCTTGAACGTCAATAATACGTGTATTTGTCCTTTTTTTTCCTTATTGTAACTACTTTTGTTCCATGAAAATTTAACAGTAATGTTACTATTCTATTGTCTTTCCATTTGTAGTAGATTAAACCCGTATTTGAAATTCTGCTATCAAATTTACCTTTTTAGTAAAAATAAGTTTTAAACATCTGACTAACAAAATTTTATCCAATTGACAATTGGTATGTAACACATATTTAATATTTATTTATTTTTTATGTTGTGAAGTTGTATCTATCTTGAAAATGGTCCGTCGGACTGAAACGCGTAAATAGAGAAGAATCTTTATGTGGTATATGAATTTTTCAATCTGATTTAGTTTATATTGACCTAGCACACACACACACACACACACACACACACACACACACACACACACACACACGCATACGTACACGCATACGCACACTTACATGCACACGCACCCACAGATATATATTTTTTTCGTGCACCCACATGTGCGCGTGCATGCTCACACACACACACATACGAACGCAATATATATATATTGTTGCGAGCTACTACTAGGCAACCCATCAAACACACAAGCGCTGTAGACTCTGCATAGTTTTCAGGATACGAGAATTCTTCTAGCAATCAATTACACACAAAACGCTCGGGGCACAGCGTATTCTCAAGGATTCCAGAATTGTTCTAGAAATTACGGGAGCATGAGTCATCCTTGTAATCCAGAGTATATATAAGACCGCTAATGAATGCAAGAGTCAGTCTATTCTTGAATGTCTAATATAAATTATATCGTGTAAAGTAATAGTAGTTTTGAGCTTTAGAGGTGTACATAAATGTGATATGCTGTGTCTAATGTACATGTAGTATACATAAATAAATAGAAGTGTATAAATAAATAGTTGTGTTAGTGGTTAATGGACTTATGGTAGAGGAGTTAGTTTAAGAAGATATTAGTGCTTGTCAATTCATTAGTGTAGTAGTGCTTCATTGTTAAGTGGACTGAAAACATCTATAAATAAGGCATATACTGTTAATTAGACTTGTGAACAGTAAGTAATAAAGACGTTTGTTATTACTTGTTTTAAATTAAAGAAACGGTAGTATTAGCCTGTTACAATATATATATATATATATATATATATATATATATATATATATATATATGTATATATAAACTTGAAAATACCAGTGCTGGTGTGATATATAGCTAATTTTATAAAATAATTGCATGTACGCACTCATGCACGCATGAACACACTGACACATAATTGTATTGATTTGAATTAATATTTAATAAGTTACAAGTAACATTTTAGATGTATTTTAACTACACTAGTTACCGAATTAACATTATTTTCGCCGTGACCTACAGGACTATGTAGCGAAATACATTTTTAAGATGGCTATATAGATATTAATTATTAAAAGTTTAAATTGAGTTTGACCCCATACTACATTTAAATTACAATGATTGGTGCTAGTCAAAATATTTCAAGTGACTGAGTAGATTACATTTTAGAGTAGAATTTATTTAATAAGAGCTTGTACGTCATTATGCGCACACGGTTATAACGGTGTCAGATTAGTTCATTGTTTATAAATAGGCGAAGCATGTTCGTTCAGCATTTCAGTGGCGTAGATAATTTGCTGTTAAATGTCAATTGACATTTGTGACTTTGACATTCTATATTTATTTCTTACGCTTTTATAGTTTCCTTTCTGTTTCTTTGTGTTTTAAGTCTTGTTTATTCACGTATTCGCCATGTGAATTTAAACCTTCAACAAAAAAATCGGATTTTAGAATATTTACTCTATGGGAGTGTTTTCAAAATTCTAAAAATTATTAAATCCGTTTCGCTACTGACTTTCAAGGTTTGCACATATGTCAAATGACGTAAGGGCTCTTCATAAATAAATTCTACGCTCCCTTATAATGTACACTATATAGTGATGGGCGGATCGGATCTTTTCAACGAGTCGGCTCACCGGATCTGGGTCATTCAAAAGAGCCGGTTCAGTAAACCGGCTCTTTTGAGCCGTTTAGGTACTGAACTGATAAATGGAAACAGTACCAAACTTGTCTTTTAGGATCAACTAGGTTTTATTGCAGTTAATTTTTTTTCTCACTGGGTGCACACATTCCTTCTTACAATAAAAACAACCCTTTAAATCCGCAAACAATGGAACACTTTACCACCTATCCTAAATAATCATAAATATCTTGCTATTTTATTATCCACCTTGGTTTTGGAAGATATAAAATGCCACTTTTCTTTCTGTACAATATTATTTCAGCTGATAAAGTGTATAACAGTACATCTATGGCTTGCTATTTTAATATTCCCTTTAGTTTTGAAAATATTATAAAATGCGGCTTTTCTTTCAGTGCAAATGTTATTTCAGCTGTCGAAACCTACAACAGTACACTTATACCCTGTTGTAAAATCTTGAAAAAAATAACTACCTCATCACGCTTTTATTTCTGCTTTATATATAAGTTACTTCGTTAAGTATTTGCATTCAGTAGTTCAGTTTGGTCTTAGAAATCATTACAAATAAAATAAGTTTACGTAAAAGAAGCTTACTATAGAATCATTTTACAGAAATTGGCAATCAAAAAGCAAAGTGCGATCATTGTTCACAAACAATTAGTTTTAAGGGTGGTTCAACTGGGAATTTAAGTAGACATATGAAAACCATGCATTTTACGGTGAAAATTGATGAAACACGAAATATTAATTATTGTTCATTACCATCCACTACAACTATGGATAAAGATAATAATGCAGATACAGAATGTTCTACTTCTTCATACATGGTAAGTGAAACCAACAAAATTACAACTAACACCGAAGCAACTAGTGCATTAGATGCAATCGATCCTTCAAGTATGCTTAAAAAGAGCCGTGCATTAATTACTGATTTTGCACGCTATAACAGGCCTTTGTCGATCAACAAATCGAAAGAAATTGAACAACAACTCATAAAAATGATAGTTAAAGAGTATCATCCATTTAGATTGGTAGAAGAAGCAGAGTTTAAAAACTTAGTAAGCCTGCTATATCCTGCATATAAACTGCCAAGTCGCAAGACAATATCGTCCAGCTTAATTCCAAAAGCCTCTACAAAAGCCCAGCTATTTCAAAAAATTGCTGATGTATCAGCAATCTGTATAACTACAGATGGTTGGACTTCCATTAAGAATGAAAGCTTTTTAACAGTAACGGCTCACTGGATAGATAGCAGCAACCATCAAATAAGTTCTTATTTATTAGATTGCATTTCTTATCAAGAGAGACACACGGCAGTTAATTTATCAAATTTTTTAAAACAAGTGTTTGTGGAATGGAAAATTGATAACAAAATAGTTTGCATTGTAAGTGATAATGCGGCTAACATTACTGCAGCAATTCGAATAGGAGGTTGGCGCCATTTAGGGTGTTTTGGACATTCCTTAAATCTTGTAGAACAGGCAGCTATGATTCGAATATTAACAACAATCAAAAAGGTAAAAAAAATTGTTTAGTATTTTAAAAGAAGTTCCCATACACTGACAAAGTTGCATCAAGTAGAACAGCAAATGAGACTTCCAAAATTGAAATTAAAGCAGGATGTGTGTACAAAGTGGAATTCGACATTTGATATGCTACAAAGAGTGTTAACAATAAAAGATGCCGTTCTAGCTACCATTGCAATTTCATCTTGTGATTTGCAATTATTATCTAATGAAGAGTGGGTCATAGTGGAAAATGCAGTCGACATTTTAAAAATATTTTACGAAGTCACAAATGAAATTAGTGCAGAAAAAACATTTCAGTTTCAAAAATAATAGTTTTTGTGCGGTCAATTAGGCGTCACATTTCTTGATACTATTACAATAAAAGTTTATTAATAGATATACGTGAATTTTGTGGAGTAATAATCGCCCAATTAAACACCCGATTCAAAGACCTCGAAGAAAATGAATTAGTAACTCAAGCTACCCTTCTAGATCCCCGCTTTAAAAAAATTGCAATTTCAGATGTAAATAAAGCCAATAATGCCTGTACACTTTAAAAAAAAAGTGTGTTCTACATATATCGGTACATTGATGTACGAAAATATTATTCCCGCTACAGAAGACGCTTCTGCAAAATCGTCTGGTTCATCGTTATGGGACGAATTTGATGCAGAAACAACAAAAATGAAAGCTACCTTAAATCCGACAGCGGCTGGAATTATAGAGTTTGATAAATATATACACAAACCAATAATTCACCGTACTGAAAATCCTCTTGTGTGGTAGAGCGAGAGAAAAGCTGTCTATCCCATGTTGTACGAATTAGTTAAAACACGACTCAACATAATTGCAACTTCCGTTCCATGTGAAAGAATTTTTTCTAAAGCTGGACAAATTATATCTGAAAAACGTAGTAATTTAAGTTCTACAAAAGTATCACAAATTTTATTTTTAGGGCACAATTTAGAGTAGGTTAATGTATTTAAAAATTTAATCATTTGATGTTTTCGTTGTTTTGTGAATAAATACATATTTATAAGTTCTTAACATTCTTATACTTTTACAGACTGTTTGTACATAAATGGATAAAATTATCTTAAGTTACATTAATATAGTTGTTAAAAATTTATCGTTTTTTGATTGATGTATTTTGCAATTAATTTGGATCATTACCATAATTCAATCCCAATCAATAAATAAGAATTCGTTACTTTATTTGTTAAAATAATTGTAAGAAATAGCAATCCAAACTTAAGTATCAGACGTTGGATTATTTAGATTGTAAACAAACGAATGGCGCTTTCTGCTAAATTGTAAACAAGGTAAATTTAAAACCAGTTGTTCTGCTATCAAGTTTGAGCAAGGGGTAAGTAAGATATGCATCTGTGGGTTTACGCTTTCACTTTTCAAGTAATATAATAGATATATCCTCGTAGGTAACCAAACGCAGGCAATGCAAATTCGTCGAATCAAAGTGAGCCGAAGAGTCGGCTCATTTGAAATAAAGGATTCGGATCGCACGGCTCTCAGCTGGGAGCCGATTTAAAAGAACGGGTCGTTCGCGAACGACTCATCTCTAATGTACACGTATAACGACTTGTGAACATCTTGCGTACCGTTAGTTATTTGATGGCTAATCTATTAAAATATAACCTCATATTTGTGTAAATGATATTGCATTTTTAGTTTTTATTTACGAATATGAATTTAATTAATATTTTGAAACTTCTTGATACAACAGACTATACGTTGGTTATACCAAGCGTTTCGGTTGGAAATATAGGTCAATTGGCAGTGGATCTTTTAATAAGTAACTTCAACCTAACAAAATTTGCAAATGTGTGGGATCCTGCAATTATTCCTTCAGTCGGTGGCGATCCATTTGCGGCAGATTCAACAGAAGTTTGCACATCATGTGAACTATTTGGGAATGATTCTTTGAAGCTTGCAGTTTTACAGTTACGGTCAAGTATAGAGTATAGATTAGCTGAGAACTTTTTTAAAAAATTGTGCCAGAATATAATAGAATTAAAATTCAAAGAAGTTATAATTTTAACGAGCTGTTTTGATTATGAAAAGCATACTGTAGATGCTGGTTCGTTTCATTATATAAGCAACTTGAATGAAAATTCTTTGGCAATTTTTAAGCAATTAGACATAAATCCTATGAGTAACATATTGAATGGAGCAGGTTTTGCCTTAAAGTTATATGAAATTTTAAGTGATGAAAAGTTAAACTGTACTATACTGATAAAATATTGTTCAGAAGGCGATAACCGCCCAGATGCTTTACAGATGTTAAGCTTTTTGTGTAAAATATTAAACTTACCAGATTGTGAGTCCCCAACTTTTCCTAAAAGTTGGGAATTTGTTTTTGGTAATCCACCTCCTGTGGGGATATATTAATAATGTGTTAAAAATCTAAAGGTTTACTTCTGCCGATATATAACAGTATGTATATTTTTAAAATTTAATTATATTTGCTGTGGAAGATTTCAAGTTTTTATTAACCAACCTTAGATTCCCTAATAGGTGAAAAATTATACTTCTACAGATGCTTCAACTTCCTGCTTTTGCGTCTTTATTATTGTTGTACTGTGATATTATTAAACATCGAGTGCATACTTTTTATTTTAAATAAGCTCACAAAAACTCTAGAGTTAAATCTGGTGATTTTGGTGCCCATTTCATCGTCCTTTACAGCCACCGACCCTCAATTGAGAAATTATTAACACCTTAAATGCCATGGCACCAACATATTTCAGTCTTCTGTTGTAGACTGTGGGTCTTACTTTTAGTGTAAATAACTAGATTAATGGACCACTGAGGTCTATTCGTAATATAAAAATTAATGTACTTAAATTGTTACCATTATGTTTTGTTGTGGTCCCCATTTGTTGTGATTATTATAAATGTCCTTGCTAAAAAAGAGTCAATTTTTATTGCATCATGAGACTCGGGTTAAAAGCAAGAAGTTAGCAAAGACGTAGTGGATAAGACAATCAGGGTGGGAAAACAAGAGTGTAATGTGTCGTTATACCCTTGGAACAGCTGTGAAGGATTAACTATTTAGAGTGAAAGGTCAATAATTGCATACATTTTTCAACTCATTAGAAGACTGCTAAAGTGTAAGGCAGCATTTTTTAAAGAAGTTACTAAAGGAAATAAATTTAATATGGCAATAAACGAAAGCAACATTAAGTAAGTGTACAGTTACTAAATCAATGTTATCACGTTGGATGCTCACTACTGGAATCTCAGAAACGGTAATAGATAGAGTGTTGGTTAAACCGGGACAAAGTTTATGATTTTGATGCTAGTGTCAATATTCACAAATGAAATTTAGTGTAACTGTTTTTGCTTTATATCTATAATAAAAATGTGAAAAATGCATTTTTCGTTATTTTGGCTGTAACTTTTTGTTTTTAAAAATTTTTTAAATCTATAAAGATGTTCCTAAAACAGTTTTTATGCTGAAAACGATGTCAGAGTTAAAATCATCATAAGGTGTTTTAATTTTTTAGGACATCATCGGAGTTATTTCTTCTTATGGGCGTTATATTGTTTTACATTTAAATAGATTGTTCTTTTGCAAGATCAACAATGTACTACATCCCTAATTAAATAAAATAGTGAAACAAATATCAATAATGACACTTTATAGTTGAAGCGTTTGAAATTATGTAAAATAGTTTTTAGTGTATTACCAGCTATTAGTCAATAACTATAAGAAAAAGTTTATTGGACGAGAAAAGCATTTTCAAGTGTGTTAAAGGGCGTTTTGTATAACTATGAAAACCTAGATATATTTATTAATTTATTTACAGGAAATCCCCATTATAAAAACAACATTTTCTATCAAAACGTATAACAAATAGTAAAAACTAAAGTAGCTCTAAATCAATGGTATAACTAGTGACTAACGTTCAACAATACATGTCCTACAGCATAACAAATACATTTATATTTCTAACGTGCGAATACATTTTTTAAATTTAATTAATGAAAGACGGAAAGGGTTTACTTTTAACTTATTAAATAAATTTAAAGATTTGTCTAAAGGTATGTGCCATCCATAATTTGTAGAATGAAAAGGAATACTGAATAAATTATGGTTACGTAAGAGTCTATGAGTTGTAAACAGTCAATTTTTCCATTTAGAAGTTCATACAAAAAAACCAAGTTGCTATTCTTTCGACGAGCTTCAAGCGTTTATAAATTTAAGATATTAAGAATACTCGAATAATGGTGATTATCAATAAATACCCTTAGTTTATAAGCACAGTATCGTAAAAATTTATGGTGAATTCTTTCCAATGTATACATGTGTATCTAATACATAGGAGACCAAATCAACGAAACCTAATATTTTGGAGGTTTTAAGAGAAATATAGTTTATATGATCATTATAATCAAGTTTGTTATCTAGTATTATGCCCAAATCTTTTACAGAGTTTACAGAGCAGAGCAAATTTCTATTTATAAAGTAAAGGCTATAGAATTTTTTGGTTCTGTAAAAACTCACATGGTAGCATTTATTGATGTTGAGTGACATTTTGTTAATATTGCACCAGTTTATCAAGCAATTTATATCTTCCAAAATGTTTTGATTGAAGACCATTAAGTTAGTTGTAGTAAATTTCCCACTATGAGACCTGTGTTGATTATCATTAATGATTGCTGAACAAGTGAAACCTAGTTGGTCACAGATAATACTGTCAAATAATTTAGACATAGCTGATTGATTACATATGCTCCTATTCTTTACAGTACTGGTATCACCTGATTTGAACACAGGTACAATAAAGCTCCCTTTCTATCAGGATAGGTTCTACAATCCAGAGACAGCTTAAAGATTAGAAATAGTGGTTCGATAATAGTACATATAGTTTTTAAGAAGGATGTTTGGGACGCCATCAGGACCTGCTGTTAATTTATTTGGTAAAGTTGATATTTTGTTATATATAATAGCCTTAGTAATTTGAGGGAAGGATATATCATATTGAGTTATGTTGTTTGGTATGCTCGTATCTAATGAATTTTCTTCTTGAGAGTACACAGTTGAGAAGTAATCACAGAACAATTGTACAATATCTTCACCCTGAGTTCTTTGCTGGTCTTCAAGAAACATTCTATGCGGTAATCCATATAAAGAGTTTTTGTTTTTTAAAAATGCCTAAAAGGCTTTAGGATCAGTAGTTAATTTGTCATTAATATCATTAATATTGTTGAAAATACAGGTGTAGTTAATGTGCTTAGTTTGCTCTGTAAATTTTGCTTTTTATTGAGTGTTATAGTGAGTTTTAAAATATGAATTTTTGCTTAGTAGTGTAATTGATGTTGGTGAACAATACTGTGATATTTAATTATCAGTATTCTAACTTAATTGGTAAATTTACTACTATTTACTTCACTGCATTATTGTTATATACTTAAAAGGTCTAAAAATCAACATTTGGTTCATGTTATCAGACATATGTTTTATAAGTATTATAATTAAATATCATTCTGCAATATACAAATATTATTGAAGAAAGATGAGTCTGTGTATATATTGTAATCAGTCTGAATCAAATATAGATGGTAAGGATGTGATAGCTGTGGTAGAAAGGCTCATCAGGTATGCAGTGGTTTAACATCTACAGAAATAAGAACATTAAAGATATCATCTCGTGTTATGAAATATTTTTGTAAAGAATGTGGAAGTGGATTGTGTGTTGTTCCCTTATTATTAAAAACTATAGAAGAGTTTAAAATGAAATTCAAACATTGAGAGCAGAGGTTAATAATCAGCCAAAATCATTTGATTCGGTTGATTTTAATAAATATATGTTCGAACTAGTGGAAAGACAGAGGAGATCATGTAATGTAATGATTTATAATGTTAAGGAGGATAATTCGCTTAATATAGAAGCTCGCATTCAATATGACAAGCAAACAGTCACTTCAATCATTGATGGTATATGCAATATTAATACAGAAAATATGAAAGTTATACGCGTGGCTAAAAAAGGTGGCAGCTACAGGCCAATAAAGGTAATATTAAGCAATGCCAATGATGTCATTATAGTGCTCAAGAATAAAAATAAATATACTGAAGATATATGGTTTGGTTCTGATTTAACAGTGATGCAACAGGAATACTATAAAAAAGTTAAACAAGACTTAATAAGCAAGGGTGAGTATGATAAAACTATTCGATACATTAATGGAGTTTCTACTATTGTTAATGCAAATCGTTCAAAAAACTGAGTACTTCTATATACTATCAAAATGTACGTGGTCTTCGTTCTAAATTGAATCAGTTATATGTTGCAGTTATGGGTCGTTCTGAAGACTATGATGTGAGGAGACTTGGTTGTCTAATAATGTTACTAATGCTGAACTCAACTTAAAAGACTATGTGATATATAGAATGGATCGTAGTGATCTCACTAGTAAATTTAGTAGGGGTGGCGGTGTGATAATTGCTGTGAAGTCTAATTATCTTAGTAGTTCTATATCATTGGATTGTGATTCAGTAGAACAATTATTCGTTAAAATTGAGTGTGCTCAATCACTTCTAATCATTGGAATTATATATTTACCACCAAAATCTTCATCGGATGTTTACCTTGCTCATTGCTTAACAGTCCACCATATAATGAATATGTATGACAACGCAAAGCTCATATTGAGTGGGGATTACAATTTACCACATACAAGTTGGTATAATGACGAGTTTGGTGTCTATGCAATTTCTCAGTCTAATAGTACTGTTTCCGAGATAGATTCCTCGTTTCAGATATCTGAACATTTTGGCTATTTTAATCTTTATCAGCTTAATAATGTTGTTAATGCAAACAATTTTCTATTGGATCTTGCATTTTCCAGCATGTCTAACATTAGAGTAAATTATGCAACTGATATATTATTACCTTGTGATAACCATCATCCCGCACTTTGTATATTTGTACCTATTTATGCGGTCAAAAATGACTTAGAAAATAATGATTATTTTTACGACTTTTGGATTGCTAACTATAGACTCATATCAAATTATTTAGCTGGATTTCATTGGGATGATATATTATCCAATTTGCCACTGAACGAGGCAGTAAATGTATTTTATAACATTATTTATGAAGCAATCGAACTGTATGTTCCTTTTTGTAAATCCAAGCGTTCCAATTTTCCTATTTGGTTTTCATCTGAACTCAGATCTCTAATCTATAGAAAAAAGATAGCCCACAAGATATATAAGTTACAAACTCTGTTCATGATTACCTTATTTTTTCTAATTTAAGAAATAGGCAAAAAAAATTAGCAATCATTTGTTATAGGAATTATGTACGTAATATTGAGAACTCTATTTCGGACAATGTTAAACGGTTTTGGAGTTTCACTAGTAGACTAAGGGATGATTATGGAATTCCAAACAGGATGTTTTATAATAATGAGGTTGCATGTGGAAACAATGAGATTGCAGATTTATTTGCAACCTATTTCTCTTCTGTTTATGTTAGTAGCAGTGGACATAATACGTCTAGGGTAAACAATAATACATCTAATATCAATGCAACACAGTTTAATATTGATTTAGCAGGCATTTACTCAAAATTAAACAATATTGATGTAAATATATCTCCTGGTCCTGATGGAGTTCCACCTATATTTTTGAAAAATTGTGTTTGTACTATCTCAAAACCCTTATTCATATTATTTAATCTGTCCTTAAGTGAAGGGGTGTTTCCAGCTTATTGGAAAGCTGGCTTTGTTACTCCAGTTCATAAATCAGGTGATAAGTCTAACATTTCTAATTATTCTTATTTCCATAATAAGTTGTATACCAAAAATTTTTGAAAGTTTTTTATCTCATCACCTAACCTTTACATTTAGGAATTTAATTATTGATGAACAACATGGTTTCTGTGTAGGACGCTCTACCACAACCCACCTACTGTTGTTTGTAGATTTTATTACTACTGCTTTTGAAAGAGGTCATCAAGTTGATTGTATTTATGGTGATTTTAGAAAGGCATTTGATACTGTCAGCCATAGACTAGTTTTGACTAAACTTGTAACAAGTGGCATTGGAGGATTTTTGCTTGATTGGATCTCTAGCTACCTTACTGAGAGAAGTCAGTTTGTTAAAATCCGAAATTTTATATCAAAGGAAATTGTAGTTAAATCAAGTGTTCCACAAGGTTCTCACCTTGGTCCAATCTTATTTATATTGTTCATCAATGATATTAAATCAACTTTTAAGGTTTCAAAGTTTCTTTTGTTTGCAGATGACAGTAAAATATATATGTCTATTTATTCTCCTGATGATCATTTGTCACTTCAATCTGATCTGGCTAGATTTTGTGAATGGTGTGATCATAACGAATTACAGCTAAACATTAATAAATGTTATTGCCTAAGGTTTTATAGAAAACATAATCTGTTCATGACATTTTATACTTTAAATAATCGAGTTTTATAGATCTTAACTGAGACGAACGATTTAGGAGTGTTAATTGATAAGGATCTAACATTTGTTTCCCATAGCAAAAACATTTCAGCCAAAGCAATGCGTATGCTTGGATTAAAAGAAATACTAAATATTTCACAAATATTAACTCAATATAAATATTATATACCTCCCTGGTCCGTTCAGATTTAGAGTATGCGTCGTCTGTCTGGAATCCAATCTACCATTGTTATTCTGACTTGATTGAGCGTGTTCAGAATAGATTTCTTAAATATATTTTATATAAGCTGAGTATTCAAGTAACTTTAAATAACGAGCACACTGTCATTCTAGTTTTGAATATGCCCTCTGATAGGAGGTGTATCAACGATATATGTTTTGTCTTCAATGTCTTGAATTCTCATATTATCTGCCCTGAACTTTTACAGAAGATATGTATACACGTGGCTCCTAAAGTTACTAGGAATCATGAAATCTTGTTTATTGGGTTTCATAGAACCAACTATGGTTATTTTTCTTCTATTGATAGAATGTGTAGACTAATTAATAAGCATCATAATTCCTTCCATTTGTTCGATTGTACTCTATATTCATTAAAGAAATCATTACGATATGTCTCATTCAAATAGTGTAAGTTCTAGTTGTACATATATTACTATGCTATACAGCAATATCTTTAATATCCAATTGCTGCTTTGTTGTGTACTTCATTTTTGTTTATACACTTCACTTATCTTACTTATTCTTCCTGTATAAATTAATTTAATTAGTGCATTTAATTTAATATACAAGTTGTTTAAAAGCTGCATAATGTTATTTAAGTTACCTGTATCGATAATTATATTGTAATTTAAAATAATGGTGTTAACCGTATAAAATAAAATAAATAAATATAATTCGCATAGCCAGTTTTTGCAAGTATTTTACATCGTGTTCTTTAGAGAAGCAAATGTTTGATAAGTAGCAATATTTGGATATTGCTAATATGCCACATGTGCAGCTTTCTTTTGATAGATGAGAATCTTTAGTTATACTGTAAACCACTTAGGAAAGCATGATGTAGTAAAACGTCTTCAAGGTACATAACGTGTTATGCCTGGTATGTAATACATTGTAAAATTTAGAAATGGCTTTATTTACATCTGGAATATTTAAGAGAGTCTGCCAATTTACTGAGACAAGATAGAGATTCAAAGCTTTGTAATCATCGTTTTTAAAATCATAAGAGGGTTCAGTATATTGTAGCTTAATATCAGTAGTACGAAAACAAGATACTACAAATGAGTACGCGTCATGATGTATAGATTTAGGCAGTAATAGATCTATTGCAGGCTCAATAGGTAAATCATGTTTATTTGAGAATACTAGATCTAAGTAAACATTACCATTCGGGATGCAACAATTTTGGGTAAAATTTAGAAATGAGTAACCTTGAGTGAGAACTATGGCCTTAGGGTCTTGTGAACAACTAACTACAATACCTGGTTCTAAATTAAACCATTTTATATTGGAAAATTGATGTCACAGAACACACAAAAGGTATGATTATTAAATCTCGAAACTAAGTCCTCCATTATATCAATTTGGCATATATACTTTTCAATAGGACTAGCTGGAGGAATATATACACTACCGACAATGAAATTCACATTATTAAATGAACATAATAAATAAAGTTGTTCTACTGATTGTTGTATAAGTCTAAGTTGTTTCACTTTTATGCGTTCTTTTACGGCAATTAGAACGCCTCCACCCCGTGATTTGTCACTAGTTTTATCAGAGCGGTCACATCTGTAGACCTTAAATGATTTGAATTGCACTTCTAACTCAAGGATGTTGCTTGAGAGTCAGCTCTCCACTAGAATAATTATATCATAGTCTTACATTAGATAATTCAAAATATTTTGTATGCAATCCTTCTACATTATGACCATAAACTTGTAATTGGAATGAACATATAATCGATTGTTTACGCTTATTTAGTTTTTGTATCAGCGCACTGAATAATGACTGGCATGCCCTGTTTGTAAATGGTAGCTAAATTATTTTCCCCATTAACTTATCTTGTTTTTAATTGATCAAAAACTACCTGATATTGTTGTTGTTGCAGCTTAGTTCTATCCGGGCCAACCATTATAGTTTTTGAGATAAACTTATGTTTCAATTTCAGAGCATGTAACACAGTGGAATTACTTGAGAGTAGTAGTTTAACTGGACGTGTCTTGTTATTAGCCACACGACCAACTCTGATTACCTCTATTATATTGTTAGAGCTGATACCCACTTCATTAAGCATATATAGACATATGTCACTATATTACATATAAAAAAATATTAAAAGTATTCAATATTTGTAACAAAGTAGTGTATTATTAATAAGAAAACGTTAATAGTGACTATTTTTAAAAATGTGATAAAGTTAAAAATACGTTAATACTAGTAACTATCACTATACAGCGTAAAAACATAAACTTATTTAAAGAAACAATTTTGATCTTTACAGATTGTTATAAAAACTTTAGTAGTACTTTGGGATTGTATTTTTTCTGACCAAATTTAAAAGTCCCTTTCTTTTTTATTCAAAGGAAATTCCAACTTAAAGTTGTGTAACATTTTTAAAGTTATGTTGTAATGGTCTCTACTTGACCGTTAAGTAGTTATGGGCTGATTGACTTTAGTAACCTTAAACTCCCCATCCTGGTATGAGGTGTTGTAATAGGTAATAGCTGTTTGTTCTGTCCGCCACTACTTATTTTGTGAATTATATTTAGGGATGGACACGAACCGAACAGGTTCGAGGTTCGGTTCGAGGTTCGGTTCGATTTTTCGAACCGAACCGAACCGGACATTTTATTTTCGAACCGAACCTCGAACCGGACCGGCAAATTTTTCGAACCGAACCGAACCTAGCTCAAGGTTCGGTCCGGTTCGGTTCGAAAGGTTCGATTTTTAAATAAAAATTTAGTTTAAAAATTTAATTTTCACTACAAACATGTCAATCTTAATTTCTCCCAAATGCACATTTTAAAAATCTCTAGTCGCTAGCATATAAGAAATAGAACGATTTTCTAATGTACATGGTCATCGAGTTTTAAGCCAATAGGTAAAAATGTAATAGGTATTAGTGTTACATATCTAATAAATTTTGTCATCGGGGCACGTTTGTAGATAAAATTTTTTTACTAAAACTAAAACAAAACTAATCGCAAAGATCGTGTGATATCGTTCTTGCATGGTAAAATGGCATTAGTAAAAATCATCAAATATTAACACATTCTAAATTTTAGAGGTGGCTTTCACTATTAACCTAATTGTAATTAGGCTTTGTTAAAGATAGTACGTAATGAAAAATCAAACATGAAAAAATAGTATTAATATGATTTATGCTACTAAAATCTAAAGCAAATTAATGTTGGGTTTATTTGAAAGTAGCAACTACTAAATATAAAAACTACATTAAACATTTAAATTGTTGTAGTTGAACGCACTAGTTGTTTAAAATATCAAAATGTCAAACCGGTTCGGTTCGGTTCGGTTCGAAAAAAACGAACCGAACCTCGAACCGAACCGGACTAAAAAGTTTTCGAACCGAACCGAACCTAGGGCAAGGTTCGGTTCGGTTCGGTTCGAATCCATCACTAATTATATTTTTATTTAATTTCACGAAGCCACGAATTTTTGTAGTTTCTAAATATTGTCTGTCAACTTTGACGTTTCGCCTTCTATTTTTTGTTAGTTTTGGTTTGCGCCCCCTTGCCTTTTTTTAAACCACAGCTACCTCCAATGAGTACTCTTATCTTAGGGCTCTGACTTAGTCCTCCGCTTCTACCTTGGGGTGTTGAGGGTTCAGTACCACACCCAAGGATTAATTTTTGTAATTAAGCCACAAGATATCAAATCAAAATCACTGAGCTTACTTAGCTTGATTCCAATGAACAAATTTTAACTATACTTAAAAAATCTTGACAGATACCCTGTCACCTTTATTTTTGATTTACAATGTGTGGTTATGTACCCTTTAACCTTTTCTATTCCGTGAATACGGTACAACAAATAAATAAATATCAAATACGAGCAAGTTAGCCAAAATAGTGACTTACCTAAAATCTTCTCTCTGGGAAAGACTTTACAATAATTACTTACGCTAAATTCGCCTTCCCGTGGATCCTTCCAATCAGCCGACAACTCTGCCTCTTCTCTAACCTGTGCCACTTTACCTCTTACTTCACATGCCAGGCTTCCCCGGTACACAAATAACTCCTTTGCTTCTAATCCAAATTTTTATTTAAATAAATAAATACTTTCGGTGCTCAACCTTTTACACCGAATACAACATGAACCAGAACATTTCCCAATGGCTCAACGCAATAAATGTAAACTCGGACTCTTTCTTTTGCCTCTTTGGACTTACAAACATATATTTAAATAGTTCTATTTCTCCTACTGGAGTATACCACATAATAATTCTTTTTTGACCCCATACCGAAATATACGACTTCTTAGGCAAAGTTCATATTCAGCATCCTTTTTTTAAAATTATCTGTCATTTTGTACATAACGACCACTTTTACCAAGACAACCATGTGCCTTCTATTTTTATACTGGTAAAACAATTATTATCCAATAACTATACAATATTATATCCTCTACATTTAAACTTGTCAGAGTTTACAACAACAATTAGTAATACCAATAACAATACCTGACAATAATGGATAACAACTATACAATAATAATAATACATAACAATAACAAATAACACGGAAATAAAACGTTTAAAATGCCAGTTACAAAAATTTTTATACAATTCAGCCACTCCCGGCCAAAGATCGGTTTGTAACAAAATTTCTAAAGTAGTTCCAAAATAAACCTTGCCTATACTTTGGTACACTTGTCATACCGGGTTCACATCGGTTCTAAACAATTTTTCCCAGGTCCGAAACATCCCCCCCCCCCCCTTCAAAATGAAAATGTTCCGAATAGTGAAACTAAAGAAACATTAGCGGCTACTTATAGAAAGTGTTTTTACTGTTGATTTAAATGGCATATTCGATCCATAGTCCAGCTCGAAATAGTCTTTGTAATATATGCCAAATAAAAGGTCACTACTCTAAGGTATGCAAATCACAAAAGAATGGGTCTAACTCAAATCACTCTGCTTCTATGATTAGCTCTATCAATACCAAACCCATACTTGAATGTTTGGCAAAAGCTGTGATTCGTGTAAAAGTTAATAATTCCTCTCTATGAATAGATACTGGTAGTTCCTGTAGTTTTATTAGTGACCAAGCTGTAAAGAAACTTAAATTACCTATAATGTCTTCACAAGAGTCTGTTACAATGGCGTCTACATCCTTCAACTCTAGAACATCTGGACAGTGCATTATTAATCTTCGTATCAAAGATCACTTCTATCCTAATGTTCGTCTGTCTAGTCTCTCTAATCTTTGCTCAGATATAATAATTGGCCAGGATCTTATGAAATAACACTCTAAAGTGGAAGTTGAATTTGGTGGCTTAAAACCTTCGTTGAAAGTTTGTGCTTTAGCTACAGCTGGTATTGAACCTGTAACTCTCTTTGAAAATTTAACACCTGAATGTAGACCAATTGCTATAAAATCTCGCAGACAAACTGAAAGTGATTCCAAATTCATAAAAGCTGAAATTAAACGCTTACTCTCTGAGGATATAATTGAAGAAAGTAAATCACCGTGGCGAGCGCAAGTGCTAGTTACATATTCAGAAAATCACCGCAAACGCATGGTAATCGATTATTCTCAGACAATCAATAGATTCACTCAGTTAGACGTCATTGACATGAAAAGTGCATATCACCAATTTCCCATCAAAAAGGAAGACCGGTCATATACTGCATTCGAGGCTTGTGGTATACTTTTACAGTTTAAGTGAATCCCCTTTGGAGTAACGAATGGAGTAGCTGCGTTTCAAAGAGGCATAGACTACATTATTCGCAATGAAAAATTATCAGATACATATACTTACCTGGATTATATCACTGTTTGTGGTAGAGATCAGAAGGAACATGATGAGAATCTTCGGTGTTTTATAGAAGCTATTCAGAAATTCAACCTAACCATAAATAATGAGAAAAGCGAATTCTCTCATCGTTCGATTCACCTCTTAGGATATTTGGTATCCTACGATTCTATTAGGCCTGATCCTGATAGACTCAGAGCATTGCATGAAATTCCACCTCCAAATAACACAACTTCACTAAAAAGAGTCGTTGGAATGTTTGCACATTTTTCAAATTATATTCCTCGTTTTCACACAAAATAAGTATCCTTTCTCATAGCAAATTCCCACTATCTCCTGAAGCTCTAAAAGTCTTTTATAGTATAAAAAAAGAGATAGAAAATGCCTCGTTCGCACCTATACGTAGTGAGGATATGTTTACGGTAGAAACTGATGCTTCAAATGAAGCAATAGGGGCAACTCTTTCACAATCTGGACGTCCTGTTGCCTTCTTTTCAAGGACTCTTTCTCAATCAGAATGTAGACACTCGTCTGTAGAAAAAGAAGCATATGCGATCGTTGAAGCAACTAGGAAGTGGCGGCATTTCCTAATGGGAAGATATTTTAAGCTAATCACTGATCAGCGCTCTGTTACATTTATGTTTGATTTAAAATCCAAAAGAAAAATAAAGAACGAAAAAATTCTATGGTGGAGATTAGAATTATCGTGTTTTAGTTACGATATTATTTATAGACCTGGACCTCAGAATACTGCTGCAGATGCACTTTCTCGTATTTGTTCTGCAACAACTGCTAACGAAGCTCGTCTTATGGATTTACATAATACTTTATGTCACTCTGGAATTACTCGAATGTATCATTGGATTCGAATAAAAAATTTACCTTATTCTATGGAAGATGTAAAGAAAATGACTTCTTCTTGTCCAGTATGTTGTGAAATTAAGCCTAGATTCTATATATTTAAGGGAAGGCTTATAAAGCTACTTCCGCCTTCGAACGTTTAAATGTGGATTTTAAAAGCCCTCTTCCATCCTGTACTAATAATCGTTATATTCTCACTAACATTGACGAATACTTACGATATCCTTTTGCCATCGCCTGTCCAGATATGACTTCTTCAACTATCGTTGCTGCTCTCAAAAATATCTTTTATCTCTTTGGAACTCCCTCTTATATTCACTCTGACAGAGGGAGCTCATTTATGTCTAATGAATTAAAAATGTTTTTGAACTCTAATGGAATCGCTTCTAGCAGAACTACACCTTATAACCCTCGCGGTAATGGCCAAGTAGAAAAGTACAATGGTATCATCTGGCGTACAATTCAATTAGCTCTTAAATCCAAAAATAAAAATATAAGTCAATGGGAAAGTGTACTTCCAGAAGTACTACATTCAATAAGAAGCTTACTCTGTACCTCTACAAATGAAACTCCGCATGAACGATTGTTCAGGCATCAAAGGCGAAGTGGTAATGGAGAAACGATTCCAACGTGGCTTTTAAGTCCAGGTCCTGTTTATCTACGACAATTTGTTCGTAATTCCAAATATGATCCCATAGTCAAAGAAGTTACACTACTCGAAAGTAATGCCGAATATGCTTATATTAGAGATTCTGAAGGAAGAATTACCTCTGTATCTACACGGGATTTGGCTCCAGTTGGTAATGCTGAATATATTCAGATTGGAGATTCTGAAGGAAGAATGAACTCTGTATCTGCACAAGATCTAGCTCCAGTTCATAATGTTCGCATTAGAGACTCTGAAAAAGAAGTTTTAACTACCGAAACTAACGACATGCAATCAGACACTCCTGAATCACAAGTCGAATTAAATAATTCTCGAAACGTTCAACTTATTGTACGTAGAAGTTCTAGAACAAGAAGACTACCTTCTCACCTCGAAGAATACGTATTGTAATTTATAGGCAGGGGTGAATGTGATATTATTATGATCTATACTCCATTCCAGTTAAGAAGGTACTGAAGAAAAAGATAGGACTGAATTTTAGCGATTCTCATTGGTGGATGGATGAGCCAAGTGTACACAAGTATAAATATCCCGTATGTTTGTGTTGGTTGTTTGAACATTTTTATTATATGACAGATTGTCAATTGGCATTTTGACATTTGCTATTGCCCTTTCATATTTTCGTTTTTGTTATTTATTGTATTTTGTTATTAGTTTGCCTTTGAAATTTTGCTCGGCCTTATTAATTTGTGTTAATTTTATATTTAGTATCAAAACAGTTCTTGTCAGAGCTATAAAACACTAGTGTCTTCATAATAAGGTAAACATGTCTCATTAAAGATAAGCATATAATACTAAATGAATTCTTTTCAGACTTTTATTTAATTATGGATCACCAACCTATTAAAAATCCGAAGCTTATTGCCTATAATATATATTTGAAAAATTCCACAAATGCATCCAAAACGCAATCTGTGAAGCAAACTGCGTTAGAAGTGGGTTTAGGTGTTCGATCAATGTGGAATATTGTAAAAGAAATGAAAACTATTGGTACTGCTTCCTCGCCAAAGACTACAAGAGTGCGTACAACAATCTACGACGAACTTGAAGAATTTGAAAGATGTGCGATTCGACGGCATGTTCATGCATTTTACTTTAGAAATGAATTACCAAATTTAGAGAAAGTATTACATGCAATAAACAATGATGACTCTTTACCAAACTTCAGTCGCACATCACTTTATCGGGTAATGATGAAATTGGATTTTAAATATGGAAAGCGTAGCCGAAAAACAATTTTAATTGAAAAACCTGAAATTGTGTTGTGGCGAAGAAAATATTTAACTGCAATTAAAAAGTATAGAGATGAAGGCAAAAGAATTTATTATACTGATGAAACGTGGGTGAATTGAATGCTGGACATGTAAAGAACAACGTATGGCAAGACACCACTGTAAAAACAGCAAGGCAGGCATTAATCGAAGGTTTATCGACTGGTATACGAGATCCCTCTGGCAAGGGCAAGAGATTAATTGTTGCGCACATGGGTAGTGATATGGGATTTGTCAATGGTGCATATTTAAACTTTCAATCTAAAAAAACAGGTAGCGTATTAACACTATAAACAACTTAGGACCCTGAGTTCATAATTATCGTTTTAGGAGATTATCACGAAGACATGAACGGTAAAGCGTTTACAACTTGGTTGAAAGGTGTATTACCTCTTCTTGATAATGATAGTGTAATCGTGCTTGATAATGCTCCTTATCACATCGTCAAAGCCGATAAGGTTCCAAATCAAAGTTGGCGGAAAGAACAAATTTATAATTGGTTAAACGCAAAACACATTGAAGTTACCGAAGAGCTATTAAAAGTTGAATTATTAGCCTTTGTAAAGCAGCACTTTCTGGCTCACCCGACACCTTATGTTGTTGACGAAATTGTAAAACGCTCTGGCAGAACTGTATTAAGGTTACCCCCATACCACTGCAATCTAAATCCAATTGAGCTGATTTGGGCTCGAGTAAAGCAGCATGTAGCTACCAACAATTCTACTTTTAAAATGAACGACGTGAAGGTGCTTCTGGATGAAGGAATTGCAGCCATAGATAAAGGACATTGGGTTAATTGTATTAGCCATATAATTAAAGAAGAAGAAAGAATGTGGAAATTGGATGGCATTGTCGAAGAACTTGTCGAACAAATTGTAATAAATGTTGGATATGAAAGTACAACAGACGACGAAGATACCTCTGGGGATGATATGGACGTAGATTAAATATAAATTTGTGATATCATTGTTTTGATATTTTGTGATGTGTTTAATTAAAAATAGCTCATATATTGTTCTATATTAATATTTTATTTAAACTTTAACCAAACAGGTAGAAAATAAAGTTCAATAATGCTTGATATGTTTTAAAACCGTGTTTCTTGGATGTATTTATTAAAAAACCTCAATCTTGCAAAAAGTATAAATAAAAATCTGTATAAACATCGATGCATTGCTTTAATTTCAATCATTGTTAACAAACTTACAATCTTTCGAAAAAATGAAACTGACAGAATTTTATTAAAGCATTCTATAACTCCAGGTGAATGTTTGTTTCTACCATAATTTTTAAGTAAAGACTAAGGCAAATTCATAAAGCATTAGCCACACTCATACTTAAGTAATGCTCTATCTCAATTTTTGGTATTCGGAAAATACTAAAAGTTGAGATGGAACATTGATTAAGTATGAGTGTAGCTAATGTGCTTTATGAATTTGCCTAAGTTTCGTCCGTCTTAAACTTAATGTAGTTCCAAGTCCAATTTTATCTTCTGAAATTTAATACCAAATTACAAATACTCCTTGTTATTATTTAGACAACTATCCTAGGAGAAGGATCGAAACGTCAATAAAATCATTTTCAAAAAGCTATGTGGTCTTATTCCTTAAGAAGAACACCAAATTGCAATTACTGAATGCAATAATACTTAAAAATTAACTAATAAAGTCAGCCATTTGCATTGTTATTTTTGAAAAACTATCGTCACAAAATAGTAAATATACAACCGACGCCGGCAACTTTTCAAATACAGCAACTAATAAATTTTTGATCTGTGTAAATCTGACTCAAGCACAAGCGCCATTTACTACCTTCTTAACTGGAATGGAGTATAGTTGCCTGATGTTGTTTATAGACATTCACTTTCCTATCTGTCATTAGTTTTAATGTGTTTAGTATTTACTCTAATTAACTGTTTATTAAAACCTTAAAAGAGATTCTCCATTTTATTACAATGGGTAACATTTTGGCCGAAATTTTAGTACTGATTTAGTTCATACACCCGCGAGATGGTACGTGTAATTTGTAATGCAGGAAACTGTCGAACGTTAGATGACATTTTTAAGATAAAACTTTTGTCAATGGTGACATTTGTGGGTATAGTTATTTGTTGAACATTCATTCGGAATATTTAGTGTTTTTATTTGCAGATTAATTTATTGTGTTTCGCGTTTATTGACTTAATTTTTGTATTTAAAGAGGATAACTTCAGTGCAGATTAGATTAATCTATAGGAATAATGGTTTTCTTGCGCTGTGTGCCTTTGTGTTGTAAGAAGAAAAACTCTGAAACAAAAATGCACCGGTTTCCTACTGATGACATCGTAAGTTTTGTGAAATAATGAAATATAATTGTAAAATTCCTATACAACTTCTGTGTATTGTGAGATATTGTACTGATGTTACTGAATAAATTTAAGTAATCAAGACTTGAAATGTTGTTATAAAATTACAGACACCCTTTCAAATTAAAATTTCAGTTTAACAGAACGAATTTGTAGCTATTATTATATGTAATCTGTATCTATATAATTTTACCCAAAATATTAAAGTCTGACCATTATTCATGTTCATAGTTTCTTTTTCTTGAGAAAATAGTTTTATCGAACGTTTTCATTTCTGAAAACGTCTGATAAATGATATTTTCTTTGCACGTGGTTCTTTATTTCAAGAAAAAGGATATAATGGTAGAAGCTGCATATTTAAATATTACAGCCACAATAGTTGTTTAGACTACGCCCGCTAGAGGTCGCGATGAACTTTATAAGAAGTTAGTATTAGGCCGTTGCACATCTTTTGTGGGTGGGTGTTTATCTATGGGACAGACTTAGTTTAAAATTATTGATAGGTATCTATTATATTATTGTTGTGGTTGAATTACTTCTCGTTAGGTGGCGCTGCGGGAGTTTTATAATGGCGTTTAGATGCTCACTTGAAGTAGTTTGTGGTGTGGGTATATTTATATCTGCGTTTAATACGTTTGTCCTGCGAATAACATTTTTTACTGATTGTACTCAGCATTGTCTGTACCTGTTTTATATTGTTATTAAGTTAGTTCCCGTGAAAAAACTATAACGTTAGCAACTGCTAGTTTGAGTAATTGTTGCAGGAACTACAAGTGAGGTTTTATCATAATCAACAAATTTTTGGCATTTTCAAAAAATTTTAGTCGTTTTATTAAATCATGCCAGCGTATAGGAGATGTGCAGTGTGGCCAAAAACCGTCTTGCTTGCCGGCGTTCAAAAATATCTGCTGCAGCTTGATTCCAACCGTTGGCTTTCTAACGTGTTCGTTCAAGACGGCTCGTGCGTGCGACAAAAGGATGGGTTTTACAGTGTCGACTTTGTCTTCTGATTAATCACCAGTGATTTTAGTTTGGAGAATTTTGTGTTTTGACGCTATTAGACATTTTTATCTTTTCGCAATAATAGACCTAAGGAATATAACAAAGAATTTATAATTGAGTTCATAGAACTGTACAGAAGCCACCCGTGCCTTTGGAAAGTTAAATCTACTGAGTATTCTGATAGAGATAAAGAAAATAAAGTCTACGAAGACATGATAATAAACTTACAAGAATTAGATAATTCCGCAACAAGAGTATCTGTTAAAAAGAAAATTGACTCTCTATGTGGTTGCTTTGGGAAGGAATTAAAAAAAGTCATGCAATCTAAGAAATCTGGTTCGGAGACTGAGAGGTATACAGGCCCCATTTGTGGTACTACGAATATTTATTATTGCTTACAGACCAGGAAACTCAAAGAGAAACAGTAACTAATATTGAAGAAGAGACAAATAGCAATCAAGTAAGTAAAACATATTTTTTATTTATATGTACTTATGTTTATTAATAATAATAAATCTTAATACAACAAAGTATTAAACAAAGTTTTCTTGCGAGGGCACTGATTCCTCATTATGAAAATAACTCATAAATAAATTACGAACTGTTTTTGCTTCTTTGGATGCATGTTTGTTGCGTCCACACTGTAAATTAAAAGTTACTTGTTCTGCACTTAAACCATTTTCTATGTGCCCTGTGTTATAATTTTCTGCATAAAAATAAGTTGAAGGTGCATAATTTTCCTGGCACCTCTTAAATAGAAAGTTATGAAGAATGCAATATGTCAATGATTTTATCAATATTTTCTAATTTTAAATAAATTGTGGAATGAAAGATTCTGAATTTTACAACCATTATTCCAAATGCATTTTCTATTATCCGACGTGCTCTAGATAACCTGTAATTAAATATTCTTCTTTCTTGGTTCAATTCCTTTTGGCTGAATGGTTTTAAAAATTGTCTCTCAATACGAAAGCTCCATCTGCAATAAATGCACAGGGCAGTAATTCACTACTGTTGTCTGTTTTATAACTGAATGGTAATTGAAGAGTACCATTTATAAGTTTATTATAAAATATGGTGTTTTCCATTACCATCAAATACTCTTCAGTTTGTGCCACAATTGCACTTGATGAATTCATAATTCGCATTAGCGATCGCGATTAATACCATTGAAATTGTAATTCCAATAAAAAAAACCGCTATTTAGAGGTGGCACTATATTTTTATGTGTTTGTCATTACAGCCCCTATACAAAGGAAAATTCCACCCTTTTCAAATATTTGGGCTATGATTTTCAATGCTTCTTCGGTCCTAGGAAACTATAATAAAAAATCATAATCAATATAAGTTATTTTTAACATTCATAGTTAATTATTGTATAATTTATTTTAATACAATTAATTGTTTTTCTTACAGGATGAAACTAACTATGCCCCATACAATTCCCGGCATCTTTTGAAAATAATGCGTGCACATATCGGTCCCTATCAGCAAGTTCCAATACTCCTTCAGTACGCTCTTTCTTTAGTAGCACAAGAAAGCGTTAGATAAAGGACAGAGCCGACGAAGTTTTGGAGAAAATGAGTGCAAAGCTGGATATGAATATTAAAGGATACAACTTTGACCTGATAGGAAAAAATGTTGCTAACAAATTAAGATAGTTACCTCGTGAGGCTGCTTTAAATGGAGGAAAAATTTATTTCTGATATTCTCTTTGAAACTGCATTGGGAAACATTATAAGAAATACAAAATGTCTTTAACAAAAAATGGAGTAAGTCAACAACAGCTTGCTACAAATCCTTATATTAACTCAGCCCACTACTATCAGAATCAGCAATCTGATGGTACAAGCTCCCATTTTGATTTAGATTACGGAAGAAACTACAGAAATAAATCTAATCAAATACTTATTTCTCAACAAACACATGGAAATACGAAATCTTTTTTTGGACATTTTTTCACTAGATGTTACTAATTTGTAAATAAATGTCCTATCCTTGATTATATTTCTATCAGTAATGTCCTTTACCATTCCGAATGGACCTGCACCTTGACGAAGTTCTAGATTACTAGAACAGGTGGAATGGCTTGCGCGTTCCAGTGATCTAAAAAGCCAAACTACGGGTTCAACCAAATTAGTAGAGTCTTTAGTGAGGAAAGAAAGAGGACAGAGGCTTTTTCGGTACTTAGATTGGCAGAGACGATAGGGGTCGGTATGGCATTCTAAGACACACTACCGCGATGTGAAAGTCAACGGGAAACCACCACAAAACCTCCCAATTACACATTGCATTTACATTTCCAATGCTCCACCCGAAGGTACTACATTGGCCAGGAGGCGAGTTTTTGTTGTCTGGAAATTTAGAATTTTGCCGAACCCTTGCCGTTCCAGGCAAGGTAGGGATCTTTAACGTGCGTGACAACACTCACACACGGGACCTCCATTTAACCTCTCATCCGAACGAGGGCGTAATTTTCCAATTACACAGCGTAATTAAACTGGATTTAAAATGATAGCATCCTCTGAGGTAGAAGATTTCGGAGGTAAAATAGTCCTCCATTCGGATCTCCGGGAGGGGACTATTTCGGAGGATGTGATCGGAAAACTTAGAAAAAGAATCGGGAATATTCTGCAAGTTGAAGTGTGGAATGTCAGAAGTATGAAGCAAGTAGGTAAGCTAGAGAACTTAAAAATTGAAATGGATAGGTTAGCACTAGACATAGTAGCGATCAGCGAAGTTCGGTGGCCAGAGGCGGGGGATTTTTGGAGTGGAGACTTTAGGGTAATTCGTACAGCACCAGAGGAAGGAAATTCCGGTGTGGTTTTAGTTATGCGAAAAAAGATAGGACACTATCTAGAAAACTTATTACAAAAGAATGAAAGGGTACTCATGGTTAGATTATAATCTAAACCGGTAAATGCAGTAATAATACAAGTATACACGCCCACCTCTAACTGACCACATAGTAATTATGAAGGCCTCTCTTAAATTTAAAAATTTGAAAAAAGGAAGGGAAAAAGGCACTTTGACAAACTAAAAGATAAGATATCCACGAAAGATATAAAAAAAGTCAAATGAATTGCTGAAAGATATCGGAAAAATTTCTGATACTAAGGAAGTAGAAACAGAATGGAATAACATTAAATCCAGCTTAGACATGGCGGCCAGAGATATTCTGGGGTATACACAAAAAGAAAATAAGCAACCATGGATAACAAAAGATATCCTGAATTTAATAGAAGAAAGGCGAAAATACAAAATAGATTAGACGAAACGGGAAAACAGAGATTCAAAGCCATAAAATGGGAAATTATTCGCAAATGCAAGAAAGCTGTAAATAAAGAATTGATGAAAAGTGCCAAGAGATACAAACTAAGATGGAACTAGAAAAGACAGACGAAGCATACTAACTAATTAGAATGAATTTTAGGGATATAAAACCGTATAGCAAAAATATAAGGGACGCAAGAGGAAACGTCATTATTGAAAATGTAGAGAAACTTGCAAGATGGCAGGGAATTTATATGCAGGAGAGGAACTAACAGCATTAGAACAGGAATCAGACATTGAAAACGATGACTTGGGATATGCTACTACGAGATGAGTTTGAATTAGCATTAAAAGGTCTGAAAAATGGTAAAGCACCTGGTACAGATAAGGTGCAAGCAGAAACTCTAAAAGTTGTTGGACAAGCAGTAACAGAACGTCTCGTCCAACTTGTAAGCTATATGTATGATACAGGCGAAATACCCAAAGATTTCAAATGTAACATCATAGTAACTATACCAAAAAAGAGAGACGCGGATAGATGTGAAAATTTTCGAACAATAAGTCTGACAGCAGAGAAAGTGGTTAGATGGCAGGAATATATAGGGAATTTATATGCAGGAGAAGAACTAGCAGCATTAGAGCAGGAATCAGACATTGAAAATGATGACGGGATCTCCTATACTTAGAGATGAGTTTGAATTAGCATTAAAGGGTCTGAAAAATGGTAAGGCGCCGGGTACAGATTTCAAATGTAACATCATAGTAACTATACCAAAAAAGAGAGGCCCGGATAGATGTGAAAATTTTTGAACAATAAGTCTGATAGCACACGTGTCAAAAATATGAACTAGAATTGTACAAAGAAGAATAGAAAAACGAGCCAAAGAAGTACTAGGAGAAGATCAGTTTGGGTTTAGGCGAAACATGGGAACACGGAAGACTATTTTAGCTCTGAGCGTGTTAATGGAGAAAACAATAGAAAAGAGGGAGAGCGTGTATATAGGGTTTGTAGATCTGGAAAAAGCATTTGGCAATGTAAAATGGAAAAAAATGTTCGAAATACTCAAAAAGATTGGAATGAATTTTAGGGATAGGCGGATAGTACATAGTTTATACAAAGAGCTAACAGCGATAATAGAATTAGAGCAGGAACGTGGAAAAGTAAATATTAGGAAAGGGTTGATAATCGTATATCGATTTTCTAATAGTATATTATATAACATTTTAAAGCATTATATAAAAAAAAATTTATTAAGAAACCGTGTGTATACTTTAATGGTATCATAACACAACTTGTGTATTTACTTGACAACATCATAAAATGTATCTTTCGTGGTTAGGTTTATAGCCAGTACAAACACTGCAGTGAAGAAATAGTAACCACAATTTAAAACTTAAATTAAGCGTTCTTATAATATGTATAACATATGTATAACAATCGTGAAAAACATTTTATCAAGAAAACTTTTAAGAACGTATTCGTAAAAAACTTCATTGCAAAACCAACATTGGAAATATAGTCACAACAACCACAACCTAAACGCGATCTTTCAATTGTATTTTAACTAGCAACATTCAAGAAATCCTCGATTATCAAATACATGTTTAGATATAAGAAACCATATAATATATATATATATATATATATATATATATATATATATATATATATATTAAATACGAACTCGTGAATTAAATAAAAGGACTTGCAAAGTTGGTTGCCTAAATGAGCTTATTACAAACTTAAAATAATAAAATTCTAGCGAAGTCGTATATTCAAATAAGTAGGAATTGAAACGATATTTAAATCAAGGAGGTAGTAAAATTTACAAATACGAAATGAAACATAACAAATGGATAAGTAGCCATGGACTAGTAAAATGACTCGCAAGATCTCTAGACCTGTTTTGTTTGGATTTCTTCTTGTAGAGCTATTTTAAAGATAAAATCTATAAAACAAAAACTAATAATATGAAGATCTAAGACTTAACATTGTTAATACATTTCCATGGATACGCAGACATGATATACAAAAAGCAGTACATGGATTTGAATTCAAAACCAACTTTTACATAAAAAAGAATAGCTTTCAATTGGAGTATTTATTGTAGTTTTGCTTTTAGTGTTTTTAATTTTTGCCTTTCATTGTTTAGTTTGCTGATATCAGGTATGTTTTAATTTTAATTTTACTAGCCTACAAATGAATACACGTTAAAATACATCCTTGTTTCAAATGTTTTGCAAAACTTATCGCGCTTTCTCTTAATAATAGATGTTTTTACAAATAAATAATATCATGTGATACATTGTTAAAATCGCCAAAGAACAATCTATTTAAATGTAAAACAATTTAATAAAACGTCTATACACACCGGTACACACATAATTCACACACATTATACAGCCCCCCCCCCCCCCATCAATTACAAATACACACCACGCACACTGGGCACACTATTCATCCATTCCATATTAAAGCCTTTAATTGCAAGATAGAAGATACGCCTGATATGTTTTTCTAACTTTAGATAATGTGGTGGAATTCCTTATGTTTATTGGGATGGAATTGCAAAGGGACGACCCAGATATTAAAAAGGACGAGTGATACATTTCAGTCCAATGTATTGGTATCAACAGCCGATTTTCATCACGTGTGTTAGGGCATCCCTTCGAAACAAAAGAAAAATTTAAAGTTAAGTACGAATGTCCAAGTCCACGTAAAAGTGTATAGAGCATTACTGTCTGATGCAATTTACGCTGTTTCTCTAATTTTAACCTTGAACGTTTATTGAAATAGGGTGTAACATCCTGACGACGTTTGATGTCAAAAACAAACCGAACTCGTTGTAAACGATTACTGTTGATCATAGGCAAATGATGATATAACCACATCTCCATAAACAAATATTGGTTGAATAAGTGACTTAATAAGTTGCATTCTTAAATGAACTGGGACAAATCATTTCACCCTCTTAAGACCGTGTAGCGAGGCAAATACCTTCTGACATATATACATTGTGTGGGCTTTTCATGACAGACTAGAGTCGATCATTATACCAAGATTCTTTACTGTTGTAGATAGTTTTATTGCTAAGTCATATAAATATAAGGGTGGGAGAGTTGAGAAGTCGATTTTACTCAACAATTTGATGACCCGATTAAGATTGCAAGGCATCTTAAAGGAATTATATTCAGTTGGTTGTCCATTTTCCACGAAATAATACGAGCAAGATCAATGTTAAAATTATTAATGGTAAGAAAAATATAATTGGGATGAAAATGAGAATAGATCTGTATGTCGTCTGCATAACAGTGGTATTTGCTAAATTTCAAAACACTAGAAATATCTTGTATATATAAGGAAAAGAGAATAGGGCAAAGCACACCTACCTGTGGTACTGCAGCTTCCAAATTCGCCCAATTTGACAAGTTAGACCCATCCTCTGTAATGACACGTTGTCGACGACAGCTTAAGTATGACTCCAACCATTGTAAAACATCATCTGAGAAATTATTAAGAATCTTTAATTAAAAAATTTACGCTATTAAAAGCCGAACTGAAATCAAGTAATATCATAATGGTAAGCTATTTGTAGTCCATTGCTTTCTTCGTATCATCCATCATACGAATTAGGGCCGAAGTCCTGGAGAGGTGCATACGAAAACTATGACTATAAACGATACAATAAATGAATTTGCAGCAAAACGGGCGAGAAAAAGAATCTTAAATTTGATTTTGAGTGTCTGCTATTTCATGTTTCTCTGCTGTATAAAATTTTGAGGTGTAAATAATTTTCTGTGGCATATAAATATGTAGCATTGGTGACAATTAATTTATAAGTTATGAATTTGCCATTTGGTTGTAAAATTAAGCACTTGATTAATATACAATGTATTTAATTATATGCTGTTTTCTTTTCTATAGGTACTATAATTAGAAAATATGTAAAAATATAGGCCAATAACAAATCCTAAAAAAGGCCAAAAAAATTTTGCGGGGAGACCTCAAAAATTGTAGTTACGAATGGACAGCAGTAGGTGTAAGGAGATGTTTTGGGGTGATAAAATTTTCATAAGCAATTTACAAATTGCTAAAGATTTTGCTGAGTTTTAGACCAATCTGTCTTAACATGGACATTCTCTATTCTCTACTCCTTCTCTATGATGCTTATCCTACAACTCTACTTATTCTTATCCCGCTACTTCCGTTTTAAATCTTAATTTTTCTTTTGGTGGACCTCTCTTAAGTCCCAAGACAACCATCCATCACATAAAAGTGGTGTTCCGCTACTCCGAGCTACTGACTACACTTTGGCTGGTCGAGTAGTGTTTCACTATCCACCGTTTCTTTCTAACGCTATTGCTCAATGCGAGCCCTGCCTGTTATCTCTTTTACTTGGATTGCTATATAGCTCATAACTGCACAGCTCCCTCCTTTATCTTGTCTTGAATTCTCTTTTTTTTATTTTCAAAGCCGCTGCATGGTTTGTGGGTTGTTACTTCAAGACATTGAGCCGTGGGCGTGGACAGTCTTTGTCCAGTTGTGTGTAGCCACTGTCTTCTGTGGATGTACGTTGACAGTAAATGTTGTTATCGATTTGGCGTGCCGATCTCCTTAATCGACGCCGGGATGCAGGGATTGCATTCCCTGGTAAATTGGACCACCACGCCGTTTATGTGAAGGAGCGCCGCTTCACGGAGCTTCTCCTTTTGGAGGGCATGTGCTAAAATCCTATTTTAATTTTTACGGAATCACTCTACTCCCTCGGAAGTTTCCATTGTTTCTTGTTATTACATTTATAGGAGGAGCGGTGTCCCCTGAGAATAAGGCGTCCGAATCAAAGTTAGATTTTACGTTATCTTTTTAAAACAATTTCGTTGTAATATTTTATCGTATCTTAATTTCTAGGTTACATAAATGTTTAGTGCAAAATTTTTTCTTTAAAATTGTTTTAAGGGTTTTATTCTACCTAATTAATATGTAACCACAATTGGTTAATTATATTTTATCTGAGAATATTTTGGAGATCTTATCGTATATTAATTAACACCTTAACCCATAGATGGTTAAATATTTATCGTTCTCCCTGCAATTACCTCTGAAATGTTATTTTTATCTTGCCTTTACCGTTAGCTAAATGAATGACCTATATCTTTTTCGTAATGAAATACCTTAAGAAATTATCTTATTAATTTATTGTTCCGAACCCTTGATATTTATGACCAAAGGTAGGATTTATTATTGTAAGGTGAAAAAGCAAACTTAGACCTTAGTGCTGTATTTGATAAAGTAGGGTTAAGGAATGTAAATGCAGTCATAGTGGTTAATTTGTCAACTTAACGTTTCCGCTGCTGTATCATACTTTGCCTTATCCTTTTAAAGCCAGTATAAATTGGTTTAACTTTAGAGACTGTCTTTAAAGAAATAGATGTAAATTTGCGCGCATTCATAAGTGAGTGTGTCGCTATTGTATTTTGATTTATAGTGAAGTTGAGTGTAGTAATAGGTATGTGAGTCTCATGCTTTCAGCGAAATTTGTGCGGTTGGTGCTGCTGCAAACAAGACCTGTCTGCACCGAGTTCGAGTGAGCCTTATAATGGGATGGCTAATCACTTTTGTTTCCGGGTATCGTAATTTTGGCTACGGTTTAAAAACCAGGTAGCGCCTATAGACAATTGTAATTTATGTTTTCCGTGAATGTATAAGCTCTTGTACCAAAAGATTTTTTTCGCGTTTTTCTTTTTGAAGCTTTAAGGCAATTGTTACGCATTTTTATATAAAGCTTGTACATTTAGTGTATAAATTAGGTTTAGGGGACTTTTTAAAACTCTGCATTGGGAAATTTTCAGCAGATTAATATTGTAATGCCGACGTACGTGAAAACCACATAAAGTTGTGATTTACACGGACGGTCCGGATGTTGGTTTATTTTTGTGGTATTAGATTATGCTAAGTTGGATTTCTCACCGTTTGAACGGCGTTGTTCTCATCAACGTGCGTCAGAGAACTTTCGCCTCATCGGGTGATATAGGCATTTCCGTGGGAGAAAAGGTATCGAAACTCGAGATTTGCTTACCGGCTTCCATCTAGTGTTATCGTGTTGGTAGTGCTACCGATTAAATGACTCCCACCTCTCGTTTCTTATTCTTATATCGTACCGACAAGTCGATAAGCGTGGGACACAGCGAGGCAACACAGAGAGAAAGAACAGGAAGCCACAACGGAACCATCCCTGAACACCTAGAGAATCATCGCAGCAGGAAAAAATACCGGGGTAAGTGCTATCTTTATTAACTCATGATGTATTTTGTCGCCTCGAGAACCCCCCCGAGTATAGTTATGTGTGGTATGCACTGCTGTATTTACATCTGAATGCGTGGTTTAATGGTAACGATACTTAATAGCAGTTGTGAAATAAATAAATTTGTAAAAGTTATAAAACGCCCACCAGTCTTTTTCAGTGAAGGAAATATTCATATGCTAACTTTAATTTTTAAATTATACTGGAGTACCGTTATCGCAGTTGTAAGTATTACTATCATTTCATAACTATATTTTCAGTTTGGGCTTTAGTATTTTTCATATTTGGGGTATATGCCCAAGCCATTGAGATTTTAAAATACATTTTCAATCCTGAATGGAGAAATCTATAGGAAGTATTTCATTTCCCTAGCTCATATGCAATGCCAAAGGGAAAAAGACTAAAGGCGATGGAATTAATTGTTCTAAACCAACTCAATTCTTACGCCTTTTAGCCAACCCTGAGTATTGATCTTTGATTAGCAACTATTTAGATTTCAACCTTACAATTTTAGTATTTCGAAACTGCAAAAACTTATCACTGGGAATTCCCAAATTATTGATGTATAAGTACATGATTAATCATTATACTTTTATCACTTGAGTAAGATATCAAAGAAAATAACTTTATTTAATAAACAAATGCAGGAAAATTTAAATGTGTAAGCAGATGAACTTTATCAGCAATATTGAGAATACTTTGTACCAATAATGCAAAGCAAAGTACACTAACGTTTTTGAATACAGTTAGTACAAGCTGTAATTGAGGAGCTATTCTGATTTCAACAAGACGCTGTAAAAGCGTGTGTGTAGTTAGAGCATGTATGAAAACAACGGTTGTTTCTGAAACACAAAATACCACGAACAGTCTTTAATAAACCAAAAATTAGTATTTTGTGTACCTAGTAGGAAAAGCTTAACATTCCCGACGACGTGAAGATTGCTTGTCAAGGCGCAACCCGAGACAGGCAACACGGAGTCCGGGAATGTTGCTTTTCTACGTGGTATAACACTATTTTTCCACAAATCGTTAAAGAACGGCGGAAACTAAAACATTATATAATTTGAAAAAGAAGGAATAATTTTGTTTCTAAATAAATGGCATCGTGAAATTCTTTGCAAAATTTGTTGCGTAGCTATAGAAAAGTATCATTGTAATTTTTTGCGGCAATTTCGATAGCTACTGATGGTGGAGAAAAAGTGGACATGTATACAAAAATTAAAATAACTGATAATAAACAAACAAATAATTACTTCAAACACTCACCTTGTATGCGAGCGTAGTGAAGCACATTTATGTTCATGCGGTTGTTTAAACGGATAACGATAGTCAAAAACACTCTGTTAAATGCGTCCGTCAAGTACGGGTAACGAAAGTTGACTCTGAAATATGGCGAAGCGTAGCACGTGTAATTTTGCGGCCGTCTTCAACGGAAAGCGATACCACAATGCTTCGTGTCTTCTCCATGGCCGGTGATAAGAAACTTCTTGCACATGCGAGGAGCATAGTTTATCGATATCGCGGCACTTTGTACAGGCGCGGTGTTTGAAGTAATATACGGTACATGCACTAACACTTTAGTATACAGGGCGTAGGTAAATAATCAACAAATTCCAACTTCGATAATAAATTAAGCGGTAAATTAAACAATATAAACCGAACATAAATTAAGCGGTAAATTATATACAATATAAACAAAACATACCGCCCACCAAAATGCAAGGTATTTTAAAGGAAAACAATTAAAAGCGGGGGAGAGGGGGCGGAATGAAAAAACGAAAAGAAAAGATTTACAAAAACAAAAAAAAATTTTTTTTTCTACATTAAGGGCAAAGGGCAGAGCTTTGATACAGAACGCCTCAGCTCGCCATGAACGGTTTTAAGTGTGACCACCCTAACAACACCGTCCGTCCTAGGATGCACATTATAATTTGAATAAGGGCCGCTATACTTGCGCCCACGTCCCCAATGCTCCACCCGAAGGTACTACATTGGGTTTAAACGCGAAAATTATACGTGCTCTAAATGTATTCTAGCTTCAAAATTAATTTATCCTAAATAAAAATTTAACAAACTAAAACAAAAACTAAAAATAGGGTTTGAGTAATGGTATCCCTAGTGTTGATTTTGGAGTGCGTCCGATCAACAAGACACAAGCAAAAGTAAAATGGGAGGGATCAGTAATACCAGATATCAGTCACCAGCTCTGCTTACCGGTGCGACCTGAAGGGTCGTCTTAAAAATATCCAAATCTAGCTAGCTAATTTTAAAAGTTTATTCAAATTTTCTAAGCATTTGCCAAATATTTTAATAGTGAATCCATTCCCAGGATGTACAGCCACAACACGGCCGAGTGACCAATGAAGGGAGGGAACATTAGCGACCTTAATCAGCACTAAGGTGTCCAACTCAACTTGAGGAGACGGTGTGTGCCACTTGAAGCGCTGTTGTATCGAGTGCATTTATCATTAGACCAACGGAACCAAAAATCTTGTTGAATTTGCTGGAGCAATTGCCAGCGAGAGAGGCGGTTAAGCGGAAGGTAAGAAAGAGCGGGCTCCGAAATGGCGGTTAAAGGGGCCAAAGTTAAAAAATGACCTGGCGTAAGACAGCTCAAATCATTGGGGTCATTGCTAAAAGAAGTGAGAGAGCGTGAGTTCAAGATGACCTCAAGCTCGATAGCAAAATAAGATTGTTGAGTATTCGCAAGCAAAGGGATCAAAGCGTTGTGCAACTCAGAAGATGACAAAGGTCTGGAGTACCTTTCGAGTGGGTGACGTAGATTATGACAAAAACGGAGAATCTAAACAACAATGGGTGTAATAAAGGGAAAGAAAAAGTGATTCTCTAGAATTGATTGAATCCAACAGGCGGTTACGACAGCGGATAAAACAATAGAGCGTTGTTCAGTGAGAACTTCAAGAGTATCTGACGGCGGAATATGTGGACTGTAGTTTTCGAAGGACTGGAACAAGGTTGGTGAAGCTGCCCACCATAAAGAAAATTGGCGCAAGTCGGTAGGGAGTAAACCACGTGACCCGACATCGGCAGGATTCTCGGTGGTGGGAATGTGATGCCAAGAGGCGCGAGAAGTGTTTTCCTGAATGTAAGCAACACGATTGACGACGAGTCTTCTAACGCTACGGCGGGGAACGAATTCACAAAAATACTACCATGGAGTCAGACCAACAGTCAATTTTATGAAAGATAAGGTTAGAATCAAAGGTTTTGAGGACAAAGATTAATAATTTAGATGCCAAGGCGGCAGCCAACTATTCGAGTTGGGGCAAAGAGATTGTACGAAGAGGAGCGACCTTAGACTTGGCGCACACTAATTGAACCTCAACGGAGGAAGGGGTAACGATACGAAAATAAACAACAGCACAGTAGCCACGTTCGGAAGCGTCAGCAAAGCAGTGAACTTCGCACGTAGTAAACTGTGGCGGGGTTAGCAAGCGTGGTAAAGCAAAATCCGAAAGAAACGGTAACTCATGCAAGTATCTTGTCCACAAACGGTGGAAGTCGGAGGGAGGGGAAGCATCCCATTCTAATTTTAACGACCATAAACGTTGAATTAAGTGTTTTATCAGGAATGTAAGGGGTGGGGGTTAAAAATCCCATGGGGTCGAATATACGGGTTAGAAGTAGGTTGTGCTTGGTACAGGAGGTACTTAGTAGCTGAACTAGGAAACAAAAATTATCTGAGGTGAGGTTCCAGTGAAGACCTAGAACTTTTAGGGGTTGAGTGTCAGGATCCTCAAAGGAGCGGGGTTGTGCGAATTGTTGCGTAGCGGAAAGATCTTTTAATAATTCGGGATGGTTACTTGACCATTTATGAAGTTTGACACCACCAAGTTTTAAAAAAGCAATTAGTTGATAAATGGCTTTTTCAAATGTTACTGTTTTTTTTTACAGCTTTCTAATACTTGCGATAAAAGGGTCCGATGTTATGAGAAGCAAATGAAGTACATTTTCAGTGTTTTCGCACGTGATATTTTCCGGAAGTAACATTGTCTGTATCTCTTAAATTCTTTATTTCGGAGTCTCCTGAGCTTCCTCGTTCAATTGGCCGATTGAAAGTATTGCATGTTATATTGTACTGAATCCATGCAGTAAGACTTTATATACACTTGGTGGCAACGGGTACCACGGATATTGTTCAATAAACAGTTTTGTCGTATCTAGAGCATAAGTGTGGTACTTTACCACATCTATTTCACGACCACTCGCAAATGTTTGCAAAATAATTTTAGATCAATTTATTAGGTCAATGTTAACTCCAGTAATATTTGCCGATACCTTTGAATTATTAAAAAGAATGTTGCTGTGGTACTGTCATTGGTGCTTTCAAAATAAAGCTTTGGTTTATTTACTAAGAGACCTAATTTATTTTTACATCTCTTCTGAATTCTCTTCCCCTATTCGCTACAACTTACTTGTTTTTGGTTCCACTTCTTCAATGGAAGTTTATAGGCAAGATGTAATAGCCATTCGAAGAATCCATGCGTGAATTACAGACAAACCGAATTCTAATGTAGAAATATTTACAATCTTTGCACTGGGAACCTTTTCTAAAGTATTAATATCTTTTGATGTGAGACCGCAAATGAAATATTTTTCTGTTGATGTAGTTCCTGTAAGTGCATTACATAGTTTTCCGTCACCCATCGTAAGTAGCATTCATAATGGTTTATCTAATCAGTCTTCGAACTTCATAACTTTAACATTGTTAGGTGTTCAACCTACTCATTCTTAATCATGAATTATTAATTAATTTAAATATTAACTTGTAATATTTTTATTTACGGTCAATTTGTGCTTAAGGAATATAAGCATTAAAGTCTATTGTGAATAAACTAAGTCATGTTGTAATCAACGATATAAAATAAATTTTATGGTAATGTTTTTGGAAATAAACTTTTTAAAAAAGTGCTCCCAAGGACTCAAAATCTATCTGGCGCAGTGGAAACGGGTTCCAGGAGAGTTCTAGAGTTCCTCAAAATTAAAAAAAACTGGTACCCTTAAATTTCAATTCTTTGCTGGAACAGAACACCAAAATTGAACAAAGTACAAACTCAACCGAATCCAATACAGCAGGAAGGCTATGGAACACGCAATCAAATGATTGTGAGTACATATAGTTCATATTCCTAAACCATTTTTCAATTGAATATTGATTTCAGTAAATAAGAATTGACTAAAGATTTGATGTACATTTTATTATTGTAACAATTATTCAGTGAATGTCTGAATTTGATGAGATTTTAACAGAACTTATTAAGTTAACATTATCCAAGATTGGAGTAAAAGATTTAGTAAACGATTCTTTAAATAACTTGAGTGAATATTTGACTAAAGGAACAAAATAAGGTTATATTTAGATTTGATTCCTGCGTATGACGATAATAAAGCCATGCTAAAAATTTTTATTGCGGCTTGCGAAACATTTTTGAAAACTTTTTATAAACAAGGGAAAATATAAAAGTATATGTGGTTACTAAGGTCAATTTTAGGTAAGTTAACAGGCAGATCATTAACTTTCAGAGCGTGCAATGATGATTTAAATGACTGAGAAGATTATAAGAAAATATTGATTGTATATTTTGGCGATCAAAGAAATATTAAATGTTTAGTTAGGGATTTATGCAATTTGCGAGTAGAAAGTAACCAATCACCTACCAATTTGATATGAAATGCCAAGAAGTAAGGAGTTTGATTCTGACAAAACTTAAGTTAGAAGAACGTATGTATAATTAAAACCAATATGTATGGCGAGATAACTTTGGATACGTATATGAACACGTTATCCGAGCGACTTGCAGATAAAATTACATTTAGAAACCCACAAAGTGTAGAAAAGACCATGAATTTCATAATACAGGAAGAAAACGTTGTGTATTATATTACAACCTAAATATTAACAAAGCTATAAATCAATTAAGTCTATACAAGCGACAAGAACAATACCGACACAACTTAAATTTACACCATCTATCACACCGACAAATCGTTTTAGATTTAACAATCCAAATTTTACCAATCAATTTCGACAATTTCCTAAAGCTACATTTAACTCGAATTTTACAAAACCCTGGACAAACAACACACCCAATTTCAATCAGAACGCAAATCGAACATGGCGAATATTCTGCGTAGATCCTAACAGAAACTCACTTATGACAAATAATAATAACAACCCCAATAATTACTACAAACCAACCTCTATGGACACGTCATCTGGCAACACTAGACAGAATAGTAAGATATCTCAAATTAAAACCGACAAAACACAGCACAACACTTTACTTCCGAAGAGCTATTTCACCAAGAAGTAGAAGATTTTAATAACCAAGTTATACCCGAAAACACAGATAAGATCAGAGTCAAACTCCTTACGTCTTGGAATTTCATACCGTATTGGTAGATGATTGATTATTTTCCATTCGCAAATCGCATAAATCCCTAACTGAATATTTAATATTTCTTTGATCGCTAAAATAAGCAATTAATATTTTCTTATAATCTTCCCAGTCATTTAAATCATCCCTGCTTGCTCTGAAAGTTAATGCTCTCCCTGTTAACTTACCTAAAATTGACCTTAGTAACCACATATACTTTTTTATTTTCATTTGTTTATCTGAATTAATTTTGTTTGAATTATTATTCTCTGTTCCTTTAGTCAGATATTCACTAAAGTTATTTAAAGAATCGCTTACTAAATCTTGGATAATGTTAACTTATTAAGTTCTGTTAAAATCTCATCAAATTCAGACATTCACTGAATAATTGTTACAATAATAAAATGTATATAACATCTTTTAATAGTCAATTCTTATGTATTGAAATCAATATTCAATTAAAAAATGATAAAAGAAAATGAACTACAGGTACTTACAATAATGTGGTTGCTTGTTCCATAGCCTTTCTTCTGTATTGGATTCGGTCGAGTTTGTACTTTACCCAATTTTGGTGTTCTCTTCCAGCAAAGAATTGAAATTCACAGGTACCGGTTTTTTACTTTGAGAAACTCTAGTGCCCTTCTGAAATCCGTTCGGACTGCGCGAGATAGATTTTGAGTCCTTTGGAGCTTCTTTTTAAAAAGTATATTTCCAAAAACGCTAATAAAAAATTAATTTTATATCGTTAATTACAAAATGTGTTACATTAAAAAGTCTAAACAACCGTGTTTCTATTGTTGGCTTAATATCCACTTATAAGCTTATCAGAAATTTCTTGTGGAAAGTGGTATTACGTTATTGATTTACTTGTCTCAGAAGGGCCTGAAAGTAAAGGTATTTCAAGCATACGCCTATTTAAGATTGAATTTAATAATGCATCCAATATACTTGTGATATTGTATCAAAATTTAATTTATTATAAAAATACATTTAAAATAAATATACAAAACCATCGTTTGCAAACTTTCTTTCAATTGTCAAGGTTTTTAAGCATGGGTCATACCCAAGTTTATTTATTCTCAACTATTTCCCCGATATTTAGTGGTATGTGAAGGGGTTTAAGTAGCCTGCGGCTGCCAAGATCCCCCAACACTCGAACATTTGCCGAATTAACAGTTTTCCAACATATCCTTGTTATCTATATATTTTTTATCAATCTATCCCACAATGAATTGTGGTAGATTAACATTACCTATCGAGAATTCTTATGTACTTGTATCAAGCCCAGGGTAAGGTTTGGATGGAAATTGGCTTATAGTAAAAGAACACTCTTAAGACATTTAGCTAACTGGGTTTTTTGGCCCACGGTCGCATGAGATTGGGTCAGTGGGTATATTTGAGTTGAAAGAAACAGAATAAAGGACGCCACCTAAATTTTTTATAAAACAACTGACTAAATGAATTTGCTTCAAGGAAAATTTGGAAACCTATATTATCATAAACCACTTTAAATATACAGTTTGATTGTCACATATATCATACTTACATCTGTTCGTCTTCTTCAAGGATCTAACGATGAGTGGGGTGACCTTGAAACATAGTTTCTACCAACATAGACACCCTAATATATATATATATATATATATATATATATATTACGGATCAGTATGAATATAGAATCTTTGAATTAAGTTCAATTGTCTCTACTATCATGATACTCTCACGGATAAGTTTACTTTGTAAACAGCGTACAAAATTTGGAAAATTTAATATTACTGAAAAATGAACTGAAGTCCATTCAAAATAATTCTGTATTGTCTTTTAAGAAAAGTAAATAACATCATAGTAAATAACAGTAATAAATAAAGTTCAATTCTTATGAAAGTGATTTCTAAGTCAGATATTTAATTATGGACATTATATATTTTTATAAAGTAGTCATTGTAGCGCTACGCGACCTCACAATGTTTAAATATTTCTTATTTAACTTTTGGTAAAAATCAATAATTGACAGATTACTTTACGTTCCAATTTTCATCATATAGCATTCAGGTGTTATAACTTAACATATTAGTATTTCAATTCGTCATAAACAAGATAACTGACGAAATATATCTACACCTGTACAATCGGTGAGATATGATATTTTAAATTGAACACACTATTAATTAGAAATAGGTTATAGTACTCATAGTACTTTATACTTTACAAAAGGATCTTTTGAAAATTAATTGACAAAACATTTACACAAGTCATAATAAATTGCATACAGCAACGTAATGTAAAACAAGTTTCAAAAGCATATCATTGCATGAAAAATTTACGCAATGGACTTTGTAACGTCAGCATTATTTTAGAAACTAATACTTTCTTACCGACAGCGGCAATGATCTGTAACCTTCAAACGACCTGTGCATCAGTAGAACACGCTGGTTACATAGCGACGTCGGCCACGTGTGGATCACAGTAGTTTATTGATTTGCCTTCTAAACGAGTTCCATAAATTTAAGTGAAATTACTTCAAAATTATTACAAGACCATCCACATTTCCAGAGTTATAAAAGTTTTAACATTCCAAAGCTTCAAAGTTTTAAAATTCAAAATTTCATGGTTGCAAAGTTGCACTGTATCAAAGTTGCACTATAATAAAATAATTAATTTCGTATGCTTACTCATTTATACAAACCGTTCGCAAAGGGATTTGTACACTACATTTTTACATTAGTTGTCATGGACAACTTTTACCAGCCTGACCGTCTATTACGACGTCTTCGCCAGGAAAACTTGATTTTCCTGCACATGTTGAAGGTTTTCAACACGGAGCGACCTTCCAGTTCAACTAAGAAACGAAAAGTGACCAACGATCGTCAATCGTCGGAACAATTTGAAAACTTAGATACTTTAAGATGTAGGAACACGTTAACAAGTTGTATATTTAAGTGTTTTCAGTAAGGAATATGTAGTATGTAGTAGATTTTAAGTGTAATTTGAATTAAAGTGTGCTTTGGGAGTTTATTGGTTATTAAATATGCAATAATGGTTGAATGAATTATATAAATGTTGTTAGATAACAACTAAAATAACAGATGCATCGCGCTAAAGTCAATGAACAAATTTACAGAAAATTTATATGTTACATCCTTTCAAACAATCAACATTATTTGAAAATATTTCAAAACCAACACCTGTAGTTGTTTATAATAATCATCAGATTTAAGTGCAATTATTTTTTCGTCACTAGGTTTTCCTTCTTGAAACTGGTTGGACGCGTATCTCCACTTATTTCTATTTTGAGCTAGCCTACACAGTTTCCAGAAATTTTCACAGTCTAGACACAGCTCGGTTTCACTTCTGTTGTTTTCTAATTATATGTCCTATTTTACCGCGATTCAGTAGTCTGTGAAGGGGGTTAAGCAGCCTGTGGCTGCCAAGATCTCCCAACACTTTGCTGAATTTATAATTTTCCAGTAAATGCTTTCGCATAATTAACATTAGTTGAGAATACTTCCTGTATACTTGTTGTTTGTTTTGTATTGTTTTTAAAAATATTTGAAAATATTGCAAAACCAATAGGATATCCTTTGTTATCCATGGTTTCTTATTTTCTGTTTGTGTATACCCCATAATATCTCTGGTTGACAGGTCTAAGCTGGATTTAATGTTATTCCATTCTGTTTCTACTTCCTTAGTATCAGAAATTTTCCCGATATCTTTTAGTAATTTATTTGACTTTTTTCAAATCTTTCGTAAATATCTTGATCTTTTAGTTTCTCAAAGTCAAAGTGCCCTTTTCCGTTTCTTTTTTTTTCAAATTTTTAAATTTAGGAAAGGTCTTCATAATTACGATGTTGTGATCAGTGTCAATATCTGCTTCTGGGTAGCTTCTATAGTCTTTTACTTGATTCCTAAACCGTTGTCTAACAAGAATGTAATCTATTTGATATCTTCCTATGTCTACTGGCATCTTCCACGTGTATCGTCTTCTAGCATGATGTTAAAATAATGTGTTTGTGATGGTTAAATTGTTTTTGACCCAAAATTTTACCAACCTACTTCCCCTGTCGTTCCTCGTGCCTAAACCAAATAAACCTATTACCGCTCCTTCCCTACCCTCACCAACCACTGCATTAAAATCCCCTGTAATTATTAAATTTTCATGTCCTTTTATGTATCTTAGTATGTCTTCTACATCTTTGTAGATCGCTTTTACCTCTTCCTCACTTTAGCTACAAGTGGGCATGTATACTTATATTATTACTGTTTCATTCTTTTGTAAGTAGTTTTCTACACAGTGTACTATCTTTTTTTGCACAACTATCCCCACACCCGAATTTCCTTCCTCCGATCCTGTATGAATTACCCTAAAATCTCCACTCCAAAAATCCCCCCGCCTCTGGCCACCGAACTTTGCTGATCCCTACTATGTCTAATGCTAATCTATCCGTTTCAATTTTCAAATACTCTAGCTTACTTACTTGCTTCATACTTCTGACATTCCACGCCCCGACTCGCAGAATGTTCACGACTCTTTTTGTATACTTTCGGATCACATCCCCCGAAGCAGTTCGCTCCCGGAGATCCGAATGGGGGGACTATTTTAACTCCAAATTTTTTTACCCCAGAGGATGACATCATTCTAAATATCAATTTAAGTGCGCTGTATATTTGGGAGGTAATGTGGTGGTTTCCTGTCGCCTTCCACATTGCGGTGGTGTGTCTTAGAATGCCATACCGACCCCTATGGTCTATGCCAATCTAAGTATCTTACATGTGATTTTCCAATGCTCCACCCGAAGATACTACATTAACCAGGAAGAGAGTTTTTTACCTGAAAAATTTGGAATGTTGCCGAACACTTGCTGTTCTAAGCAAGGTAGGGATCATTAACGTACGTGACAACACACACACGGGACCTCCATTTCATCTCTCATCCGAACGAGGGTGTATTTTTGTGAAAAAAGGCTCGCCTAATATTTTTCAAGCAGACCGTGTCGGGATTCGAATCCGGGACCTTGGGCGTCACACGCATACCTCTACGCCACGGAGCCACCTCCAATCTAAGTACCGGAAGACCTACTGCCCTCTTTCCGGCACCTGTCTTAGTCTGGTTCCTCACTTAAGATCCTACTACTTTGGTTGAACCTGTAGCTTGACTCTTTAGATCACTGGAACGCAGAAGCCATTCCACCCGTTCTAGTAATCTAGAACTTCTTCAAGATGCAGGTCCATTCATTTAGAATGATTGTTATCTGCTCGTCTTCTGTGAAATTCTATTTTGTTATTTGCAGGCGTCCGAGATCGCTTAAATTTGATGGGCAATAAAATCGTTCCTTCTAATTAAGTCATTTCTGGTATTGTTGTAGAGTGGATCAATAATAATACAAGTCTCTATTCTTTTCTGAAAGTTCGGCAACTGATTTTTTTGGACTAATGGCTAGTGGCGTAATCGCTTAGATTATTGAAAATATATTGTGCTTTCTCATTTGAACAACAAAATTAAATGGTATTAATTATCGTGTTTTGACTTCTTTATTACTTGCACTCCAGAAATGTTTTGCCGTTGCCTGGAGTATATTTTTGCTTGCTTTCGCAGAATATTTTACACAAATATCGGTGGGAATGGTTCTTCGTGACGTACCCCCTTCATTCTAAAAATTGTATAAATACAAGTTCAACTTTTGAAAGCCTTCTCTGACTTATCCGATTCTTCTGTATACGATCCTAATACTATACAACGTTCTTGGAGCGTTGTAAAGTCGCGATTTTAAAATGCGTTTTGTGCTAGTATAGTTAAGTTGTTGGTTCCAGCATCCAGCCGTAGACAAATGCAGTCGCTTTTCCTCACCCTAAGATGGTACCAGAAAAAAGCCGATTGCTCAAAGTACAGTAAATTTTTCTGTTTGCCTTATTTGTGTTGCTGTTTTGGAAGATATACACTTCTTTTTTTTGTTGATCCCGCACTAATTGCAGACTATTATACGTTATTAAATGCACGATCACAACACGAACGATTATGTACATTATTCTTAAAGCTTGCGTTAGAGCACTTTCTACTGTTTACTTTTCTATGTAAATTAATGTTAACGTCAACAACTTGCAAATTCAGATTTAATGTTACACTTTAAATTTTACGATGTGCGCTTCCTAAAGCAGATGTTATTGTACTATTTCTTTATTTCTTGTACATATTTAGGGCTGGACATGTTGTAAGTATGCTTCTACTTAGATAATAAGGTTTTATTCTCAATATTTAAAATTTTTGAGGTTATACTGTATTATATGTAATTTGACGCTTTCTGTACATCACGTTATACCGAACGATTACGTAAATGTGTGTTTTTGACGTTAGTAAATATTCTTTAGGTACTGTATGTTTTACTTACATGTTGCAATATAGTTTTCTTACCGAGGTTTCCAATTTTTTTTTTCTATATTACCCAACCCACACCACAACATTTTTGAGCTAGTCAGCCCCTAGTCTTTTAGAGTTCGATTTTACCATTCTGTCCCTGTTTTGTTGCGGTATTCGGTGTAGGCAATTTTCTGACCTTACTTTGCTGCTTTCTTTCTTGTCTACACGGAAAACCTTACATGTGATTTTTCCAATGCTCCACCCGAAGGTACTACATTGGCCAGGAAGCGAGTTTTTTTTACCTGGAAAATTTGGAATTTTGCCGAGCCCTTGCTGTTCCAAGCAAGGTAGGGATCTTTGACGTGCGTGACAACACTCACACACAGGACCTCCATTTTACCTTTCATCCGAATGAAAGTGTATTTTTGTGAAAAATGTTTGTCTAACATTTTTCAAGCGGACCGTGTCGGGATTTAAACCCGGGACCTTGAGTGTAGTAGTCACACACATACCACTACGCCACGGAGTCGCTTCTGCACGGAATACCGTAACAGTTGGGATAGGAGTGTGGTATGAGAGTAAGAGTTGGAGCTTAGGGTGGCAGTTTGGTTGGATGAATATGATTTTATTAGGGAGAAGGTATTAGATGGGAAATTTAAGAGATTCAATTGATTTAGGATATTGGGCCATCACAGGAGATCGAATGCAGAATGGAAATCGAGGAAAATTGCTAAAACGTATTTATGATGGGATGCTTGGACTTTGGTGACGAGTAGAGGGATTGTTTGTTCTCTCCTGTGTTTAAGACGGGAGCCATGTTGGTTGATGGATATCAGGTAGTGTGTTTCAATGTGTGATTAAACATTTCGTAGAATTAGTTTTTCCAGGAGTTTGTTTATGGCAGGGTGTGGAGGAATTGATTTATAGGAAGTCGGATTTTCAGGAGGTTTAGATGGTTTCAAAATGAATTTGCTCGTTTTAGGATGTTGGGATAGGAGCCTTCTGCTAAACAGATGCGAAATAGAATGCAAATGGGTTTTCAGATTACGGGCCATGGTTTTTGGATGAATGTATTAGAGATGTGGTCTGGACCGGGGAATTTCTGGGGATTTAATTTAGAAATGTTTGAATCTAGGAAGTCTATTTCAAGGGAGTTGTCATGGGGTGTGTTGGTAGGGGTTACACTTTTGTCAATTATTTGTTGTTGGAAATGGTCAGAACATCTATGGGGGTGGAGGGGATAACTGTGTTTAAAAATAGATATATGGCATTTTGAATGGTAGGGTTCTGTAGTGAGGTAGGGGCTGTTAAGATGTGATTTGGAAAGAATTTTACTAATCTGCAGTAAGTTGTCCACGGCACTGCAATGGGGTGGTCGATGAGCTACTGAAAGTAGTTATTGTTAGCTTCGTAAATTTTCCTTTGGTATTGCGATCTTTGATGCCTGTAGTTAAAAACCATAGCGTTTAAGAGATATCCATTAGCTCTGGGATCTCTTCTGGCATGTTGCATTCTATAACGTAACATATTTAGCCGTCTTCTACAGTCTGTTAGTGAAGAATTCCACCAGAACGTAGTCCGTCCAATGTATTGTTTTGTCGGGATTGTGTTGGATGCGGGTTTATGAATGGATTCGATGATGCAGTTTGCTAAGGGGATGTGATCTGAATTGCTTGTTAGGGATAATTGAAGTTTGGATACATGTTTTTGTCGGGATTTTAGGAAAAGTAGTCAGTTTACTTTTGTGGTATTGTAATTGGGGTTTTATGGATTTGCCTGGGTGGTAAATTTGATAGGATTTTGGGTTAATCTCAATTGCGATTAACTAAGCGCCCATATGACTTAAATGTTTTTTACACCCCATAGAACAGAAGAAGCTTTTTTACAAAAAGAGCTATAACGTTTTTTTTGTTTTAATTAAATTCAACTCATCTCGCAATTGTAAATTGATTTTCTTAAATATTTTTAACAGGTCTGTCAAATAAGTGATGTCATTTTTCAATGTTATCAGGTTTCCGCGCAACGTCCGCCCAACAGATCAGTACCTAACAATCAACCAAGAGGTGCAATGAAAATGGCTTTGCACTGGTACTACCAAGTTTATTATTATTTTTTAAGCTGAATAAAAATTATTACATCGTTGCATAGTATTTGTGAATAAAACCTAAAATTATTCTAACAATTTATTTTTGTTTTTAATTTAAGGTTTCAATAATTAAATTAGAAAATATTACATGGCTGAATCGATAATTTAAAGGACTATTAAACAAAGCATCACTCAGAAGTATTGTCAAATTTACATGTTTTTGCATGATGGTGCACCCTTCGTTTTTACAGGTAGAAATGGGTGTACAACAGAGTCTAAACAAAACTCTGGCGGGACTAGCATCGATCGTTTGTGGCTGCGGTAGATTGCAAAAGACTATATCTCAGGGGTTTAGAGAATAAAGTTAAATTTTACCCAGACAAGTTATAGGGATGCAATTTAGAACATGACAAAAGAAAATACCTTAATACAACTTATATTTTAACGTTTAGTTAATATCATTAATAAAAAAAATTAAATATATACCGTTATTTTCTTACAACCAAATTTTCATACGACATACTCACTAAGTGTAGCTTATATATCTACACTCTCACAATTTAAAAATTTTGTCTTAAACTCTACCAGATAAGATAAATTATTATTGTACTTAGACACAATTTCTAGTTAACGTTGTATTTAACATTAGTTAAGAGAAATTGAATTAAACATTTAAATTGAACATAACCTCAAAATCCACAAAAAAGGTTTCATGAAAGCTATTCCGTAGTTTGCGGTAGCACGTTTTTATACGGTATATATCATTTTAATACCGTATAGAGTTAAGTCCAAAAAGTCGATTGCGATATATTACACTAAACCTAAATCTTAACCTCATTTTTCTCTATTTATTAAAATATTATTATGGATAATAATGCGGAAATGTTGCTTCTGCTCAGTAGTGTTAAAGATTTGGAGCACTACCATGTATATCGTGCTTTAGAAGGAAAAACACAAAAGAGGTTTGTTTTTACGTATGGGTGACATAATTTAAAAATATTTTAACCTTTATTTGTTACAAACAATTAAGTTATAAATGCACGGCAGCGTAAAGAGCGCAAGTCAAGTTTAAATTGTCAAATAGAACTACCACTGGATTGGCTTCGTAATTTTTTAAAATAGCGTTCCACTACTGGATTATACGGTATAGATATACGGTAAAATAAGCAGATTTCCGCACACCGTATAAAAACATGCTACCGCAAACTCCCTTTTATGTTTACAACTTATAAGGTTATATAGGAAAGCAAAGGTAATATTAAATTAGTTAGGGTAATAGGTAAGTAAAAGTATGACTATATTTTACATGCATTATTTTTCTAGATATTTGAGATTTAAAATGTAACACATGCACATTGTTCCGTCACAAAAGTAAATAAGATAAACTCATACCTGTATTCATGATATATGAAAGAAAACGTATACTTAAACATTGAGCTCCGGCTTGTACAGAACTATAGAGGTTTCGGGCTTTTCTTCCTGCTTGTTAAGACAAACACTATCCATATTTAGTTTGGTGTTAACCTAAAACTTCTAATTTGTAAGAGCCAAATCTTTTTGTTCCACAGTCATATGTTTCGTCAACGGACATTTAATTTATTTTAGAAAGTAAATAAACGGCAGCTTGAAATTCTTGTACGATAACAGATACTATTTGTAAGGTAGTAGAATTAATGCATTAGGTTTAGATAGCCTAGCATGTATAGTTAAATACTCCACCAGAGAATATTTTACCAGAGAATAACCCAGCAGAGAATATATAACCGGAGAATATATTATCGGAGGATATGCCACCGGAGGACCCATTCATGCTCACTTTGAACGGGTAATTCAAGTAGACTTTCTCCATGCACATTTTGCAGTATTCAGATACGACATCTTGGTCTTAAAAAGGACATTTTTATCGAGAAACAGCATGTGCACAAAAGGAAGTCAGATTTCAAGAGCACGAAAATTTATTCTGGTTTTGAAGATAACCACACATTTTGAGAAGGACGAACAAAAAAACCATCCTAAATGACAGATTCATGTATACACCAGTTGTGTATTTATGGACATTATTCAAAGGTTTACTAATTAGAAAATTACATCTGATTATAATTATTTATATTATTTATACAAAAGAAAGAATATTAGATTAATACTAAAGATCGACGTATATAGTGTATTATTTAATAATACTAAAGGGAAATGTTACACAAATCAAAACTAACTTGTGATTGTAAACGGTATTACGAGGGTCATTTTTTTTCAACCTACGATAGGCTATAAATAAAAGACAAGTTCATATAAAACAATGATTTTATTACCAAAAGATTGGTACACTTACGGTTACTTTTCGACATAATCACCGAAGAGATTAAGACATTTGTCATATCTGTGGACAAGCTTTTTAATACCCTGTTCAAAGAAAGTTGCCGCCAATGAATTCAAGTAGTCCTTGACGTTGGTTTGAAGGTCCTCATTGGTTTGAAAGCGCTTCCCACTAAGCCACGTCTTCAGGTCAGGAAAAAGATGAAAATCGTTTGGTGCTAAGTCAGGACTGTATGGTGACCGATTTGCGCCCTTGGCCCCCTTCATCATGCACATCATTACGGCCATCTTTAAACTTTCGACACCATTTACGCACAACACCATCACTCATGAAGTTTTCCCCATACACACGACTCATTCTTCGATAGATTTTTGCAGCACTATGGCCTTCAGCCTGTAGAAAACGAATCACACTTCGCACTTCACACTTGGCGGGAGCATCAATAATAGCGGACATGTTTACGTGGCTGTAGCACAACGCCGACTGACGCCTGAATGTCAACAATGTCGGAGTGTGTAGTGCAAGAGCTGCACAGTCGCCTACAGCGCATGCCCGCTTTCTGCTACCCGCGTAGCGTCTGCACGGAGAGATCGGAGGTTGAAAAAAAATGGCCCTCGTAATATAAAATTAAGATGAAGAAATACTTGTATAAGAAAGGAAGTGGGACCTCAATGTAACATGGCGAGGCAATGGCAAATTGACATGTTACAATGTAACGCCTATAAACAAGACCTACGTGGTATAAAAATGGTTACTAGTTAACTAGTAACTGGTTAACTAGTTGAAAGTTATAAGGAGTTTTGGACTATGTGGAAGCACCATCTACATGGAAATAGAAATACAACGCGGTAGCAAAAGTATTGGTTTGACCAAATAAAATTTTTCTTTGGATCATTCCCCTCTGACTAATTTTCCTGCGAGTTTTGCAATTTGTATGATGTATGCGATAGCAAGGTTTCTATTGTTTGTTAATTAATGCGATTAACTTAAATTCCATCTACAAAAATTTATTGACTGGTATATTTGTAAATCCCTGTAATCTAATTTATCTTATCTATATGCAATTACCTATACTAGGTTTCATTGCGTATATTTAAGGCATAGAAAGTAGAAGTAATATCGAAAACATTGCTTGAATAGATGGTGCTCTAATAATGTTTTTCTTAAGTTAATAATTAAATTAGTGCAAAACTGGATCACTTACAATGGCTGCCGATTCAGATAGGTAAGTTGAGTTAATAACCATCAAAAGAATTAAAATGAGAATACTGCATTGCACAACTGCAGAGTTGTGAGGGTGTTCCGCTATTACTGATTAGCTGTAAACGAATGGTTTAGTATGTTTCCACTATGAAGTAAACAAATAGTTTTATTAGAGACTTTATTCGAGGTTAGATCATTTTAATTTTCTTAATTTTTAAAATAAATCTTCTCCTATACTGTACATATTTAACCCCGTCTGTAATATTTTATTAAAAAATAATTAACATCCTTTTTTGAACTATTGGAAAATACACTAATTTCATAAAGCGATTTACAATTTCAGCTGGAATACAGCAGTTTTTGAAAAATTCCATGTTGTATGAAGGGCGATGAATTAAGAAGTTTTACATTTTGATACACTATAAAATAAGGGATAATCAGTAGCGCTAACAACATAGGGACCCCTCCGCAAAATACTTGAAGGGCCCACCTCAAATAAATGGAGATGGCGTTTTTGAATAGCTCATTTATGCTAACCGGGTTGCAAGTAAAAACTTCACATATACAGTGTGTGTCCCAAGATTTTCCGACCCATTTTGACCGTTAATAACCTTTTACAGGAAAAAAAGAATGATACGTTTTTCACTAATCGATTTATTTACTTAGGAAATTTTTTGCGGGATATAATTCCATTGTGCAACCTTTGATATAGGGTGATATAGGGTGTCTCCAAAATCCGGTCATTTTCAACGTAAAAATTGTACCCCATTTAAAAGAAACATCCTGTCTATAATAACGCCATACAAAAGAACAATTCTTCCCCTTTTTAAAATGTAGTTTGTTACACTTTACTATCAGAAAAAAGTGAGTACTTTAATTTTCAACGACAGGGTGTTTAAATTGTCCTAGAGAATTCTGTCGCATTTTGATCGTAACTAACTTTTTACTTGGGAAAGGTATAAGGATGCTGTTTTCATTAGTAGTTTTACTGTTGTACCGAGCTTTGTTCTGTATGAATCACTGGCTATTTTCAATAATAAAACACGTTGGATATTATTTTAAATGTGATAAGAACATTTTAAAAAATCATGCTTATATTTTTCAATTTGAACGACCAGGCAAAATTTCCTTTCAGAATATATGTGTAATTTTATCTTTTTAAAGAAAGCGTAGCTAAATGAATTAAGAATGGGAAGATTTAAAATATATTTTGAACAATTATAAAAACTAAGAACTAATCAAATAAAAAGATAAGGCTTTTACAAAAGATGTTTCAAATGTCTACTATTTTCATCTATAAATTTCTGAAGTTTAAATAAAATGATATCAAAAAAAGCATTCATTATTTTCTAATTAATTTTCTAAAACGTTTGGATAAAGTTATGCAGTAGTTCCTCGACATTTCTGGAGTAGAAATTGAAACACGTGTTTTTAATATAGCCTCAAGTAAAAAGTCTGTAACTGTAATATTGGGTGAGGGGGGGTGTACTACATTTGATTTTCCAATGCTCCACCCGAAGGTACTACATTGGCCAGGACGCGAGTTTTTTTACCTGGAAGTTTTGAATTTTGCCAAACCCTTACTGTTGCAAGCAAGGTAGGGATCTTTAACGTGCGTGGCAACATTCACACACGGAACCTCCATTCTACTTCTCATCCGCACGAGGGCGTATTTTTGTAAAAAATGCCCGGGTTGGGATTTGAACCCGAGATCTGGGGCATGGTAGTCACACGCATACCAACTACACCGCGAAGGCGCCGGGGGGAGGTGTCCCCTACATGTGATTTTCCAATGCTCCACCCGAAGGTACTACAGGAAGAGCAAACAAATATCTCCTAATTTGAGATTTTCTTGAATTTGCTCGGGTTTACGGCGTTGGATGACCTATTGATGACCTCTAATCACATCGATATATATATAATATATATATATATATATATATATATATATATATATCACCGTGTAATTAAGGGGTCATTGGGATGTATAAGGGCACAAGTGAACTCATAGGTGAAGAGCTTTTGAATAAGGGAAGACAAATTTATTTAATTAGGGAGTTGGAATATTTTTAACAAATTAATTTTTTTCCCCTTAAGTAGTGTATAGTAATGTAGGATCAATGTAATTAGCCAAGTAATGTAACATAATGTAACATAATATTTATATAAACATAGGGCAGAATAAATAATAATTGGGGTAAAATCTTTCTAACGTATTTAAAAATTGTAGTAAAGTGTTTATATGAAAGTCTAAAAGTGTGGAACAAGTGTTAAACTAACATTTCTGTTTGCAAACGTAAAATCTGACACGTTTAAACAAAACAACGAGGGGAGATAATATTTCTCGGTAAGCTTGGCAACAAACAAACTTTAATGGGTTACTGGAAAAAAACAACCGTTGGGATTAATGTAGACGCGGTTTTGTGCTTAAAATGTTGATTTCAATCTTGGAGGTGGTATAGTAAAGAGCTAACGAAAAGACCAAGACAGAATAAAAGTGTATTGAGTGCAAGAGGGATGCGCATTCATAATTCAGGAGGCAGTATAGTTGGGAGACCTAAGTAAAATCGATAATTTCAAAGATATTTAAAAGAAAACACGCGTTTGTAAAAAGTGGGAAAATGGAGCCAAGCAAAAGGTGATTGGTGTCAATTGTACGAGAAGGGCAGAGATCCAGCTGATGGAAGCGTATGTGTGAGATAAAGCTATAGGTACAAGAGATGATGAAAGATGTTTGTTTTGTGTTGGAGGCGTTGACAAATAAAGATGTAGAAACTAAATTCGAACAACGGAGTGACAGTTTGAAGCGATTTACCGAGTATTGTTATGTCGTTATGAAAATTTACAAGAATCTGAGGGTCGTTAGGGGTTTTTCGCTGAAACAACAAGCGGTTAAAAAAGATTTTCCAGAATTATAGAAACGGGTATACAAGTGTATGTGCCAATTTAAAACAGGGGGGCAAATTTTACTTAAATAATCACTGACAGAGAGGGGCCAGGTTCTCCTTCTTTTTCATTCTGATTTCACCCAGCATTGACGATAATAGTGTAGCGGGCTACCACTAACGCTTTTCACTAATTTAAAATAAGTAATAATAAAAGTCTTTAGTACTCACTATTCATAAGTCCAATTAACAGTATACGCCTTATTTATAAATGTTTTCAGACCAATTAACAATGAAGCACTATCACACTAATACTAATTACAAGCACTAATATCTTCTTAAACTAAATTCTTAACCATAGGTCTATTAACAACACTAAACACTACTATTTATTTATTACACTTTTGTCTATTTATGTTTTCGACAAGCAGTCGGTACAATATACATTTTCACATAATACAGATTTATATTTATTAAAGACTTTCAAAACGTAACGAACAACTAACTATATACGAGATGATTTATATACGACATTCTGATATAGACTGGTCTTACATTTTATCAGCGGTCTTATATATATACTGAATTAAAATAGATGATTCATTCTCTGGTATGTGCTCGAACATCCTAGGTTCCTGGAAAATATACAGTGATTACGGCGCTTGTGTGTTTGACGGATTGCCTAATAGTAGCTCGTAACAATAGTTACTTTCAAGTGAACTAGTGCAAGTTAATAAAATTTTATGTAGAAGCTAATAAAGCATCTTTGTGGCAAAACGTTAAAGTGGTACGTAAGTACAAGGCTTGTTAAGTTGGTATTGGAATGCATGAAAATTATAAAGTTTGAAAGTGTTTGGATAATACAAAAAAGCGGTGTTTGAATAATAAAAGTTAAGTTTGGAGATTGGAATTTTTGGAGTGGAAATTAAAAACAAATTTGATGTGTTTATTATTATTTGATATTTTATGAACAAACATTTCTGGGACTTTAAAAGAAAATTGATCTTTGAAAATAATTAATGAATTTACAGCTAACCAAATGTTGTAAAGAGGTATAGAGGACTTATTGATATTTGGTAGTGCAGGAAATTTATATGCACAATTGTAGAGTTTTATTATGAGCTCATGCTAAGACCAAAAGGGTAACATAAGGTATGAGGAACGCCTTTTACTTTAAATAAAAATATATGGTGTTAAAATGTATTATGGATCTAATTTAAATAGAGTGTGATATATTTGGTCAATTGAGTTATTTTTGAGTGTGTGATTGGTGTGAATGTCTATTTAGGTTTCAGCATGAGAATATTGCGAGGAAGTTTTTGGATGTAACAGGTAGGTGTCAATATTATTAAGAAATTAGGTATGAGGAATTATTAGGAGCAGCCGAGGACAAGATTCGAGCTAAAACATCACAAAATTATGCTTCCCAACAGTGGGGCACGATTATACAGGTATAACCTCACAGAATTATGTCAGCCCAACAGTGGGGTGCGTTTTAGAGAGTAAAGCTTGAGTAGTTAGAGCTTAACCTCACAGTATTATGGCTTACCAACGGAGGGGCTTGAGTGGTTAGAGCTTAATCTTACAGTATTATGCAGCCCAACAGTGGGGCATGATTCCCGAGACGTTACAGAGATAAACTTTACAATAATATATATATATATATATATATATATATTTTAATGTGATAAAAAGTTCACGAAAGGTCATTGAACACTCATAAAGCAAGAAAGCCAGAAAAATTGAAATTTCCCAATATTTAATTTCTCTAACCTGTATAAATACAAGCGTAGCACATAAAAAAGCCCTTATTAATTATTTAATTAAATTTCGTATATTGCATTTATTGCAGAATGTGAAAAGATCGTAAACTTAAAAATCCCTAAGCCATGTGTGTAAATAATTCTTGAGAGATACCTTGTATAAATAAGCATTCTTACTAAAAATGAATTTTCATTTTAAAATAAGCGTTATTTATTAAAAACGTAATACGCTACATTTACTGGAAGGTAAATTGCATAAAATAATAGTAATTTAACGCATTATTAAAACAAAGCATAAGTCCGAGGTCTTCATTAAACTACTGTTTAAAATTTCGTGTGTAACATATATCTTCTTAAAGTATTCATTTTTTTTTAATTCCAGAATTTTCGTTACTTAATAAGTAAAAACGCCAGTTTATTGGAATTGTTTTAAAAACCAATTATTTCCCGTAAACGAATAAATGCCTTGATACAAAGACACGCGCGCCTAGTAAAATGCCATGAAAGTTAAATAAGAATGTATCAAAGACCTTACGTATTACAATAAGAAAAAAAGAAAGAGACAGCGAGCTTCAACTTCGTGCATTATTAAAGTGTAACAACGCTATACGTTAGACATAAATCATGACAGCCGTGACAGTTTTACAATAATTAGATCATTAAACGCCGACATTCTTGTAAATATTACATTACCCAAAGCGACTAATCCTTCCAAATAAATCGGAAAAAATCTGGAACATGACGTATTAATTCTGTTGTACTATTTAAACCTGAACTGAATTAGAACGATTCATTCGTCATTCAAGATTAAGTACTCAGCACTTCATTATTCATTTTCTCTTAAGTAAATTGAATATGTAAGATTCAAAGCAGAGTTGCATGTTTTAAATTACTTTACGAAATAAAACAAATATGTTTTGAATAACTTGTAATCAATCTCATCGGCGTTTCACAATTAACAATAAAGATGTACCTTGCAAACTGATGTTCTATCGTCATATGGAGATTTAAGATAATATGGATAATCTTGGTAGAAGATCACAACTGCTGATTTTAACAATAAATGCTCTTTACTAAACTGGGATTTTAACGTCTATTTAAAATAGAACCAGGAAGTATTTAATACTGTTGATGATAATGGAAATGAGGTGTTCATAAGCGCTATTGTCGTAAGTGTAAAATGTTTTACATTTTTATTGTTGATTTAGTTATTGTTTATTGAAGGATGCACATCCATGATTGTGCATTCCGATAGGGGGTTAGTTAACAACGCTATAAATAATTTACCATTTGAGCTCGACTTTCAAGTTATTTTTATTGTGACCCTGGGAACCGATTAGAAGAAAGGTTAGCCCAAGGCGATCCTGGAATAAACGAGTTGGATCGTTTGTGCAAGTACCACGACATGGCATACTCCAAGTACCCCGACGATCTCCCAGCTAGACATCGAGCAGATAAAATTGTAGAAGAAGAAGCCTGGGGAAGAGTTAAGTACAAGGATGCAAAGTTTGGTGAAAAGGTTGCAGTTTGGTTCGTGATAAACGCAATGAAAGCAAAGAGAAAAATGGGCATTGGCTTAAAGAAGAAAATAAGTTTTAAAGAAGGATTCTTGAAAAAAATACGATCTGCAATACACCGAATTGGTTCCGACAACTTAGAAAAGCTACTAGACATCGGTATTTTAATTGGCAAAAAAATCATAAAAGGAGCTGGTGGGAGAAGCAAAATTAAAGTTCAACGTATTATACCTGTTCCGCAGAAAGGAGGTTTTCTACCATTGATTCCGATATTCGCAGGACTAAGTGCTTTTGGAGCCCTAACAGGTGGTGCTGCAGGAATAGCTAAAGCAGTAAATGACGTCAAGACAGCCAACGAGCAGCTTAAAAAGAGTGAACGGCACAACAGATCTATGGAAACCATTGCCGTTGCGAAAAAGGAAATGGGATGTTTCTAAAACCATACAAAAAAGGCGCCACATTATTTTTAAAACCGTACAAATAGGGGCGTGGCATTTGTAAAAAAGTATTAAAAACTAAGCAAGTTACATCAAAGAGCTCTCACCGACGTGGATATAAGGAACTACGCATCTAACATCCCTCATTTTAGCGGCGTTTTTTATAGAGATCAGTTACAGGAGATTAGACCGCGTGTCGACGAGTCGTGTGTTTAGTTTGGATACCACTAAAGGTTCAGGCACACTTTGAGTGGGATACCGAAAACGTGGAAATAGGGTGTTATACTACGACTCGTTTGGAGACTTGAGGTCACCGGAAGAAGTGAAGAGATATTTTCGAGGCTGCAGAATTTACTACAACAGTGTACTGAAGCAGGCTTACAACACTTACAATTGCGAGCATTTAGCGTTAAAGTTTCTTAGTGACAATGGCTAAAACCGTGAGCGTGTTCGGGTATGGTAATGTCATATCGACAGGATCCATCTACTCACCAATCAAATTGAATCAGGACGATGAATATGCTTTAGGCTTAGTGGGGTTGTACACTTGTAACACTGTGCAGAACGTACACTCTGGGAATAATGTTTTGTATTTTGATGATTCAGAGAAGTATAAAATAATTATTGAACCGGGAACGTACGAATTGGAGGAAATAAACGTATATAACCAAGAGAAATTCAAACAATGGCTCAGTACGGTACCAGGCATCAACGAGAACATTGTTCGGTTTTTTTTTATTATTTTATTAAGTTTAATTTGAAGACGACTCGCTCCTGTATCCTATTAATGTAGACATTGGAAATATGCATCCTGAATACCTCACCCCTTTTATCACGAAGGTTACGCGCGATCAGGTTTGAACAGGTAGAAACTTGTTTTCGACGTGCCTGCACCCCTAAATAGAGTGTAAGAAGAGCAGTCGTAGTTAATCGTTCGAAACGTGAAAACGTTATTAAAGCAGCATACAATTCGGTATGTTTTCGAAGCTCGTTTTATGGTTCGTTATATATAAACATTCATAATCGTGTAGTGTTCGGAATGAAGGGTGTAATTACACAAGTGCTATTTATGGCCATAATAGTGCGAACTTTGTAAGTTATAAAAAAAACTTGTGGGTCAGTGGATATTTCGTCTCGGCTTGCAGAGAAGCACTACTACATCATAAAAATACAGTCCATTAATTCGTTGGTTATTAATCGTAGGACCAGCAAACTTCGTCCTTCGATAGTATCTCCAGGTATGTACCTTGATATATTCTAGCTACAACCTCATAGGTACGTCCAAACAGTGCCAGCTATTTCAAACTAAGTGCGAACAATAATACATGAAAGTGTTCTATACGAAGTAGCGTACCGATCGATTTTAGTGCAAATCGTGAAAACAGTATTGGAAGCATTTTATGGTTTACCAATCGTAAACTTTCTGCAAACGCTTTGCATATCGCAGACCAACAAGTGAACATAATTTCAGTATCAAACATCGTTCGGAGACAATTTTATGACTCACAGTATATCTGAATTCAGTCTGTCTGTACCGTTTGGGTATAATCGGAAAAGGAACCAAATCACATTATATATTATCCACTGAGCGTATCCGAAATTGATAATATTACCATCAGATTAGTTGATCATTTGGGTGAATCGGTAAACTTTTCACCGGAAACATACACTTGCGTGAGGCTGGAAATAAAAAGCATTTAAAAAAATGCCCATGGATTTTGTATATAAAACACGCTACCACGCACCCAGACGACCAGTAGTGGAGACAACGTTAAAGTATACGTTGTTCCGAGACTTACAGCAGAAGAAGTACGTTTCTTACAGTCCTTGGGGTTAAAAGTTATAAATGATGGGTGGCAGGAATAAGCGCAGCTTAGATTTCCACGGTGATGAAAACGTCGAACTTGGAAGGCTTAAATATAAGGACGTACCCAAATTGGATGTGTTTGGAAGTTATAAATAAGATGAAACCATAATAAAAGAAGATTATTATACATATCTTCCTTTTACATTGAATGCAGAAAACAACAATCGGATTTCAATTGAAATCCAGAGCAGCGATAACATCACATACCCCCATGAAAATTTATATTTATAAGGGGTACCTATAGGTACTGTAGATCCGATTAGAGCAGCAGAACCAAATCCTAAAGCTTAGGAGTTTACTAGAAATGTGCCATATTTTCTGTTTGAGGAAATTCAATACAAATTGGATAATAATCAAGTAATAGATGTCTGACGAATTCCGGGGATTAGTATCCCTCGAAGAATCAGAAACAAAGTCCATCACACATACCGGATAGAAGTACGATGCTATATTCCAAGATGGACGGTTTAGTTGTGTTATACCGCTAAAAACCATTTTGGCTTTTTCGAAGATTAAAAGAAAACTATCATCAACATGCCTCAAGAACTGATTTTAATCAGATCCAAGTCGGACGTAAATTGTTACAAGTCGATTAGAAATACAGTGACGTTCAAAATACAGTGTGTTTCATGGGAGGTTCCGCATATAATATTAAGCGACTATGCCAAGGCGTCTCTGTTATCGGAAATGCAATATCAATCATCTATAATGGCAGCATTCAGAAAATGGGATCTGCACGAATTACCATCGTTATCTCAATCAAAGTCGCAAGTGTGGAGAATTAAAATATCGAACGAGACAGAAAAGGCTCGGTGGATATTACTGGTGTTGCAAAATGGCAAATATGACAAGAAAGAAGAAAATGCTGCAAACTTTACGAATGCCAATATAACCAATGTCAAAGCGTATTTGAACTCTTAGGCGTTTCCTCAAAGTCGATTAAATTTGGACTTTGAACAAAACGACTACTTACCAATATCGTACACAGCTTTTATGGAAAAATACTACCCGAAAAAGACATCTAATAAATGTTTATTGGACTACAGCAAGTCTGACTGTCGTCATCAATTTAAAAGTATCAAGGACGCAACGGTTGACGTAAGAATGGAATTAGAAGCATCAAGAAATTTTGAAACGTCAATGAAGGCTTTGCTTTAATTATACATGACTCTATGTTTGAATGTTTGAATATAATCCTTTCACAAAAGTTGTTAATGTCGTCCCGCGCAAAAGGTTATACTTATCCCATAGCTAATAATACGTCTGAAGTTGTGCACATAATTCAAAGCGGATAAGCAAAAATTTTTTTTCTTAACCATCCTCCCGAGTCTTTACGTTCGAACGAGTCCCGCGATAGGCTTTTTAAGGTTATGTTACTGTTAGAAATAGATATTATTGTTAAAAAACACAAATCACTTAACACGCATAACAGAACAGTCTTGTTTTTATTTGCTTGCTAAAACTATTGTAAACTGTTCTGATATGCGTGTTAAGTGATTTGTGTTTTGTGATTTTTAATAATAATATCTATTTCTAACAGTAACCTAACCGAGGACTCGGTCGACCGTAAAGACTCGGAAGGGTGGTTAACAAAAAAATTTCTGTTGAATCGTAAGAAGGTTCAATCGAGCGGGTTGGTTATGTTCGGTGTAAACGCGTTCGGATCGAGTTCAAATTCGATCGGGTCGATTTTCAATCGGGTTCAACTATGCCGAGATAAACGTAGTAAATGTTCAATCATAGTCAATAAAAAGTAAAAGAACGCTTTGCAATGGCCAAACATACACTGAATCAAACAGCTGGCACAACGACAATGGCCCCAGAAATGTGTTAAATTATAATAATATTAAGCTGTGTAAGCACTCCTAGTCAGAAGCCAATCAGAGATGTGTATTTTTAAGTGGCAATTTTAAATCACTTTATGTAAAAAATAAAGTGTAACATTATAATAAATGATATTAAGAGCTCATCACAGCAGGTTACCTACCATCTGCTGTAAAAGCGCGGGTTGGGGTGAGGTAGCATAGGGCGGGACGAAATGTCGAGAAGCAGATATTCATTAGAAAAGGATATGAAGTTTAATACTCCGCTTACTTGGTTTATGAAGTGCCAGGAAGCACATATAGATGGCAGTGTTGTGGAACTTATTAGTCCAATTATAAACCTCACAGATATTTTAATTATACATATTCTTCAACATTTATAACCAGTAAAAACCTTTGAAATTCCGATAACTAATGTAAAAAAAATATTAGGGAACAAGAAATTACAAAATTTAACATTCCTACATTTGCATCGCACAGTTATTTTACAATTTCTAATATGCAATCAACAAAGTTGTTTTATTAATTGACCAATAAATGGAAAAAACAGAATAATGGTTTAAACGTATCTCTAATAAAAAATAATTAGGTAAAGTGTTAAGTGGGTTTTGATTACAGTTTGTGAAAAGCTATAAATATGGGTTTGGTTTCTTTTCTTATCACACCCTCGTTTCTTTTAGCATTTTTTAACGACGAAATAATAAACAAAGTGTACTGAATCGGACACAGTAAACATTCCTCTAGTAGAATAAAAATTCATGTCTTGCATTTTTAAGTAGTCCAAAGTTTGTTTTGCTTTTATTTATTTACGTTTTGCATGCAGCTTGTCATATTTTGTTTCATCACAATTGCGTATGGGAGTTTGTAAATGGTGAATTTGTACCATAATGAACAAAAGCCTTTTACGTGTATTAGAGAAGTTTCAGGGTAAAAAACTTAACTAAACATGGTTTGTAAATTCTAATTAAACCTAAGAATTTTTATCACATTATTTCTTATTGCTATACAAGCCTAAATATGAGCGAAATATTACTGGTGGCTTTTTAAATACGACCGTCTTACGCCAGTAATGCCGTGGCTGTAATGACAGGTTAGGTTACTGTTAGAAATAGATATTATTATTAAAAACCATAAATCACTTAACACGCATATCAGAACAGTATGCATAGTTTTAGAACAACTGTTCTGATATGCGTGTTAAGTGATTTGTGTTTTTTAATAATAATATCTATTTCTAACAATAACTTAACCTATTATTGCAGCCACGACATTACTGGCGTTTTTAAATTTATCTCAAAACATTAATTGAACTTCGGCATAAAAATTAAACAATTCTGTGTTTATTCTTTTTTACATTACACTATACCCATTCGTTCACCATATTACAACTATATAGTGTATTATTTCAAATTTTGTTAAAAAGATGTAGAACACTATTGCAATGCAGTCTTTCATTATTATTTACCTCAAAACTTGGAGAATACCAATTACTTACTTCACTAAATAGAAAGCCCAACAAAAATCATATAAATCCAAGGTTGTGAATAACAACTCATTTCAATAATTGCTGAGGCCCTAAATAATATCCATAATGAAAGTTATAAATAGATTTGCGAGCAATTACGACTATAGTCGAAAACTCTCATAATGATAGTTTGATCTCAATAGTATAGCGTTTCCTGTATGTTTGTTGTGTTTTGTTTTGTATAGCATGTATTCAACCCATTTCTGTTTTACAATAGTGTGTGACATGGAAGTTCTAAATTTTTCCACGGTAGCACATTGCGGGTACATTTTTCTAAAAAATACTAATATTTGAATTATTCGATAAATAAAGTGAATTATAGTGTGCAATTTTGATGAAAATTCATAAAAATTATTCACACATTTGGAAGAGTTACTGGTTTTGTTTAAATCGCTCTATTATCAGCAAAAAAAAATTTTTTCAGTTAAAAAAAAATAAATAATTTTCCCACATAGGCACTTATTTAATAAGTAACTTTTATTAAAACCGTTTTTAATTTGGGTGCCTAATAGGAAAGAAATTCGGATCTTTAAAAATTTCAAAATGGCCGCTACTGTGATGAGCTCTTAAGAATGATCTTTTACTACAGTGTAGTTGCAAATTATAAGCTACTATAGATAAAGATAGCAAATGATTTTAAAATATTTTCAATTTGCGCATCTCGTACATGACACCCTACACTGAGGTTCACATTTTGCAACCTTTTATGTTCACTGTTAGCACAAGCACATTCATTGTAAATAACTACGTTCTATTTCGCATGCCAAGCGTGCCAGTAAAAATTCTACAATCCGGAAAGTAACTAGAAATATAGCTTTTCGAAATGCATAGTGTCGTTGAATATTAGCAACTGCCAAAACATTGTGTTATCTTAGGTTTTACAATATCTCAAAGCAAAATCCAACATTTTATTAACTAATAAATTTATATCTTTGTAGTGAAACTGAGGTGAAGAAAGCGCCACCAATGTGGGATTCCTTCAAGGATGAGCCAATAAAAAAGAAGGTGGGATCATTGAATGAACCACAATGGATGGAAGTTTTTGTTCAAATATGTAAACTTCTGATCTATTTGTTAGTATTTGCTGTGGTACTGGGATCAGCAGTAGTGTCCAAAGGAACCTTGCTTTTTATGACTTCTCAGATTGCACCAAATCGCACAATCTCATATTGCAACAAGAACTTAGGTATGAAATATAGAACATAAAAGCTATAGCAAGGCAGCTCTTACATTTATTATTACATTTATAACAGTTGTTAATATTTACAAACTTAGCAGTTAAAATTTGTTTACAAATTAACATGTGTAATGGAGAAAGTTATAAACAATACTAGAAATTACCGAGAGTTTAATTATGAATTTTTAATATGTATAGCTTCTTCTTATCTCAGTTGCATTTATTGGTAATTTGTAAAAAAATAGCCAATGAGCGGTTTTGCTGTTCTTGCAATTCCCCAGATTAATTTTTTTAACCTTAACAAAACATTTTCGCTTTAGAAATCAATTACAGAGCCCCCAACACGGCTATTGAGTGTTGAGAAGTTCTTTTTTAGATAGTCACCTACAGCATTCATTGTTATTGCCTAGCTGGTGTTTATAAATTTTACCCACTTTGTATTTAAATTTGTGTCAGGCTTGATTTCACGATTTTGTTTGCAATTGTGTAAGGGAAGAAGACCAATCAAGAAGCTACAAAAGCCGCTTAACCTGTATGGTAGTTTTCTCTCTACAAATTGTTAACAAAGACAAACTAATGTTTAGTTTATTTTCGGTTTGGAAACCGATTACAAAGCCCTTAACTCGACTTTTGAATGCCGTTTTAAATATTTTCTTTACCATACAAATATTAATAAAAAGCACCTTCTAATACTTTTCCAATTAATATTAACAATATCCTTGTTCAGTGTTTTAATGATACCGATCGAAAGAAACACTATGTTTTAAAAAGTCACTAACCGAGGGGCGATGCAGAAGTTTTAATAAACTGGGTCTGAATATTGCAAATAGACTATTTCAGTAAAATACAGGACTTGTTTACTCATACATTGAAATAACAGACATGCATGTATTTCATATATTGTCATTCCAATGAATGGTAGAGGAATGAAGTTTTTTTATATTTATGTTCATCCCAATCGTCAGATCTCTTCAGATCATGTTTTTGTAAGACTGCATTAAAGATTGCGTGATTCCAATTAATTTGGAAAACATGATTCGGGGAGACCAACATCGATATCCGTCCCTGAGACAGAAAGCTAATTTTAGAACGGTTATATCATAATCATGAGATGAGTCTCCGAAGAATATCAACCGTGATAAGAATTAGTGCTATTCTTGTTTAGATAATCCTCTACAAAAGCAGCTTTACCTCTACAGTAGAACATATATGTTTGTACTTGATATAGTTATTGTATTTATTAATGTTTAGGTATGCGTATTTTAATGTCACGGTTATTATTATGTAAAAAATTATTTTTGTCAATGTAAAGTATAACTTTAATGTTGTATATATATATATATATATATATATATATATATATATATATATTGCCGTGTAACCTCAGTAAAATTCGTGCCCCACTTGGGCCAACATAAAATTTTCAAAAAAAAAATTAAAAAAAAAATGTCTTACCCTTTTATTTTGGACGCTTTCGAATTTCTCTGCTCACCCTGGCTAGCTCAGCAATCGGCCTCTTCTTGAATACCTATTTTTACGTACATACCTCTCTCACACTCACACACCATCAAATGAAATTACCAAAATAATACAACAACCATACAACCTCTTATGTACACATATTAACAGATAAAATATTTACACATGAGTACAAACGGTTTGGTACAATTATTAGCAGCTCAATTTATTGAAACTTTTAAAGTCCTTGATTTTTAAATTATTTTAAACAAATTCAAGTAGATTTGAGTAGATGGGTCCTACATGTAACCCTAATTTGACTTCATACTGATCTATTGTGAGCTCATTTAACCCAGTTTTTGTAAATGCTTTTTAAACCTTGCATTATTGAAAACAAATTTACAGACCCGTTTACTCCTTACAACCACAATTTATAACACGAATAAATCTTTATATATCATCAATAAACCATTTTTCATTACCCAAAATTATTAAATTGTCCTGCACATGTACCGTTTTAACCAAATTTTAAAAACAATAAATACGCCACCAATAAGTCAAACACACAAACACGAAAATATCCACAAATGTTGATATAAAAACAGAAATTTCAAGTTTATTACTTGGAAATACCTTCACTCTTCGTCACCGCTGGAGATGGCTACCAGAAACCCCTCGTCGTTGTGTCCATCTACTACGCTGAGGCCAGGATTCATAGATCCCCACCATACAGTATCTCCGCTACCACTACTGTACTTCTCAAGATACTAGCTTCGTCTCAACAGTAACATTCCATACCAGATATCTCACGTATACAAATTGCTTTCAGTTCTATTTACCCCAAATACCATCCATCCATTTAATATCTTTGTCGTAGTAACGGCACCTTTAATTTAAATAAGCACTAACTCGTGCAATCGCTTTTATAACTAGCGGTCCGCTACTACCGCTTTTATAAATTTTAATATGATGTTTAATGTAACTGTACAAAACACACAAAAATTTATAACCGAAAGCTTTGACTATTATGTTGTAGATCCGAGCCCGCACTCAGATCTCAATGAAAGGAAAAAAAACTTTAATATCCTCGCCCGTGTATTTATATTATTCTCCAACCCTCCCTAGTGGAACCCGTTTCATGTGAAAAGTTTGTTTTCAAAGCCGCTTTCTAAAATTTTGAACGTAACCGACTATAATTTTTGAAAAATTACTCCCGTCCGTCGTGCTGTTTACTAGAATTTAGCTTACCACCGTCACGATCGCGCATTTCTTGAAAACTGCCGGCTATCAACCAATGATAGAGTTTCCTGTCATCACACCGCTCCACCTCTTAGCTATTTATCTCTGTTCTACGCATATCTGTTGTCTCCTTTACAACCCCACTTGAGTTACAGAAAATCGATATTTTAGACATCCTTCACAAATTCACCTGTATATCCTACGTGACTTCTATTCAACGCTTCATTTGTATTTTTCGGTCTGTTGTATATTATTGATTGTTCATTTCACTCACTCCTTAAAATATTTGTTATTGTAGCTGCTCATCCAAATCGATCGTTGAAAACAATTTCTATGGAATTCTATCTTAACGTTCGTTTAATATTCTCTGAACGTAACATTTAACCAACAGGTGTTTCTTGAAGTTATCGACCGTTTAAAAATAACAATTTCTAGATTCTCTGCTTCGTAGTATCTGTATAAACGTTGGCTTTTAAAACGAACAACCTTTCCTTTTGAAATTATTGATTTTCTATGCAAGCATGCTCCCTTCTTGCTTTCATACGTTTGATTAAAAGAAATTATGATTAATAATGCGTATCCTTGAGCTTCTATATGCTTTAAAGCTTTTCTTTCCTTCTGTAATTTTAACATTCCAATTTAAATATAAAAATACCTTAATACCCGTCCATTTCCATTATATAAATTAATTAATTTGGTGCGTAAATAATTTGCTCCAGTTTTTATATACATGGTTGCTAAAGTTTATTGTCTACACCTATTTACCCTTTAAATCCACAACTATATATATATATATATATATATATATATATATATAGTTATGTATCCCCCAATTACCTATATATATTGATGTATTGAATCTAATATGAATTATTAGAAATTATTAAGTAAAAGTATAAGTTCAATGCAACATTGTAACACAAGGATAACCCAGAGAGGTTATCGACAGTTCATGAGAACGGAATGCAACTTTGCATCCGTGAGGGCAGTGATACTGCAGGTGGCAGGTCACAGGCGGTCAACAGACCGCAATTACTTAGAATTGTTGTTACATTGTAATAAAGTGTACAATAAAGAGAAACGCAGACATGAGATCTGCAAGTTCTCACAGCCGTGTGAGGGGCAGGTTATTATAAAAGGCCCGGGAGCTCAATGCCCGGCAGTCAGTCTTCAAACTCCATACTTCGTTGTTTGAGCTACTCACCCAGTACAAATTAATTTTTATAAAGTTATTATGTACAAATTTTAGTAATAAAAATATTGTTAAAGTTTCAACGTTTTTTAAAAAACCAGCTCCAAAGGCCCGAACTTTAACTGGCGCAGTCGTAACGGATGTCAAAAGGGCACTGAAAATCCAAAAATCGGAAGATTGGTGACCAAGAATTTTTATTCGAAATTTTGGCAGAACCCAAACCAAGTTGGAGTAAGAACAAGCATCGTCTAAATCCAGCAACAAACCAAGTTGGACAAGGAACAAGAATCGTCTAAGGCCAACAAACAAACCAAGGTGGACAAGATACAGAATCGATCGAACCCACCAAAGAAACAGATGAAATTAATGTAAGTTCATTTCCATAATTTTATTTCAAACCAAAAACTATAATTGATATATGCTAGTATTATAACTATTGTTTTATGTATCTTATTATTATGAATATTTTTTTTTGAAAATAGTTCAAAGTGAATTATTTTCAAAACGAGACTGTATAACATTTTATGAGACGAATGTTAAAGAGATAAAATTTTTCTTTAAAAAGCAAATGAAACTTGAAGTTTAAAAGAAATTTTCTTTTAAAATAAATAAGAATTGAATTTAAAAAGAGATCCTTACCATAATAAATAGAACGAACTCAAAATAATCCAAAAATAAACGGGCGCACATTCACTAACACCAAATAATTACCGCGATTCAACGCACGTTTATAAACCGGCAAACTAGAAACACAGAACGCAATTTAATTTCAAAGCTAAAGCTAATCTTTAAGCAATCACAAAACAATTATTTGAAATCATTGACCTGATAAATCATAGCAAACACTCTGCTACGGTAACCTAAAACCACTGTAATCTAAGACGTCATCCGAAGAAAGCAAGACGCATCCTTTATTATACAATTAACATCTCAGAGAAATCGCTTTCAGTACTAAAGTATAGCTTCAACAACGCAATATCATTATTACCTTAAAGAAATAGCTTTCAGAATCCTATGCACAACGCAATTTGCATCATACACGGGATAATAAAATCGACGCAGTTTCTACATTAATACCTACAATCCATAAAAGCGTGTACAATTGCAATAAAATCTAAACGTTTTTCAACTAAGTAACCAGCATTATAAAGTGCATTATTTCAATACGAAAATAGAATAACGCAAAACGCTCATAATTACGCCTGAAACTAGCATTACGGGAGATTCAATTACAAGTCGTGAACACCGAGGTATTTAAAAATAAAACGTAACACTTTATGCAAAAGCATTAGCAAGTAACTTAGTAATTCCTATAAACTGAAACTAACACCTGTAAGTGCAATTACCTCAACGTACGTAACGAAGATTACATCCTTTAGTATTCAATTTCAACAGTAAAGTACAAAAGTAAGTAACCTCAGGTCATAACTACGCAACTCAGTAAAACCCACGGAAGAGTATTAATTACGAGTTAACAGAACAGAACTAAAACAACGCTAAACGAGAATAAATCCATCCATTTAAGATTCCTTAAGAAACAGGAACTCAAGACGAACTAAAAGCTGCATAAAAACAATTAATCCAAGACTACGGTAAATAAATTCAACATTATTGAATACAAATCTCGTGAATACATCACCGCATTGTGTAATTAAATATAAATAAACAACGACTACGATTTTAAAAATAACTCGACGCAATATAAACTTAAAATTAATAAATCTAATACTACAAGTACGAAATTAATCTCAAATTCTTACCAAATTTTATCCACCCAATCCAAACTGAAAATTAACCATTCCTAACTAAAAAATAACGCCGAAAAATAACGAAATAAACATTAACCTTTACCAAATCTTTATGTACCTAATCTAATTGAAAAATTAACAAACCAAAACCAAAGTTAACGTCATAAAAAGGAAAATCATCCCCAATTTTTACAAAATTTGAAATTATTGCATCCAAAAGAAAAACTAATACATCCAAAGCATAATTAACGTTACAAATAGAAAATCAACCCCAATTTTTACAAAAATTGAAATTTCACAACCCAAACGGAAAATTAATAAATCCGAAGCAAAAGTAACAATACAAATAACGAAATAAAGCTTAATTAAAAAAAAAATAAATTTTTTTTTTAAATTTTCCAAAAATCGAAAACAACCCTTATCCAACATGAGTAACACAGACTTGCGTCTCTATTTAGAGACAATTCAGACGTTTGATGGCACGCAGGCCCATCTCTCGAATTTCATTGGAGCATGTGAAATGTTCCTAAAAACCTTTTACAAACCCGGAGATGACGCAAGAAATTCATTGCTTATACGCTTAGTAATAAGTAAACTAGCCGGAAGGGCACTAACATTAATCGCCAGTAGGGACGACTTATCGGAATGGGACCAGTTTAAACAGCTACTAATTGCATATTTTGGAGACCAACGTAATATAAAATGCCTGGTACGACACCTAATAAACCTTAGAATGGAACACAATCAATCCCCCTACCAATTCGGAATGAAATGCCAAGACGTGAGAAGTTTAATTTTAACAAAATTAAAAATCGAAGAACCCGATCAAAACGTTAGACATTTAAAAACAAAAATGTATGACGAAATGGCACTAGACACGTATATAAACGCTTTACCAGAACGACTATCGGATAAAATCAGATTCCAACGACCCCAAAATTTAGAGGAAGCTATGAGCCTAGTAATATAAGAAGAAAATGTAATGTATTACCGCAACAGACTATACAACCCCAACGCAAATAAAAGTTATTCACCAACAAAAACTATACAAGCTACAAGACAAACAATCCCTCAACAAAAATTCACACCCTTTAACCCACAAACAAATCAACCGCGAAGTAACAACCCAAGTTTTAACAATACCAATTTTAATAATCAATTTAAACATTTTTCAAGACCAACATTCAACCCAACTTTTACGAAACCCGCATTCCAACCAAGATTTAATCAGAACTTAAACCAACCAAGACCAGCATTCAACGCAAACCCCAATAGAAATACACCAATGACTAATAATAATAACAACCCTAATAATTATTACAAACCAACACCAATGGACACCTCATCTGGTAACACCAGACAAAACACAAAAATAACACACATCCGACCAAACCCTCACCAGAAACGTAATTTTACATCGGAAGAATTATTTCATCAAGAAATAGAAAAATTTGACACTGACCAGAATAATGACATTGAGACACCTACAAACAATGAATCAAACCATGCAGAAACTTATGAACGTGACGAACAATACGAAACTTACGAGGAGTACGACGACGGAAACTCGAACTCAAATTTTCAAATGGACCAATTCATAACCGACCAAACTTAATAAACTTAAATAATATAAATCACTTAGTATTACCATACATAGAAATACCCCACGCCAAATTCAAACTATTAATTGACACCGGATCATCAAAAACATTAATTAGTCCCAGAACTGTACAAAAACACTATTTAGATTACGTAGAAAGAGAACCATTTAAAATTAAAACAGCCCACCAAACGACACTACACCAATTCGTAGAACCAAGAACATTTAATGTTAAAATGAAACATAAATTTTGTGTATTCGAATTTAACGACAAATATGACGGATTAATCGGAATGGACCTTCTAAGAAAATTAGGAGCCAACATTGACATTAAAAATCGCTTATTAAGGACGAAATACGGAAAAATCCCAATTAAATTTCAAAACACACAAGTTGAACAAAAATACACTATAGAACCCCGAACGGAAAGAAAAATAAAAATCCCAGTAAAATCTAACAAAAATTTAGGAATAATAAATCATATGACATTTCAACAAGGAGTAGAAACCCCAACTGCCTTAGTACAAATAAAAGATAACTTTGCAACCACAACAATATTAAATTCAAACGACTATCCGTAGAATTATCATTGACAGACCCAATTAACGTAGAAGAACTAAATTTTAACGAAATGGAAATAGACGAGAATTTAGAAAATAACTACAACCCAATAGAACATGACGAAATGTTAAGAGAAAATTTAACTAACATCCGCTTCAATACCGACATCAATCAAGAAGAAGAAAGAGCAATTAAGAACTTATGTTTTGAATACCGAGACATATTCCATTGTGAAGGAATACCATTAACATTCACCAACACAGTAAAACATAATATCGAGTTAACAGACAATAAACCAATTTTTACAAAAGCATATAGACTACCTCATTCAAGCCAAGAAGAAGCTGACAGACAAGTAACAGACTTATTAGACCAAGACATAATCCAGCACTCCAATTCACCATGGAGCAGCCCCGTGTTAATAGTACCTAAGAAATTAGACGCAACCGGAAAGAGAAAGTACAGAATGGTAATAGATTATAGAAAGTTAAATGAGAAAACGGTAGATGACAAATATCCACTACCAAATATAACCGAAATTTTAGATAAATTAGGCAAATGCCAATATTTTACAACATTAGACCTAGCATCAGGATACCATCAGGTAGAGATGGAAGAAAAGACATATCAAAACAGCCTTCAGCACACCTAGAGGACATTACGAATACAAACGAATGCCATTTGGATTAAAGAACGCACCGCTACTTTCCAGAGAGTCATGGACAATATACTACGAGGAATACACAATGAGAAATGCCTTGTATACCTTGACGACATCATAGTTTATTCCACATCACTGGTAGAACACATAGAAAGATTGACAGAAGTATTCGAAAGACTTAGACAAGCACATTTTAAAGTACAATTAGACAAAAGTGAATTTTACAAAAGAAGTATCATTTTAGGACATGTAATAACACCCCAAGGAGTAATGCCAAATCCAGACAAGACAAATGCAGTTCTAAATTACCCATTGCCAAAAACAACCAAAGAAATTAAAGGATTTCTAGGACTTAGTGGTTACTACCGCAAATTCATTAAAGGTTACGCTCAGATAACCAAACCCCTGACAAATTGTTTAAAAAAGGGAAACAAAATTGAACACACCCCAGAATTTATTAAAGCTGTAGACAAAATCAAAAACATATTAACAAATCACCCTGTATTAGAATACCCAGACTTTACAAAACCATTTATATTGACGACAGACGCATCGAATGTAGCATTAGGCGCAGTATTGAGCCAAGGAAAAGTAGGTAGCGATAAACCTATCAGCTACGCATCCAGAACCCTAAATGAAACCGAACAAAATATAGCACTATAGAAAAGAGTTATTAGCCATAATTTGGGCAACAAAATATTTTAGACCTTATTTATACGGAAGAAAATTTTACATATATACCGACCATAGACCACTAGTATGGTTATGCAAACTGAAAGAACCAAATTCAAAATTACAAAGATGGAGAATCAGACTCGAAGAGTATGATTACGAAATTATATATAAAAAAGGTATTTATAACAACAACGCAGACGCTTTAAGCCGAATTCAACTCAATGCATTAGAAACGGAATCCATTATAGGAAACGTAGACGAAGAAGAAATAAGGGAAGATCCAGACGAGAGCGACACAATACATTCGACACAAAACGAAGAACCAAAAAACGCGATTAAAATTTTAAATGAAGCAATCGATATGAAACCTAACCAATTTATAATAACAGAAGTTTTAAATAACCCCAATCCAGTAAAATATACAAAAGTAGATAATAAAAAGATATATCAAATTCAAATAACTAAAGATGATAATGAGGAACAAATAATTAAAATTCTAAAAGAATACACCCCCGAGAAAAAACGATTTTATTTTTATTTCAACACCGAACATTTATACCAAAGATTTTCAGAATTATACATTAAATTATTCAATAACTCTGGACCTGAACTGATCAGATGTACTAGAAAACTAATAACACTAGACGACCCTGACGAAATAAACGATGTAATTAGAAATCAACACGAAGGAAAAACCAACCATCGTGGAATTAACGAAACTATAAAGCAACTTGTAAGACGTTATTATTTTAAAGACATGAAGGACTTGACCACAGATTTCATTAACCAATGCGAACTATGTGACAGAGCGAAATACGATAGGAAACCCCCAAAGATACCCTTAATGTTAACCAAAACACCCGACAAACCATTTCAAAAACTACATGCCGATACTCTAGTAGTAGAAGCGCAAAACTATCTAACAATTATAGACGCATTCACAAAAATAGGCCAAGCAATACCAATCACATCCAAAAATAGCATTGACGTGACCCAAGGATTTTTACAATATTTCACATTTTATGGAACACCCGAATCAATAACTTTAGACAATGGTAGCGAATTTAAAAATGAGACAATACAAAACACGTTAGAACTTCACAAAATAAAAATTCATTTCATAACGGAAAACCACCCTGAATCCAACGGACTAATTGAACGATTACATTTAACCTTGTTAGAACAAATTCGATTATTAAGAATAAACTATAAAAAGGAACATATAACCAATTTAATGTCATACGCACTAATCGTTTATAATAACACAATTCACTCATCAACAAATTTTACACCCTTAGAATTAACATTAGGACATTCAGATTCACGAAATACCTATGACATACACTACAATAAAGAAGTATATCAACAATATGCGAAAGACCACAAACAAAAACTAAAAATAACTTATGACAAAGTAAAAGATAAATTAGAAAACGATAAAGAACGTATCACCACAACCCGAAACAAAAATACCGACTCAAATAAATTTTCAATAGGACAAACCGTATATGAGAAAAACTTTCAAAGCAAGCGACATAAAACAGCACCCAGAAATTTAGGACCATTTAAAATTAAGAAAATATCAGATAAAAATATAGCAGTAGTAGACAACGGTAAAATAACGAAATACATTCATTTAAAAAACCTAAGACACCCTGTAATTTCAGATGGACAATCATCACCCTTACCGTCAACCTCCACCCAGGTAGAACGGACAACCAAATAATAACATAAGAACATATAAAAACAACCCCGGTATACTACCAATAAACTAGGCAGTATACAAAATTACAATATTTACTCAAATAATATCAACCCTTACTTTAACGCAACAAATTTTAGCAACATTAAGAATAACGAAATAATATTTTTTAGAAATCTAGATAGTAGAAAGTAACAATTATCAATATTATCATTTATTTGCTTTTCCAACGAAAGTTACTAGCACATACCAAGTAATCATACCCAAAACCAAATTCCTATCCCTAAATGAACTGAGATATGGTTATACAAACGAAAAATGTACTGAAGTAACACCAAATCAATATTTATGTCAATCGATGACGACAACAACCATTCAAGAAGACAGCCCTTGTGAAGTACAACTATTAAAATTCTCAAATCATTACGAAAACTGTGAAACCAAACAAGTGCAAATAACTAATATGAAAATTCAAAAAAGTTACAGATAACAAATGGATAGCCATTTTCCCAACAGAAGTAATAGCAACCATCCACTGCAACCAAGATGAAAATAACCAAGCATTAATCGGAAGCAAACTAATTACCCTCAAAGAAGATTGTTATGTGAAATTGAAAGATGAAGTTATCAGAGTTTACCAAGATCCCATAGCAACAAAGAAACTTGCAAACCTACCGGAACTACAATTCAAAATACAACAAGAAGACGAAGAAATAAACAAGAAACCTATGAAGCTAGAGCATCTAGACTTAGACGATCTCAACCACGCCGTGAAATTAGTGGAAAGTTATAAAGAACAATTAAGTGAAATCAAAACGCCAAAGTTACATTATAATAATATAAGTGTTTGGACAATTGTATTAATCATTTTAATAATTTTGTAATCATGTATGTATTATACAAAATGTACCTTAGATATAAGAATGAAGGAAACAGTTCTAGATTTAAGGAAACAAAGAGAAAAAAAAGAAACAATAAGTATACCCTTAGAAACAATGAATTTTAAATAATGTATTTTATGTATTTAAAAATTAAGAAAAACCTTAATTTTTCATTTACGGTGGGAGGAGTTATGTATCCCCCAATTACCTATATATATTGATGTATTGAATCTAATATGAATTATTAGAAATTATTAAGTAAAAGTATAAGTTCAATGCAACATTGTAACACAAGGATAACCCAGAGAGGTTATCGACAGTTCATGAGAACGGAATGCAACTTTGCATCCGTGAGGGCAGTGATACTGCAGGTGGCAGGTCACAGGCGGTCAACAGACCGCAATTACTTAGAATTAAGTTGTTACATTGTAATAAAGTGTACAATAAAGAGAAACGCAGACATGAGATCTGCAAGTTCTCACAGCCGTGTGAGGGGCAGGTTATTATAAAAGGCCCGGGAGCTCAATGCCCGGCAGTCAGTCTTCAAACTCCATACTTCGTTGTTTGAGCTACTCACCCAGTACAAATTAATTTTTATAAAGTTATTATGTACAAATTTTAGTAATAAAAATATTGTTAAAGTTTCAACGTTTTTTAAAAAACCAGCTCCAAAGGCCCGAACTTTAACTCGCGTTATTAAAAAACCGTGAAGCATAAAAATTCATTCGTGTCATTAAAAATAAGGGAGTTAAAGTATGTACAAGACGCTTGCTATAAAAAAAAGGAAGCAGTATTAAAAAGCTCTGCGTGTAATTTAATTATTCCTAGTAAAGAAACAAATAGAAAATTACGTGCAAAATTTATATTAATTAACTTAATTTTAAGTAACCGGTATTAAACAAAATGTACAGATAATAATTAATATTTGATTAGGAGTCACTAAAAATTAAAGGGTATTATTTTAATTGGAGTTAATTGAACCATTAGTAACATATAATATCTATAAAAACTTGTAAAAACCCAATAAAATGCAAATCGTAGAAGTGTTATTTAAAAGTATTATGTTTGAACACCTGTGTATTTTTAAAAAAGCTCATTCTGCGTAAATTTTGCAGATAATTAATGGTTACAGAGAATCTTGGAGAAACCGTAGCTTAATAGTTACGAGAAATGCTAAAGGTGGGTTAGTTCACAAGTCCACATGGACTGAAATAATCGATAATAAAGAATATCAATTTGCACCAATAAGAACAGGGTAGATAGAGACAGATAAATATGCGCAAGACCGAGACACATATAGTAAAAGGCGTGAGTGGAGCAACGTCATTGGGTTGCGATTGGTTGAAAATAAAAGGCAAAAAATAACATTTCTGTATAAAATTTAGTTAGTTATTTCCAGACGTTGCGAGCCGTGTCGAAATTTCTGAGATTTAACTGGGGCGAGTGCAAATTTCGTAAAAATCGCATGCCGGGCTGCGGAATGGGAACCTAGCATGCGAAATTCTGAAGAATTGTCCGTTTTGGGGACTAGACCGACAGACGGGTGAATATGAACAAGCTCTCTTAGATTTTCGACTTGATTCAATGCGTTAAACAGTGCTTTTTAGTGTTCCGATTTTGATTAAATAATTTAAACAGTTTGCTCGTATATTTTGGTGATTTAAAACAGTTTGTCCTTTACGTGCTACAATGAATGTACTTTAGTGCACTTAGAAAAGAAGATAAAAGGTAATAAAGTTAGTATCACTGTACTAATTAGTCAAAATTTGCAACGACAAATGAATACACAAAAGTAGGCAGTTTTGGCGTATATTGGTGAAAGAAGCATGAATTTCTTTGCTATTTTTCGGGGGTGTTAATAATTAAATGGTTCATAAACGTGTCTGGATCCACAAAACAAGGTTCAGATATACACAGCTGAGTTCCGGAAAAGCCCTGAAACAACTTTAGATGAATGGTGGTGGAGAAATTTTAAAAGCGTTGAGAATCAGAAGCCGTAAATATAACCCAGTTGGAATGGTGTGATTAACAAAAGGGACGAGGTACATTGAAGCTACGAGTGCAGTAACCTTCAGGTAAATTATACTATTTTGTTTGAACTTTGATGTTTTCGTGTGTGTTGAATAACTTTATAATTTATTTACTTAAAATGGACAGTAATGAAGTTGTACTAACAACAAATTTTTAATTTTAAGGTGAAATTTTCTTGTTTAAGTCGAAAGGAGTATTTAGTATTTATGTTCTTGATGAAAATTTGGGTATGTCTTTGAGCTCAATTAGACGAACCTGGTTAATTAACGTAAAGGGGTGGTAGATGCTCCCTTTGTACTCAGACTCAGGTCTGCATATATTGTTATATTAATTAGGAGGCATCCTACAAGGACTTTAATTTTGGATGCACATTAAAATGATAACAAATTTAAATCTTGAAATTTTCTGATACTGAAATTTATGCTGAATTTTTAATTTTGAAATTTTAATGTATTGTAAATATTGATGTAAATAGAGTTAACGTTGATGTTTGTGGTAGGAATGTGTTTTTTTTTTTTTATGAATGAGGATGAAGGTTTATCTAGGGGAGCAGCCGAGGCGATGAACAGAAGAAAGTCGACGGACCAGTTAATTTAGGAGGTTTCACAGCATACTTGACGCACAATCTGTGGGGATCGATTCCAAAACCGGAGTTCCCGGATTTTGGAGGTATCACAGCAATTATATATATATATATATATATATATATATATATATATATTACTCAAATTTAGACCAGGGTAGAAAATTAATTAACGACGTCAAATAATTTTAATCACCTTGTATAGAATTTTATTAGATAATACGCGTTTTTAAAATCGTGGAGCTTAAAAATTTATTCGTTTCATTAAAAATAAGGGATTTAAATTATTCACTAGACGTTTTCTATAAAAAGAAGCAGAATTAAAATGCTCAAATTGTATGTAATTTAATTGTTCTAAGTATTAAAACAAATAGAAATTACGTGCAAAATTTATATTAATTAATTCAAGTTCTAGGTAACGGGTATTAAACAAAGTGTACAAATAATAATTAATATTTAATTTGTATTCACTAAAAATTAAAGGGTAGAAGTCAATGCCATTCATTATTATTTTAATTGGTGTTAATTGAACGATTATTAAGGTATAATATGCACAAAAGCTTTTAAAAACCCAATAATATTCAAATCGTAGAAGTGTTATTTAAAGTATTACGATTGAACACCTGCGTATTTTTAAATATCAAAGTTCTAATTAATTTGTTTGGATAAACATGCAGCTTCTCGGTATATTGGAAACGGTCGGATGTTTTAACGGGAAGGCTAGATACGGGGTTATTTTACTTACGAATCCACGTGGATTGAAATAACCGATAATAAGGAATATCGATTTGCACCACTAGAAGCAAGTTAGAAAAGGACAGATAAAATGCGCAAGGCTGAGACACAGATAATAAAAGGCGTGATTTGAGCAACGTCACGAGGAAACGATTGGTGGAAATAGGATGCAGATATGAGAGGTGTAAACGTAACGATTTCTATACAAAATTAATTGGTTGTTCTCGGACGTGTTTGCGAGCCGTGTGAACATTCTTGGATTTTCAACTTGGACGTGTGCAAATTTTGTAGAACCGCGTGCCGGACTGTCGAAAAGGGAATAGAGTATGCGAAATTCTGAAAACTGGCCGTCGCGGTACAAAACCGACATACAGGCGAGCTATTATATAAACCCGGACTTTAAACAGTTTCGCTCTCTTAGATTTTCAATTTTGATTCAATACTTGAAACAGTTTGCTCTTATATTTTGGTGATTATTGAATACTTTAAAACAGTTTGCTCTTTACGTGCTACAATACAAGTTATTATGCATTAGTGCACTTAGAAAAGAAAATACAAGGTAATAAAGTCTAGTTATATTTGCGAGTATTACTGTACCAATCATCCAAATTTGTAACGATAAATGAATAAACAAAAGTAGGCAGTTTTGGGGTATAGCGTGAAAGAATTAGGAATTTCTTTGCTATTTTCGGGGGTGTTAATAATCAAATGTTATTCGTAATCGTGATTGGATCCACAAAACAAGATTTTGATATACTTAGATGAGTTCCTGAGAAGCTCTGAAACAACTTTAGATGAATGGTGGTGTAGAAAATTTTAGAAGCGTTCAGAATCAGAAGCCGTAAACATAACCCAGTTGGAATGGTGTGATTAACAAAGGACGATGTACATTGGAGCCACGAGTGCATTAACCTTCAGGTAACTTATGCTTTGTTGTTCGATTTTTGATGTTTTGGTGTGTGTTGAATAACTTTATAATTTGTTTGCTAAAAAATGGACAGTAGTGAATTTGTACAAACAACAAATTTTTAATTTTAAGGTGAAATTTTCTTGTTTAAGTAGAAAGAAGTATTTAGCAGTTTATGTTCTTGATTATGATGAAAATTTGGGTCTGTCTTTGAGCTCAATTAGACTAACCTGTTTGATTAACGTAAAGGGGTGGAAGATGCTCCCTTTGTACTCAGACTCAGGTCTGCAAATATTGTTAAATTAATTAGTAGGCATCCTACAAGGACTTTAATTCTGGATGCAAATTAAAATGAGGACAAATTTAATCTTGAAATTTTATGATACTGAAATTTATGCTACAATTTAATTTTGAAATTTTAATGTATTATGAATATTGATGTAAATAGAGTTAACGTTGATGTTTGTGGTAGGAATGTGTTTGTTTTTTTTTTATGAATGAGGATGAAGGTTTTAACTAGGTGAGCAGCCGAGGCGGAAAGAGTAAAGAGGCGATTATCAGAAGAGAATCTACTAAGGAGAATCACAGCATCTATGACGGCCCAACGCTGGGGCTCGATTCGAAAACCTTAGTTCCCGAATAATGGTGAGGTTTCACAGCAATATATATATATATATATATATATATATATATATATTGCCGTGATAAATTGTCACGAGAGGTCATTGAAAACCAAATTCTACAAATAAATCCCACTAAAATATAATGGAATCCGGAAAAGAGAAATTTTCGTAAATTCATGGTTACGCCCTGTATAATACAAGCGTGTTTTTATTCATTGATGTACAAGCGTATATAAATCACTTTGTATGATATACGCGTATTGTAAATAAATACCAAGTAACGTTAGTTGTATGTGTAAAAATAATTAATTGTAAGATACCGTAGAACCCATTCAATGCGAACGCAAATCGATCATTTTAAGATAAATACAAAGAAATTTATATTCACATATTAATTATCAATACATTTTTTTATAAAAATGCTTTTTATTTGTTGTAAATAGCATAGAATAGTACTAGCTTTACACATTTGGATAAAAATAAATAATTTCGTGTATTTGAAACCCCAATTTTAATAGGTGTCTTAAAAAACACGTTTTGATGTTAAAAGCAAATATTTCTATAAAATGCAACCGTTTTTGCATTAAAAAGCAATTAAAGTTTAAATTAGTGACCCTGTGGATTACAGAAATTTATTTTTAATAAAGAATTCTCTAGAATATTAGTCATACGTATTTAGAACTACATAAATAAACTAATTAGTAAATGAAACTTTTATTTCACCAATCGGCCGGAACACTAAAAACCCAGGAAATGTAATAGAAATTGATAAGAAATATTTATGATTTTCACATTCACTGTTGGAGAGAAGCGATACACCACAATAATCGTATATGTGTTAAACAAGGACAAACAGCGAGCATCACAAATAAGTGGAATGAGATTACGAGGTAATAAACGTCGCTGTTTTAGACGCTAATGAGTTTTTCTGCGAAACCTTGCACCATAATGTTCCATTCACGGGTTCTAGAAAATAGATAATTTGTGTATATAAGGAAGGGTTTATTAATTAAGGGATTCATTCGATTCAAAAATTTGATTGCGAAATGTTATTTTGATTTAAGCCGCGAGCTGTTGCCTTGCAAAGATAATATTTGAAGTGTGGAGTAAGCATACTGCAATTTAATAATTACGATAGTACAAGAAATATAGAAGTGATGTTTTAAATGCAAATTACATTAAAAATGGAATTTATTTATTACAATGAAGACGGAAAAATTTTCAATATAACGCTATTTTAAAAATTTTATTAAATAATCGAAAGGAAGATTTAACCAAAAATGTACTTTTGTAACTGCTGTTTAAAATGAGAATTTTAAATATGGAAACTGTTGTAAGCTGATTTGACGTCAATTTAAAATAAAAAGATATTTAATTACAAGGAGCGTTTTTGTGGATTCTGCAAGTATTATTTTTAGATTTATTTTTAACTGATACTAGAGTATTTGTATTTAGTTTAAAATAGTCCTAATAAATTTTTTGTAAGGGATTTTTACCACGAAAAATTTGTGATCGGAGTTAGAAACACACTGACCTTTTAATAGATTATCTCTCAAGGAATTTTTGGCCAAATAAACTTTACAAGCTCGGAAATAAACATAATCAGGTAAATCATCCATAAAAAGGAATTTAGTTCTGTAAATTTAATATTGGATAAATGTTTACCCATTTTATCAATATTCGAGATTTCTATTATTTTACTACCATTCCACGTTATTTTCGTCGTTCTAGAGCATGGGTTTATTCAACGAATTTGTTATTGCTTTGTATTATCAAGTTAAACGATTTAAACTTAAATCAACTAACGTAAACTCTTTTGTTATTAAATGAAATATACACGCGGCTATACATGAAATTGACATTCATTCAATCGTGAATGGATTCTTTAATTATTGAATTGAAACTGAAATCCTTTTATTGTTTAGGCGTCAAACGTAATAAAATCCCCAATTCTTATTGAAACACAATTAAATCATCTAATATGAATGAACATACTTTTAATCACGCGGCTCATGCTTCAAACGTTCTTAATACTTTTTATACAGGGCACTTTACAAATGTTTTCTGTACAAATAAATATTTAAACAATTTGGCCTTTTTCTGGAATTTACGACGTGGTATAAACTTATGAAGTTGTAAATGATGCAATTTGACCTCTTGATAACATCTAATCACATCATATTTTTTAAATTTTTATTTGTTGTTATATATATTGCTATAATTATAGGGTAGTTTAGGGGTAGGTTAAGTCACAAGGGTCGTAGAATAAATAAAAGAAACTTCCATTTAATAAAAGCACATAATTACAGATATTATAAGAGTAAATAGGTCACTATACAGATTGTTAGTTGAGAGCACACTATATATAAAAATACATGAGATTAAACGCATAAGAAATAGAAATATCCAAGAGTTACAAGTTAAGATAAGATTTGAAAACGTAACAAAATGCATCAAAATTAAATCAACGGAAAACTTATATGAATTAGCTTGATAAATATTTAACAAGCGCGTTAAATATATCATCGTATACGCAGTCTAAATTATGCATTATTTGAAAATCGTACGTGACATAAAGTATTACATTTGTTCAAAAATCCAATATTAACTAGGAAATAAACAAACACCAGATTATGTCGGTTTAGATTAGAATAAGCAATAAACAATGAATACGTGATTTAATAAACGGAAATTCGTGGGATTTCTCAATTAGATATCATGGTATGAAAATGAATACGTGACAACTCAAGCATTCATCCGAATATTTAAACTATACAATTGGTAAAATTTCCGGAGTACACAAAGACAAAAGCAAAAGGTGTCGTCCCAACACGTGAATAAACGAATGGAAAACAAGAAAGGTACGACCTTTAAATACGATAATAATTGAGCGACGAGTTTAGTATACATTTTAAACTGGGCCAAGACGATACTCTGAAGTGCTGAATTATTTACGCCACCAGTGATACGAAAGTAAATTAAAATCAATTTTAAAAGTGTACAAAAGTGTACCGATCTATTATAGACGTAAGTAAACAACAACTTAGTAAAAATACAATTTCTAACATAAATAAAACAGGGCTCTGGTTAATCACCTCCTGTTAATTACTCTGGTTAATTACTTTTTGGTAATTACTGACATGGTAAATGTTCTATTACTGTCTTGTTAATTTTAAATGAGATTTTTATTGAATTGGGCTCTAATAACGATTTGGATAGTATTTTGGTTTTGATGCAGACTTCAAATTTGACTCTAAATATTCAGACTAGGCACGAAGACTCTTGAGGATGCAGAGGAACTACGGAACCATTCCAGGTTAGCGATATTGATATAATTTATTACTGAAAACTGTTTTAATTCAATATTTTTCGTATATGTAAGAGTCAACAAAACAGTGGTTTTATTGATCAATTTATGAAAGGCAATAGGCATCTTGAAGCGTTTCAAAAGGTCTGTAAATATAAACAAAAAGGCTAGTTTTGCTGGCTTCAATTTCTTAAATCTGGTATATGTAAATATTCTGAAAAGGGAAAGATTTTAAAAGTTGTAAATATTTAATCATTATATTGTGTATTGTAGAATTGTTTTATTTAACTGAATCAGCTAGTTGAGGCAAAGAAAATCCATAACTTAAAATTTCACATCATAGGTGCTTGATTGATCAAAGGGGCAAATAAAATATCACAGCATTTAATTATACCCAATCGTGGGGCTGAAGTAATATCACAGCATTTTATGGTATGCCTAATCGTGGGGCAAAAGTATCACAGCAATATATATATATATATATATATATATTATGTATATATATATATATATATATATATATATATATACTATATATGTATATATGCTGCAAAGTTATCAACAGAATCCCTTTATTGCTTTTTTTCAAAGCATTAACTCTTAATACAGCGAAAAAGAAGTTCCAAACTTCTCTGATCATTTTTGTGTTTGCGATAAGATGAATGCATTTTAGAAACTTGTCAATATAGAGGACACCAAATAATACATAGATCTCAGCACCACGAATAATGGTACTGTACGACTGTTTGTTCAAATATTTAGTTTACTGTTTTTGAAATTTATAATTTCGTAATGTAATTGTCCCATATTATCTGTGGAGTAATGCATCCCTAGTTTCATTTTGTTTTTAGAATTTTTTCAGGATTAAAACTTACAGGCAAGCAAAAAAGAATATTCTGATTGGGAGCATAAGTGTTTATGATGATTTGTGCTTCATTGGAATTCATTTTTCAGTTATTGTAACTGTGGGATACTTATTCGTCTTCATGTTCATTAGAAGCTACTATTCCATCCCCAAGATAAGAATTTCTATCTAAACCCTACCACAGCTGCCATTTTGGCTACTATCAAACTCTGTCACTACAATTCACACACATCACAATACTTAAAAATAAGCAAATTTAAAGAGGAATACTACAAGACTTGTGCTATACTTCAGTAAGTACAAGTTAAATACAAAATAAAATACTTGAAGGTGAAACAATATTTAAAAAATGGTAAATTGTAGCGTATTTTATAAATAGTTAAAATACAGCATTTAGGAAATGTTGTAGGTTCTATAATACCATACCTTACATTAATTATAATACCATTTATAAAAAATTTGTGAAATACTCTGTGCTTATTTCTTCAATAATTCAGTGAAAAACTGTTCAAAGGATATAGGTAGATTACATAAAGCATTTAAGTTCAGCTGTTTCTTCCTCAATATTGTTTTGACTTTTTAAACAACGTCTCTTAGTTATATCTAATAGAGAAAGAGAATGATCAAAAGATCTTTTAAGTTTTTCAGATTCTGAGTTGTCTAGAAATTGCAAAAATTTAAGTAAAATTCCAGTATTTTGCTTGTAATACCTCGATCAAGTACACATAATATCTTCACTAGCGTCATAAGTTATTGCTTACAATTTTTTCATTTTATACTTAAATTTTTCCAGTAATTTTTCTCTACCTGTGGTACCATAATAACCTTTTTCCTCTACTTGACACTCTAAAATTACTTTGTATCATTCGGATAAAAACCACAATTCAAGAATAATAACTGGAAAGATTGAGTATACTTGGAATAATTAAAACAAGCAAATGCCTAACTGAAAAAACACAATAAGTTGATTTCACTGGCGTTGTATAAGGGTATGTGGGCCTCTAGAAAGAGCACTGCTATCTCATTTGACGTGTAATAAATTAATATGTATCAACACTAAGCAAAATTAGATCTTGATCATAGTTTCAGTAATCCTTCAATGTGTTATACTTTTTATGGCTTTTTAAATAAGAAAACTTAAAACTTTAACTTTTAGGTATCCATAAAGAGTTTATTGTAACACTTCCAAGAATAGAAAGATTGGCATGGATATGGGTGATATTAATTAGTTATTTTGTGGTTGAACTTGCAACTTTCCTCAGATCACTTAGAATATGCCTCTTCAAAACATGGTCAATGCCAACAAAATTTGAAGTACTGTTTTCCTTTATAACAGAATCATTACCTGCTATAGGAAGTTCTTTATTAGTTTTTGGGGTTCTGCCAGAATTAGATGTATTAAAAGGAGTGATGTTAACCAATGCTTTATGTTTGGTTCCAGCAGTTGCAGGTGAGTTCTACAATATTTATATTTTTGTAATAAACATCTATGCCTTTATCTGTTTATGTTTATATTTTAATAGTGATTTTAACAACACTTCCAAACTTCTTACCAAATTTATTTTAAACAGACATTAATTATGGAATTTCATAAAACTTGATTTAAATTACTTTAAGTCGAAAATAACTAAATTAATTGTACTATTTTGAGTACCCTAAGCAACTACAATGTTAAAGGTGAATACTTTGACTGACTACCGGGCTTGTTATAATATCCCTACCCCCCTCACATGGCTGTGGGAACTTGCAGAGCTCATGTCTGCTTATTCTTAATTCTATTCATTGTTATAATGTTATAATCTTACTTTCTAGGGAATTGCGGTCTCTTGACCGTCTGTGACCTGTTACTTGCAGTGTCACTATCGTCTGGATACAAAGTATTTTATCCGTTCTCATGAACTGTTAATAAACGTTATAAATTGTCCTTGTATTACACTGTTGCACTTCACTTAGCATTTTCTTAACACTTTCTAATAATTTCCTATTAGGTCCTATTTTATAATACATACATAATTGGGGGATATGTAACTCGCGTAGTCGATTAGATGTGTCTAGTTCGTCATCTATGTATTTCATTTAGTCTTGTTAAATGAATCCTATTTTGTCTAAAATATTTCTTGCGTCAAATCCGGTGTTAATATTTGGACTTTTCCTTAGACGTTTGTATGCGAGAGCAGAGGGTGTCAAATTTACATTAACCTGGCTTTGAAAGGTCTGGCTGAAGATGGGATCGATGTTCATGGGGGTAGGACTAGGATTAGGAGTGATATTGAGGTCCAGATTGTGACTTAAGATTTTAGTATTTGGTGTAGTTCCCCCCGACGGGGGGATTAAATAATCTGGAATTAAATAGAAAAACAACGATCGAATGGTATTAGAAAACAGTAATGTTCAAGATGACGGTCCTAAGTCTCTATTCAATTTTTGTGAAAAAATAAAATTAAGTTCAAGTATTATTTGTAGCCGCTTTACCATCACGACCATCAATGAAATGCCCTTAATGTTATTTTCTTGTATAAGTAGCAATTATTGTCTATAAATAAGTTGCAGCAGCTAATACGAATATTTATGGATAGTTATTGATTGAGGCGGAAAACACTACCGGGTTTAAAGTGGAGCATGTCACCACTATGTTTTTATTCACTTAAAGGTTCACTATTATTGAAAACCATCATAATGTTACATAATATTTATCTTTAATCAGTCCAGAATCATCACTTAACACTTGAATAAATAATAAATTTTAGTTTATCTTTAATAATATTATAACATCTTTTTTTGTAGGTTTATTTACTCAAAATTCTGATCTGTTAGATGGTGAAGAAGATTCAGATAATGAAGATGAAGATCTACCCAAACAAGCGTATTATGAACCTAAAGTGAATCAATACATAAGCAAATGCTTGCATGTACTTAGTATTTTAGCTCAAGCAAGTGCTCTGGTAGTCTGGCCTGTAATGGAAAATAAGATGAGTTTGTGGATAATACCAGCATCTGTTATACTGATATCATTTGGTTGGTTGGAAAACTATATTCCAAAACAAGTTGTTGATAGTGCTTTTAATAAGATGATCAAGAATTATAAAGGACATGAAGTTGACTTCAAAGAAGATATGAAACGAAAATGTAGAGACTTTAGACGGAAATTTGATAACAGTCGTTATTTCCCCTATCTATTTTTGTCAATTTGGAAATGCATATTATTTTTTGTAACGGCTTTAATCGTAATATGGGTTAAGGAAGGTAGCATTGATTTTATTTTTCAAGACCTTGTTAAAGCGTTTGAAGAACATGATATTGTTATATCAGAGGTAAGAAAAATTGATCAATTAACATGTTAGCTGACGAACCACTTTGGCAAAGTATTACAACTACGGCACTTGTACCGCCTGCGACCATTATTAACTTCGTTTTTATTGCACTTTGACCTCTGGCTGTCATCCTCTTGGATCAGTTAGGTCACGAACGGTTTAATACTAATATGAAATACATAGGCATCGGAATGTTCCACGTACAAAACTTAGGCCACAGTGGTTTGGCTTAGCAATATTAACTTCAATAGAAAATAACCTTGCAATGAAGCATTTAAAAAAATTTGTAAAACTTGCAAATTTCTACTAATTAGTTTTGTAATGAATAATCAAATTATGAAATAATTTGATATTTTATTTAAATTGCTTTCTGTACAAATTCAAAATATATAATTTAGCCTAAATACAAAAAACAAAAAAATCAAGTAATTAGATTTTATATCAATAATGGCTAAAAGACAATCTACACAAATAAATGAGCGATCTTTGCATGTTGCACAAAGGTTTGTGTGTTCTGATTGTCTGGTGTCCTCTTGTTAATGCTTAGTAGCAAGAGCAATTACATATATTTACAAGTTAAAAATACGAACTCATTATACACTAAAGGCATAACGCATAAAGTAAATATTTACAAAAATTTTTGATGTGCGTAATTAAATTGCAAATGTCTTTTAACACCGAAAGCACTTTGGTTTGCAAGGTTGCGCGGTGTTTCTGTAGAAGATTTGAATGTTGCGACTTCGCTGGATCTGGTGTTGTGTAGAGGATGATGTCCATCGTTACGCTAAATGCAACGTGACACCTCTTGGCGGTGCTGCAGTTTGATTTCTATCCTTCGGTACCTTGCAACTGATTGGTAGAGATCAAAGTCCTTTATTGGTAGAAATTGGAGCGAGCTGATGACAGAATGTTCCTGTTCCTGACGTGCGTGTTGGTGTCATGTGCTCTAGGAGATTGTACTGATGGCTTTGTAGGTAGATCGGTCCAAGTGATAGCGGCATCTTGTCACCAACATTGTGAGAGTTCACTTCATATTATGCCGTAAGATTAGGTGGTCACAACGAGGTAATCTGAAGGAAAACCCTTAGTGCACGAGGAGCTTTGTGACCTTCATTTTGCACTATCCTTAAGTTCCCTCCAAGAAGTTTGGAGACTACCTTGACGAGAGAACAATTAAGAAATAATTTGCTCTAGTGTTTCGAGCTCCTTTTATATCGTGCGATTGTTTGTATTATGCGTTCGGACGGTTCTTTCTTGCATTCGAGGAGTGCCAGATAAGTTCATTATTGTTCGAAGGGTGGTTTAAGCCTGTATGTTATTTATTTGTATGCAGCTAGCTTATTGTTCAGTTAGGTTGATTGTATACTCCTAGAGTTTTGTAACTTCTTTACCAGTTTAGAGGTTTTCATGCCTCATTTTTCATGAGATAATTTTTGGTAACAAATTCATCTTTCTATTTCTACCGCACTTTTTTTAGTCTCTTTTAGTATGTGAATGATCTTGTATTAATCTTTCTCTGAATGTTGTTACACTAATAGATATACTAGGATGTGCAATTCGAACTACAGTTATACCTATGCGTAACTGAACTGAGACCTAACAGATAATCTTACTGCAGAAGAATAAAAAAACAACTGGTCAAATAAGTCAATTCCTGTCTTACCTAAATTATAATCAAAGATAACAATGCCTTGTCGGTTTCAATTTTTCTTACTGGCGTTGACTATTTTTAAGTTATGGCGGGTAGATAGCTTTATTACGTCTTTTTTATTTTTCAATTTAAAAACTATATTGCCATCTTGATTCTCTTTTCTAACAACTACCCGCTTTTTCAATTTAGTTGTGATGACTTCTTTTGGAAATCATTTTCCATTTTTCCCTAAAACTTCTAAACTGTGTTTTTTTATCAAGCAATGTTTTAGTCAGAGGAAAACTAGTGCAAAAATTATTCTAATATTTTTCAGAAAGTTTCATGATAACACTTCTCGCTAAAGAATTGTGGTTGTACTTTCACTTTTTTCTTTATATATGGATAACAAATATGTATATCCCTTTTTTTTCGTCCACTTTTAAACATTCTTACACCGTACTTATGGCGTTTGCCAGTTATGTATTGCTAAATTGTAATCTGCCTTTAAATAGTACCATACCTGTATTACTAATACCTGATCCGGACTTAAATGCTCTTTGAATTTATTGTTAAGATGAAGAATCAGGGAATCAATTTTATGGAGACAATGGTGTGCTGCTGCTGGATTTTTATTATCTGAAGAGTGCCAAAAGTGCAGTAAATTGAAATCTGTTTCTTGACATAACTGAAAGAATAACATTATTTTTATAAACTGGCTGTTTGCTCCAATAAGACTCGATTGTTGGATCTTTGATAAGTCCAGTGTATCCCAATAAATTTTTTCATAGCTTTTTTATCTATGTTTCCAAATTTTTAGGTGACTTTTAAGCTTTCATCTTCTATATTTTTGTATTACTTGTTTTGAATTGCGATTGGCTTCTACAACTATTAGTTCTAATAATTCTTTGAGCACAAAACGAAAGTACTCTCAATAATAGAAATATCATCGATTTGTAAGTTAAGATTGATACCTTAGATTCTAGTAAAAACCAAGTGTTTTGATATTGTGCTGTACCATCTTGCCATCTTGATAAAATTTGCTGTTGGTCAACATTTGAATTGCAACTTTCCTCACTTGAACTTTCGGATAAAAAATGTTAGTCAAATAGATCTTCTGTATCAGTTGAATTCCAATCATTTTCAGAAATATCAAAATCTTGGTCACTTATGCTTTCATCACTATCAAAGTCTGCAACAGCGTCCTCTAAACATTGTTTGACTTCAAGTTGTAATTCTTGTTCCGAAAATGGCCTTTTATTAAAATTATGTTTTGCATCCATTGTAAATGGTGTAAATAATATGTAAAATCTAAAAGTTATTGACGACGTTATAATCAATTTGCTGTGATATTATAGCTCCTCTTACCTGCTTTTACAAAGAAACGCACTCACACAAGACTAGAGTAAGTGTTACGTACCTATTTGAGGTTATGTCAGTTTGAGAAGGTAACAAACTTACAATTCACTGATGCTTTTTCACTGCCATGTCACTTGGTCGCTGGCAGTCAATGTAAAGAAACCCTATAGTGAGACGCCAATAATATAATATATAAGATGAAATTTATTTAGAATTGTTATATAAAGAATAACAAATAACCAAGTTTGGCATATCATGACGCTCCAATTACTAACATATTAATTAATTGAGCTTTTGTTCGATGGTGGGTCTAGCGGAAGCTAATGTTTAATTATTTAATGTTTTTATTTTATTCAAACCGGTGTCAATGTAGTTTCACAATCGCCAACATCGGTACGCGAAGATTACTATAATTTAAAACTTAATAGCAAAATCATACTTATGTTTATGAGGCGTATCTGCAACATCTGGGAAGTATGTTTATACATAACAATCTAACCATGTGAGTCATACTAAGTTTCAACATTATCTAGATGCTTATCTTTACCAAATATAGAAAAAGAAGTTGCAAAATTTGGTGTTTTCACAACTAATGACCTACGTAGAGCTTACCGCCAAATTCCTATTCTATATAGAAAGATAAGTTGTTGCAAAATATAGTGCTTTCAAAACGATTGATCTGCATAATGCTTACTACTAAATTCCTGTGTGAAAGTACTATACACAATCATAGCATTTGAGGCAGAATGGTTTCTAGTTCAGTTCCGTCGTATTCCCTTTAGGGTTGCTAATGGATTGAGCAGTTTTCAATAGTGTTTGTACTTACTTTGACAACATTACGGATTTCAATTTCAGTCAGAACATGATAGAAATTTAAAACGTCTTCTAAACGTTTTTCGAAGTATAATCTTACAATTACAAGTTAAAAATTTATTTGGCTATCTAATCTCAGATAATATACTTTGACCAAATCCTTCAAGCTGGAAGCCCTTACTAAACTCATATCTTTCTAATATTTTGAAACTATACTTGGACATGTTTGCCCGTTATCCTAGGTGAGTATTTCGTTTTCAGAAAGAAATCATTTTGTTCAGCTGAAAACCTTTTTGAAATTCTAAAAATTGAAATAGCAAAAGCAGCTGTTACTACTTTTAATGATAGCACATCTTTTGTTCTAGAAACAGATGTTTCTGTGCACTCCACTATTGCAACCTTAAGCAAAGAGGGTCGATCTGTGGCCACTTTTCCACCAAACCTTGTCCTAAAGCAAACATGTATAGAAACGCTGAAATGTAAATTGGAAATGAAGCTTTTCTCTACTGCACGCTCCACGTTGGTTGGGCGCCAGTGAAATGTTACTAGTTTTTTTTTCTAATTGGTTTGTCATAAGGTGTAAAGCCCTTCTTTCCTATATTCGCGGTCTAGTCTGGGAATTACCCCATGGGTGAGCAATGAGTTTGGGCGTGGGTATATGGTGGGCTCGACTACAAACGGGAACAAAAAAAGGTAAATGGACGCCACTGCATCTATATAGACAATAAGCAAAACTAAAGTATCCTACAGGAAGACGCAGAAACCTATAGGATATAATGATTATCAAAAAAACTTACAAACCACAATAAACAATATCTCTGGAAACCTCTTGGACCTCTGCTCCAGCTTCCGCGATGTCGGACCTGCAAGAAGATGTCACACAAAAAAATAATATATAAGACACTGTTTGTGCCTCACAATAACAAAATATTTCGATCCTTATAGATCGATTGGCCTGAATTTAAAACCTTAATAACACCTTACCTATGAGAAAATACTCTACTGGAAATTACTTATTCTGTTTCTATTACCTGGTACTGTATCAACTTTTTCCACATTCAAAATTTTGCTGATCTAATTTGAGCAATGTTAAGTTCAATAAGTGAAATAAAAAGACAAAGGTATCAATTCAAAGTTTAATTGAAATATGATTCTCTTTTGTTGCAAAAATTACTTGTAACTAAAATTTATTAATCAATATATAATAAGCTTTAAAACTTTCTTAGAGTGTTCCTCTATAATCAAAATTATCAACATTAAGTAAGTTATAGAAGTTTCTGAATATGCTTCTCTACATAGAGAGGTATTAACATTTATAAGTTATTTAATACAGTTTAGGTTCTAAAACATCCATAAAACAGATCTGTTCTGGCTTACAAGATTTTTATCTAAAGAACTTGTTACATAAACAGTTCATATGGTCTAAGCATGAAATTAATAAAAGTCAGTTCAACATATGTTAAAAGCAGCTTAGGTATTCTACTAATCACAACAAATTGCTAGAAAACATTTTTCATCCAAAGGTGGACTTTATACATATTTTTATCACTTAACGTGTGCATCCTAAATGCACTTTGAATAACAACTTTTAAATCATCTAAAGGTTCAAAAATTTCTCTTATAAAACAATCTAATTCCGAATGAAAAATATTTGACTTATTAAATTTTTAGGTTATACTTTCAAACTAAATTTTACGTAATATATGAGCATAAACACATTTTGCAAACAAACTTGAAATTTACTTTATTTAACGAAAGTTTCCCATGATTTAGAAGAGAGTAAATTAAAGCTTTAACCTTAATTAGCACACGAAACTGATTTTCAGTAAAAAGTTTATAAGTACCTGATAGATTGTGTTTTAGTTCTACAACGGCGATGTTGACGAACGTAATAGATGAATTAAGACGCATAGCATTCCATCTGCTTGATATTCCGAAAGGTACAAAACATGCCGGCATTAACCAGAATTCCTCGGACAGCTTTAAAACAACTAATTTCACAATACTCGACCAAAATCTAATTCCATTGTTTAGCGTGTTCCTCAAACCTGCTAAAGAGATTGAACCAAGTATTAGTTTTAAACACGGCTGATTAATTACACGGTGCTTACCACTAATGGATTTCCTCACAACGTGTTGTAGCTGTTGCCTTAAGTTGACTGGGCCACAGATAACTAACACTAGATATTTCACTTTAATGCATTTAATAAGAGCAGTCACGTGACAATTTAGTTCGGATCTCCCATTTTCGAGGGGGCGCTACAACACTATATTCGGGTAAATTCGGTTTCGATCGGATGGTAGGAAGAATAGTTATCTGCGACCAACTGCGACATTTTGTTTACGTTTTTGCTGTGGTTACTTGATAGAAGGTTTGTCATTATTTCCGTCTATTTTATGTTATATCTGGTCTTTAAAATATAAGTTTGTAATTATAATTTAAAGAAATATATGGTTATATTTGTAGTTGTTAAAACCTGAAAAATATTTGTGCTTTGAAGAAGTGGTAAGTAAGCATATTTATTGTGTTATTTTATACATTAGTATAATTATACATGTTTCAGCGTCAAATGGGTTATGTTAAGCGCTGTGTTCCAAATTGTAAGGACAATATTTCTAGACGACATAGATTTCCTATTCCGAAGAAAAATGTGGAAAGGTTTAAATTGTAGTTGGATGTCATTAATAACAAGGACCTTTTTTAATTTGGATTCATTTTACTTATACAGTGTAAAGAAAATTTGCCATATACATTTCGAGTATTGTACTTGTAATATATTAAATAGATACATCTAATGAGTTCATTTTTTGTGTTTTACAAGATTAAGGTTCTGCTGAATGGGTTCTGATCGAGTACTGCTATATTCAGAATTTAGAATGTGGCAGTATTCATATCTGAACCTGAATTTAGTTGGGGTAATTGAGTTTCCTGTAATTTAAGTTTCCCGCTAGGGTAGATTCTGCTCCCAACCGTAAGAGGGCGCGGTGTGCAATGTCCGAAGCTTTACCATTGCCGTGAAGTATCTAGGGGTTAGTTATCTGTGGACTGGGCGGCTTACACGAGAACTCTCCGTGTTCCTTACTTGCCAACGCTCTTAGCCCTCGCGTCATTTTCGCGCAGGCGTTATGTTTAACAATTGCTCTAGCGGACGTCAAAACGCCTGTAGTTTATGTAACTCAAGTTACGTTCAAGGTATTCACGATATCGAGAGTATAGGAGTCTCCATTAAATACTCTTTATAGGTAAAAATAATATAAACGGAAAGAGTTGTTCTTCTTTATAGTACATTAAATTAATTAACGATTACACGCTAAATGACAGATTCGCAAAATAATAACAGTTAGAACTGTTTTTCCTTCAGAGATATGAAATGTAACAAAAATTTTGTTACAACGCATGGGTGGTATGCATATGTAAAAACTGAAAAACTGGCATCATTGTTTTATTGGAAAACATTGTATACTGCACCATGATTAAAAACCTATTTCTTTCATGTTTATCCATGAGGTACTTAACTTGCTTACTATAGTTTCAATATTGAAGAAGGTTGGAAAAGAAACTATTGCAGGTGCTTTCATCAAAGTCTGTAGTGCAATTTCTAATTCAAATTGTCTCCAACCTTCATCAAGCAGTGCCATTCAGGAGTTACTAAAATTAATCACTATATACGTTCTAGAAATTTTGGTGTTCTCAATTGAAGAAATTTTGGTGTTCTCGATTGAAGAAATTTGAAAAGCGACTGCTGCATGTCCTGTTTGTGTGTAAATAAAGCCAAAATATATGTGGTGTTGTTAAGCCTACTTACACTTATACAATAACTAACTGTAAAAATATTCCAGTTTACATAAAATAGTGCTTGCAGTGTGATAACATGGTTTTTATAGTCGTATTATTTTTAATCTTTTTAAAGTGAACTTGAAATTAACACTAGGTAGTTTTCTTAAATTCTGTGCGGTTCAGTTAATATATTAATTTCCAGAATTTAACTTGTTCGTATTGTTTTTCTGATTTATTGGTTATAAAACAATATATAAGGGTTCACAGTTTTTAAGGTTTGGTAATGACATTTTTGCAATTTACTTATATTTGTTTTATTATTTTTTAGATAAAACCAGTTATAGACAAGCAAACAAGTTATGATATTAGTGCAGTGATAGACATCGGTAAATCTGTTAAAATACCAGCAGAATATTTTGTTCCAGTATGGGTTCTTATTATCAATATTGTTTCCACATATATTTGCTATGCCTTTGGCAAATTTGCATGTAAAATAATGATTCAAACTTTTAGTTATGCTTTTCCAATCAACTTAGTAGTGCCTGTTACTGCAACTTTGTTGATTTCAATGTGTGGAAAATACAGTGAGGATCCGTGCACCTTTTATCAAACCATACCGCCATATTTATTTTTCAATAGTCCGCCTGTTTATTATTTATGGGACTTTATTGGAACCCAGCAGTCATGGATTTGGTTTTTATGGTTATTGTCTCAAACTTGGATAACCATACATTTATGGTCATCAAAATGTGAAAAATTAGCTGCAACAGAAAGATTGTATGTAAAACCAATGTATGATGTGTTCTTTATTGATCAATCAATTGCTATGAACAGAAGAAGAAATGGTTATAAAACAAGCAACAGTAAGTTTTAAGTGTATAAATTATTTTCTTGCTAATTTTTAACATACCTATTTTTGGGAGTACCGTAAACTTTAACTAGTACAATCATCATGTTAAGAATTTATTTTTTATATTAACAAACATAAAATTGGTGTGTGGTGTGTCATGCGTGAAGTGCGTGTGCTGTGTGGTGCATGTGGTGTAGGTGTGGGCGCACGCACGCGCGCGTGAGTGCTATCATTATTATTATTATTATTTATTAAAACGGAAAGGTTACAAAGCGAATACATAATATTTTTCTACGTCCGTTATAAAACTCGCGTTTTTTAAAATTATTTTCCTTTCATAAAGTATGCGATTATTGAATTGATCAATTAGCGTTAAAAAGTGTCCTAGCGGTTTATTTTCACACTTTTGCGTTAAAAAAGGAGTCGTAGCGTGTCATTTTTAACGGAATTAAAAATGTTTGAGCAAACGTAGTGTGCTTTGAATGCTTCGCTCTATGTCCTCAATTAATCATCTAAACAGTCAAAACTGTTCCTTAAACGATTTGAGATGGCTACCTGTTATCCCATTAATAAAAGTAGAGTGATAGATAATGATAGCGAGGAGTCATTTATCTGCACACCCGAAGATGTAGTTCAACCGACAAATGCAGGTACAATGAATTTTTTGCCTGAGAAATCCAAGGAGCAGTATTTGAAAAAATATAATTTTATCAAATTTATTTATCTACGGACGTAGAAAAAATTTTGTATGAAACTCATGAGTAAAGTAACTTTTTTCACTCGTAGGAATTGCCGCACTCACCTTCGGTTTATGCGGTCAAATTTTCCTACTCGTGAAAAAAGGATTTCTTTACTCACTTGTTGCATAAATAACTATTATACAATCAGTTACATATCAAAAATTGTGCTTGGAAATACACTATTTTGAAAAAAAAAGTAGTGCTTAATCAAATATTGGTGTATACTTAACATTATCACAGTCAACCCAGCAGAAGACAATTTTTCACATCAGATAAATTATTAAATTGCTTTTATTATAATTCGCTTTAGTAACATTTTTAACTTTCTAAAATAATTCTGAAGGACTTGTATAGATATTTGTGGTCAGTGTCTTTTAAAATGTTTGTTACATATTTTGGGTATATTTTATACTAAGTTCTTTGGGTCTTTGTAAAAAAAATATTTTCAGTTTTGGGCATGTTTATTTTTAAAATCTTTTAGCAACTAAAGTAGACGAATAGAGTATTTCACATCTTTTATAATCCGAGAAAAAATTAGTATATACCAAATTTTAAATTATATTTTTTCGAGTTGGCTTCAAGTCAGCGGCATTACATACGTCATAAACATTTCTAAATTGATAATATTAGAAGGTTTCACCTCCAGAATTCGACTGTTATATTAAAAACTAGTGAAGTTTATGTCTTACCGACTTTATAATGGACATCATCAGGACAAGATATGGACCACAACTTTAGAACGTGCAGACCCACAAGTCCAATTTAACCTGATTAGTGTTTGTTGCAAAATAGTGGTGTTAAGAAACGTTCCTTCTAGACATGCAGACTCACTCACCTTATCAAACTATAAGGTACCTGCTTAGTAGAGTAACTGCGTTATCACGTTCTGAATTAGTGATCCATAGCTTGTCCTGATAATGCTCCTTACAGAATGTGTAAAACATCAACTTCGTTAGTTCTTCATATGACATAAACCAAACCCACAACGTGTATTATTGTTCTATCTTGTTATATCTGTACGCGTTGACATTTTAGTACATTTATATCATATTATAATTTAGTCCCTAGAATGTGTTTTTTTATTTAAAGAGTGCAACGTAAATAATATCAAAATTTTTGCTAAATGTTGTTAAAAATAAAAAAGCACCAATAACGTTACAAAATAAAGATTAATAGCTCTTTGGAATAACAAAATTGACAAGACAACCTTCTAAATATAGCTCTTAGTTTCAAATGCACTTATCACAACATTTTTTTCATTCCTAGATAAACTATTAGAACAAGAATCTACAAGAATAGGTAAATAATTTTGAAAGTTCCCATAAACCATGTTCAACCTTACAATCTGTTGAGAATTATCCTATATATGATGATATAAACAATATTATCGTTAATGCGGTGATGTGATTATATTGAACTGCTAAATTTATTTTTAAAACTCTACTTATTGTATTCATTTTATTTTAGAATAAGCTTTATTCTACTTTAATTTTAGAATCTAGTAATCGTTCCAATGGAACTACAAAGATCTATGTCTGTGCTACTATGTGGCATGAAACAGAATTTGAAATGCTTGAATTCCTGAAATCTATTATAAGACTGGATACAGACCAATTTGTACGAAAGTATGCAGAAATGGAACTGAACTTGAAAGTAGAGGATTACTATGAATTGGAAAGTAATATGACGCAATCATTTTTAAATTTTTATTTTTTAATAATTTTTAGCTCACGTATTTTTTGACAATGCTTTTACTCTTAATAATAAATTAAATGAATATGTAGAAACTCTTATAGAAATTATACCTAAAGCTATTAGGGAAGTACACACTACTATCAGATTAAAAAACCCTGTTCTTTCAAGGTATGTTACACCTTATGGTGGACGTTTAAAATGGATTTTACCAGGAGACACAAAACTGATTGTACACTTAAAGCATGTGAACCAAATTCGAACTAAGAAGAGATGGTCTCAAGTTATGTACATGTACTACTTGTTAGGTCACAGGTAAAACAGCTTACACTTTAAAACTATATGATATATCCTAATATTGTAGATTAATGGCTAATAAAAGATTATCAGCAGCACAGAAAGGACAACGGTCCAATAATACGTTTATTCTTGCACTTGACGGTGATATAGACTTTCAACCAAAAGCTGTGCATCACTTGGTTACGTTAATGAAACGGAATAAAAAAGTTGGTGCAGCATGTGGTCGTATTCATCCATTAGGTTCTGGACCCATGGTTTGGTATCAAATATTTGAGTACTCTGTTGGTCATTGGTTACAAAAAGCTACCGAACATATGATAGGAAGTGTATTATGCAGTCCAGGATGTTTTTCACTATTTAGAGGCAGTGCTTTAATGGATGATAATGTTATGGCTAAATACACTACAAGAGCAAAAGAAGCTGCACATTTCCTACAATATGATCAAGGTACTTCCTAGGTAACAAAATGTCGTTTTTTTTTTGGTCATATCAGATGTCTAATTTACTTTTTAAATGTAATAATGAAGGCAAGATGACGTGATTACGTCACGCACAGATGACATCAAAATAACGTCATTCAATGACGCCATAATAACATCACCACTGTGGCATCAAAATAACATCATAATAATGTCAATTTATAACGTAATAAAAACGTCAGGACGTGGTACGGCGCCAAAATAATGTTTTTTAATGATTTCAAAGTAAAATCACATGAGTCACGTCAAAACAGAGCTACTCCATGACTTCCTTAAGTGTTACTTAAGAAACCAAAGTAATATCATATTGTATCGTCGTAAATATCACGAAGTTAACTTATTGCTGATGCTTCAGTTCAAATGGTTTCTATATAATCTGAAGCGAAAAGGAAGTACAACTTTTAAAATGTTTGTTGTGGTATGGATTATGCAATTTACACTTTTCCCTTATTGAAAATTCCTACCACATAAAGTTAAAATTTTTAATTAACATATGTGTTATTAATGGTCAGGCGACAAAGAGATCAAAATATACTATCAACTTCAATTTAGTTTTTGTTTTCAATAAGAAAAAAGTAGACAAGAATTCTCCACGTTTAATAAAACTGTTAGAAATTTCCTATATCTGCAAACTATCTTCTTATTCATCACATTATATTCTGTTATACCGAGCATCCAACTACTTTAGTATAAAATTCCTTAGATTTTGTACACTTTATTGTGAATGTTGCATAACAATTGAATGCAGAAATTCTTACATATAGAATACAACATGATAAAAGCTTATTACACCTAGTTTATATCGCCCAGTTTAATCTGCTTACACCTCTTCAAACCACTTAAACATCAACCCAATGCAACTTTTTAGCTGTAATGGAGTGAAGCAAATCAAGTTTAATAAAATTTCATTGATATAAACACTAGAATTCTTGGCTCAACTTCGACTTACATACATTCGTTTTTTTAGGGGTCGTATATACAGGGTGAGTTTTTAGCGTGGCAACGGTCGATAACTCCATTATTATAAAAGCTACGTAAACCAAATTTGGAGGCATATTAGGCATGCCTAAAGTGCACGTTTTAAAAATGTTTGGAAGCATACAGGGTGTTTCATTATTCCAGGGCATATTAAACTTATATTTTTTTAAATGGAACACCCTATATATTATTACATTTTTGAAAAGCCCATAAGAAGAGCTTTAATTTGATACTAAATTGTATCTGTCTATTCCTTTTAGTTTTTGAGATATTCAACTGTCTAGGACTACGCTATTGGTGCCATATAAAAAGGGGCGGCTATAGCCTCCTCAATTAGGTCCAAGGTAACAGGTAGGTCTATCCACCGGAAGAAGCTAGAATGGTTATAGGTGAAATTAATTTATTGTCGTCGAAAAGTATAGATTTGTAAAACCAGCATTACTTACCACGCTGTATTGCGTGCGCGAAATTCCCATGAAGAAAACGGAAACAGCAAAATTATAACGACTGTTTTCGTCGTGTATTAGGAAAAAAGCAAGTGAATATTCATTGCTTTAACTAAATAACAAGAGTTCAAAAGGTAACATTGGTATTATCAAACGGTTAGAAACTGGAAAACAAGGTGATAGTACACAACCTTAGTTCGACAACTCTTTAGATGGAAATCACATAAAAATTAATTATACGCGGTCGTACTGTATAACCAGTTAACGGATATCTAAAACAAGGTACTGAGTATTTAATTATAGCATAAACTTTACGTTTCAAAGCAACTAGATTTGAGTTAAACATTATTGTAAAGCGGGCTTATGATGAACAGGTAAAATAGATAGGATGTGATGAAGGATTTAAGAATAGCAATGGAATCGATTTAACAAAATTATTATAAAGCGGCTTATGAATTAACAAGGTAAAAGGGGTATTTAATTTATCCCGAAAATAAACGTAACAGCTTATACAAAGAGCAAACAGACGTAATAGAATTAGAGCAGGAACGTAGAGAAGTAAATATTAGAAAAGGCGTGAGACAAGGATGTGCCCTATCTCCGTTAATTTTTAACTTGTACATTGAAGAGGCAATGAATACTGTCAAATGCAGGAAGACATTTGGAATTACTATGCAGGGACAAAAAATTGATATGCTTAGATTTGCAGATGATATAGCAAGGAAGAGTTAGAAGCTGCTCTTAATGAAATGGGAACAGTTCTAACAGAGAGATACGGTTTGAAAATTAACAAAAATAAAACTAAAGTACTAGTATGCAAAGGAGGGGAAAATAAATCAAAAACAAGAATACAAATAGATAACGAGAACTTACAAAAGGTTAAGGATTTCTGCTACCTAGGAAGCCAAATAATGCAAGATGGAGCGCAAAAGATATAAAACAAAGGTTAGCACAAGGTCGTGCCACATTTAACAAGGAAAAGCAATTACTGTGTTCAAAGACAATAAACAGAGAAACAAGGAAAAGATTGTTTAAAACATACATGTGGAGCACATCACTGTACGGCTGTGAACCTTGGACAGTAGGAGAATCAGACAAGAAAAGGGTAGAAACCTTTGTATTGTGGTGCTACAGACGTATGATGAAGATATCATGGACAGACAAAGTTAAGAACAAAGAGGGACTAAAAATGGTAGAGGAAGAAAAAAAAAGATGTGGAAAATGGCAAAAAATAGGAGAAATAGGATGATAGGCCACATACTACGGCATGAGGGAATACTGCGGAATATATTAAAAGCAGAGATAAGAAAAAAGAGAAATAGAGGTAGACCTAGGTTAGACTACTGCACGCAGATAGTGAAAGATGTAGGCTGTAGGAATTTCAGGGATATGTGTAGGTTAGCTCAGAATAGAAATCAATGGAGGAACGCATCCAACCAGTCCCAAGATGGATAAACAAATGACGAAAAAATAACTGTACTTAAACTTGATGATTATTATAAGCATTGGTTGGACAATATTCTTGAAACCCCCATCACATACCACTGAATCTCGGTGAAATGGGACATATAATTAGAAAATAATAGAAGTGGAACCGAGCTGTATATAGGCTTTGTGGAAATTTCAGGTAACTGTGTAGGCTAGCCCAGAATATAAATAAGTGGAGGTACGTCCAACCAGTTTTAAGACGGAGACCTAATAACAAAAAAATAGGCGCACATAAATCTGATGATTATGATAAACAACTACAGGTGTTGGTTGTGAAATATCTGCAACTAATGTTGACTGTGTGAAAAGATATATTGGAAAAAATATTAAATCGGCAAATGTTCAAGTGCTGGGGGAACTTGGCAGCCACAGGCTGCTTCCCCCCTTACAACCACTGAATGTCGGATAAATAGGGTATATAATTGTAAAACAATAGAAAGGGACCGAACTGCATCTAACAAGAAAAACAGCACCTATGATCAAAGACAACAAACATTGAAACAAGAAGAAAATTGTTGAAAGCATATGTCTGGAGCACAGTACAGTATGCCTATAAAATATGGGAGTAGGAAAAGCAGACAGAAAAACCGTAGCAGCCTTTTGGAATGTTGTGCTTAAGATGTTTGAGGATGATAAGATGGACAGGCAAAGTTAATAGCAAATAGGATATAGAAATAGTAGGGGAATAAAAATATCTGTGGAAAAAAAATAGGAAAAATAGAAGGGCAGAATACGTTTTAAGGCATTTTTGGAAAATAGTACGGGATATATTACAAGCAGAGATAGGAAAAAGGAGGTAGATGTAGACCTAGATCAGATAGTGATAGATGCAAACTATACAAATTTCAGGGAAATGCCTAGGTTATTCAGAATAAGCAGCAATGAGGCTACGCGTCTAACCAGTTCCAGGACTGAAGTTTTAAACATAACAAAAGTAATATTTTCAAGACATTAAACATCATTTTAAATATACTATTTAAGTGAACCCCATTCGTTTAGTGCATTCTTCTTACCAAGGTATGATTTAAGGTTCTAGGATTTTCACATGTAACAAAAAATAAACATATAGTTACTATTTAGGATTAGAAAAAAAATTTAGCATTCTATTGCAGACTGAAGCTTGTAGCGCCTTTATGCAGTTCAGACTCATAATTTATTTATCTATTTCTCCATTACATACCATTATGAAATTTTGGTTTCATTATGTATACTATTTGTACAGAAGTTGTAGAATTATGTAACTTTTATGTATTATTTTTGTGCTTTTGGATCAGTTTACCATAAGAAATCTAATCAGCAGCAAATAGTGTATAAGAGATATCGACCTTAGTTTTATGTGAATTCTAAGTTTCCTACATGCAACTTTAGTTAGTTTTTAATATTACATTACAGCTTCTGTCACATTTACTATTCATAATGTGTTGTATTGTGTTGTATTGTTTATATTAGGATAATTGAATATGATGATGTTGCTTTAGGGGAAGATAGATGGCTCTGTACCTTACTTCTACAAAGAGGGCATAAAGTCGAATTTTGTGCTGCAGCGGATGCTTATACATACTGCCCTGAAAAATTTGGTGAATTTTTTAATCAACGTAGAAGATGGATGCCTTCAACTTTTGCTAATATTTTGGATTTACTTATTAACTACGAACATACAATTAAAATGAACGATAACATTTCTAGGCTTTATATTTTTTATCAGGTAATTCAAAATTTTTTTAACTCTACACACTTTGTAGGGTTCACTAGTTTTTGTTGTGTCTACAAAATCTATGAAAAATGACAAGCATACACATAAGTCGAGTGAATACCACATAACGAGAATTGTATTACTTAAATACTTTGTTAATTTGGATGACAGGACACAAGTCCAAATTACTATGCAAGTGCAATGTAGTATCATCAGTCAATCTGTGAACGAGTTCAATCTGACCTATCTTTACAATCCCATGGACTAGCCATAACAAAATGCATCAGCCATCGAAACCGTTCCTCTTACAGTCCATGCTATTTTAATAAAAATCCAGGTTTTGAAAAATTAAATTTTTATTTATCCTTCGAGCGGGCACACTGTATGTATGTATGCATGAGTGTTTTATTTAAAATGTATAAATTATACATATAACACACACATTTGAAAATAATATCGTAAAGTTATGAATTTTTTATTTAATAGCCACACAATAATCTATTAAATGTGCTTAGAGTCCACACAGACCTTATACTTAAAGACTGTTCATTATAAAGTCTAAAACCCTAAAAAAGAGCGAATTTTCTGTTTGTTTTTTCGTACTCAATCAATGTTGACATTCACTATCTAACGTGTTTCATATAAATGTATATTCCTAATGAACTTGATATTAATGTTTAAATAGTTTGGGCATCTGTTATTAACTTTTTTATATATAAAATTTTATTTATAATTTCTAGAAATAAACCCCTTTTATGTTATTCCAAATTACAAATTACTAAATTCCTTCATAAAACAACAAATATGCCTGTACCTCAAGTACTTTTGTTTTAGACACCTCTAACACATGTGAGTCACTAACATGATATAGGCAAATCACTTTAAGAAGAACCCAACGTCATCATGCGCACAAAGTAAAAATTGGTTAGGAACAGTTCATTATATGTAATTAGGGATGGCAGTATTCAGGTTTTAGTGGCGTAGAGTTTTATGATCAACCAATCGGAAATTACCTTGTAAAAGTTTTAGATTTCATTACTATTTATTTTTACTTGATACACAGACGGACAGTTTTAAACCGCCATTTAACTAATATAAAATATCTTTTATATAACAATTAACATTAATAAAACAATAAGTTACTCAACAGATGTGTTTGCAAAACACTAGAATGAGATAGAAACCACTTAAGTAGGCCATGGTATTCAATCATTTGCTTTATCGGATTTTACAAAATAACCTTGCTATAGCAGTATTTTTTAGGGATATTGATGCACACAACTCATATGGCGATATTATATTAAAAATTTTAAATTATAATTTAATTGGTTGTTTATTTTTTTACTATTTAACGCCATATCTTCCGTTTATACTGTAATAACTCAACTACGCCACTGTTATTACATTTCTGCGCAATATGGCATATGACGTTGGGTTCTTCTTAAAGTGATTTGCCTATACCACTTTTCCAATGCAATTTCAATATTGGCTTTGTTAGTTTTACACTGCAAGGACGAAATATGTTTTTTATTTGTATGTAGAAATTGGCAATTGTCACTGTTGTTTTCTAAATGATATGTTATTTTTACATATGCGTCATAACGACCACTGTGAATTGAGCCGCTATGTTGGACAACACCATATAGCGAATACAGCGCATTAGATTGATTAGAATTAAATGTTGCAATGTTTTGATGTTGTTTTGAGCAAAATGACGCTAAATCCAGTAACATTGGAAAGGCAATGTAGTTATTCACTTTGGCTCAACGAAGTCTTAAGACCTTAAATCTCTTTAAATGTAAAATTAAAACTGTAGGTGGATTGGAAACTAGAACTTGCTTGATGACATTTGTATAAGCAATTTCGTTATTAGATCTGCTATATGTCTTGGTGCACACTTCGCAGCTTACTTGGTTATCTCCCGTAAGTAACTCACTTGCCGTGAATTCATTTAAACAAGATTGCAAAGAGCCTTCGCTTTCTTCAGATTGGTATCTTAGAATACTGGTGCTTCCATCTATCTCATTTACATCATAGTCTTTATTCATTTTATTTTCTTGTTGAATATCAAAATCTCTACAGGAACCATCCATGTTCTTATCGCCTTTAAAATGACAAGATGCATCATCGTTTAGTAAAAGTGATTTTTCTAAATGCCCTTTCGTACTAATATTTTTATTATTTAGAAAAGCCAAACGTGACCCTACGCAGTCAAACAATTCAGAAGTGTCATCGGGGTGTCTATTATTACCACAAAATGTTTCGTTAGATGACTGATTGTAATTTGGGTTATTTGTAGCAATTGATTCAATTGCGGGGCTGTGCACTACAATACCATAAGAGTCTGTTCCCTTAAACTTTTTCTTATATTTTGATGCGTTTTCATCGATGTCTTCTAAATCAACATGCGATTCACATTTTGATGTGCTTTCTTTAACTTCTTCAGCTCGACCAATATTAAATACTACACTATCTACTACCTGTTTGTAGTCCATTTGTTGTTTTCTATTTTTAATAGCCTTGTGTTATTCCTTCTTTATAAGACGTTTTGATGATTTACTTTCTTACAATTCTTTGTTTTTTTTTTAATTTGTTTTTCAGATATTGGTAAACTCAAGTCATGAAAGACCTCATCTCGATATGAAATATGCATACATTCTTAACATTGTAATCTACTAACTAAGACACCTCGAAAAACTTGTTCAGAGGGAAATACCAATTCGGACTGATGTTTGTGAAACTTTGTTTTCTTTGATCACTTTCAAAAAGATGATTTATCTGCTTTACAACTAAGTTTCAATTTCTCTAGAATTACTGCTTGATGACTTCTCATATCCCTTTGCGCACTGCTTCTAATAAATTCCGTAGTAATTCATGTGCGTCATACTGTCGGCCTCCAGCAAATTGTGGCATACTTTGTTTGAGTTTTGAAAATAGCATGCTAGGATTGTATACTTCTGGTCTATTATGTTATTAATTATGTTATTAACTATTTTATACACAAAACAAAACATCTGATAATGTAAGTACTTTTTCACAGACATGAACTGACAGCATTCTAGTATAACATTCACACTAGAAATCTATTACAGCACACCATTCTTGAACATATACCCTGTAAAACTTTAAGTCTCTTAAGAACTGATTTGTTGGAAAAGTACAGTATTGATGGGCAACATAAAATGTTGATTTATTAATGTTTTTTATATTAATAAACGCGTTTCCAAATTTGCAGCTTACTCTACTAAAATAATTACGTTCTTTGTAAGTATATCAACTAAAATTTTGCCATGTTTTTTGAATTGAATAGTTACATCCAAATATATAAAACTTTGCACTTAGTGTATGTACTTCTTGACCATTAATGAGTACCAGACTCACTTTCTTATTATAATCACCAAACGGCATTGCTTTTGACTTATCAACATCAGTAATCAAGTTATTTTACGACATTTATATTTCTACAAACTGCTCGCATCAGAATATCATAAGATTATTGAAGAAAACCACCTTTGGCTATTAGAATAATATTGTCTGTAGTTCATTATTAAAGTGTTGGTCAGGGGCTACTAATGAAAATTAGCATTATAATAGTAGTAACTTGGAAAAAACTAACAAATTAGAAACCTTTTATCAAATAAAAAAGTTTTCAAGTTTTGTTTGAAGAATTGTTTTAATATCTCTGTTAGATAGGTAGAACATGTGGCAGTGACTAGAGGATGTACTAGCCGTCACTATTAAATTCAGATGTTTCTTCTTGCTCTCCGAGACAGTCTATATTCATCATTTGCAGAAAAATCGGGTAGATTATTGCTGGTACGACACAACTATTATTACATAACCTGCTCTTAAAGACATGTTGAGAATCTAATTTGGTAGTGGGGAATCTCATTACGTGATATGCTTTAGTACGTTTTTATTCTTTGAAGTAGCAGATGATGTTCATAAAATTTACGACATGATTACACTCATGAAAAATAACATTTTCTTTCACTGGTATGTAAATATTTTTGTCTATAAAATTATTTTTCTTATTCCAGTTGCTACTTTATTAGATTGTAACCAAATACGGCTTCCAGTAAACAAGCTTATTACAAACAAACTTGAGGATATTGTTGCGTGTACGTTGGAGGAGCAGGAAAGTGATACAGAGAGGGTGACGGCAGTGATCTCAGTACAGAAAATATAGAAATAGATAATTATGACAGTATCTCTGAATAAGATGCATCTGATGAAGAGCTTGCAGGAGATCATAAACTAAAATATGCCAAGTCTTTACGAACAAGGAAAATGAACATTGTAAAAGAGGTATGTGGAACAAAACAATTTGCTAAAAGTATATACAATGGGATAGAAGTATTACTAAAACTAGTCGATCTCGTCATGATAGATGAATTTATGAATTCTGCTAATATGTATATTGACAAACTCCACGCTTAATCATGAATATGTTAGAGATTGTGGTTGCAAACATACAAGTAGAACTAGGTTTATGGCATATTTAGCATTATTATTTTTGGTTGGAATCAAAAACACACATCTGCAAACGTAAAGAATTTGGTCAAATGATGGAACCGGTATGAAAATTACTAGAGCAACATGAGTTATAAAGAATTTTAGTTTCTTACATGTTGTATGAGATTTGATGATAGCGGGTTTTTTTATTAAAAGCTATACATTTGGTTTTTTAAGTAAAACGCCAACCATTGGAGATATCAAAAAATCTTTATTTATGCGAATAGACAACTTATTTTTTTGTCGTAGGTTAGTTGCCTCATGTAGAGAAAATCATGGCCTTGTAAAAAATATAATTTGGAGCGACAAATCAAATTTTTCGAATTCTGGAATGTTTAATCGTAAAAACATGCATTACTTGTCTCGCGAAAATCCACAGTTAACTTTCCCGTCCCATCCACAAATAAAGTTCAGTTTAAATATATGGTGTGATTTGATTGGTAGTAAAGTCGTTGGTTCTTTGTTTTGTTACGAATCTCTTACTGGAGCAAGATATATGAACTTTATGGTAGACGTTTTGGAGGAATACCTAGAGGATGTTAATCTAGAAGGTTGCCAAATCATTTATTTCCAGCAAGCATGCTTATAATTATCATAAAGTTGGTGAAATGATGCAAAGACCTTTTAGAGACCACTGGATGGGAACAGATGGTTCTATAAAGTGGCCACCTCGTTCACCATACTTGTCGCCTTTAGATTTATTCTTTTGGAGCAATGCAAAAATAATGTTTATTAAAGAACATACGCCAATATAGCAGAAATAGAAAACAGCATTTGCTTATTAATTCAATTGAGGTAGAAGTATTTAAAATGCTACAGGGAGTGTTTTTAAGCGAGCCTTATGTGCATTCAAGAAAATTAAGGAATTTTTGAACATTTCATGTAACTTTACAGTGTTAAATAAATGGTTTACTTAAAAATCACACTATGTTGATTAAATTACAAGCTTGTAAATATTTACTTTATCTTAAGGATTTTTCTATAAGAGTGTATGATAGTGTTTGTTGAGAATTTATTTCCCTTTCGTTTAAAATAAAAATATACAGGGTGCCCGCATTTAAAAAAATAAGCGTTTTGAAAAAGCGATTTTCAATAATTTTTTTGTGTTGACCACCGTAATCAACTGTAAAAATTGAGAGCTTCTTTGCCTATTTAACCAACCTCATAGTGATATAATATGATCAACTCGAAACCATGCTCCATGAAATATAATTAACTATTAATTTTTTATATTTCTATTAACTAGTTTTCGATATCCACTTGTGTCATCTTCGGATATTTAAAAAACTTAAGTATACTAAAAACATTACAATTATATGACATTTCTAAAATTAAAATTGAGATGGTTAAACTTACCATATTAAACTTTATATATTAAATGTTGTAAAAAGCATCGACGATTTTTTTATATAATCTTGACAAATAATGAGGTCTACTGAATGATAAAATAAAGACAAATTTGCAATGAAAATTCTTATAGTCTAATGGAAAATTTATCCAAATTAGTATTGCCAACACATTACACTATAGTATCATTTAATTTATACCCAAGTGTTACAACTAACAAATGTTCTGATCTCATTTTATCGCAACTCACTAACTCTAAATTAACAGATATTCAGATTATAACCATTTACTAAAAACATGTATAATACAAAATTTCTTTAAATTTAATCAAAAAACATATGCACAAATAACTGGTCTACCTATGGGTTCCAGCTTATCATCTTTAATCTCAGAAATTTTCATCAACAACTCAGTCCACAACTTTTTCAGCGAAAACCTAATTTCTTATGGCCGTTATGTCGATGACATATTGATCATAACAACTGTAAACACTGATAATATCTCAAGTTTTCATAAATTTCTAAATTCAATCCATCCAAATATAAAATTCATAATAAAATTTAAAAACAAAGAAATGTTACCGTTTTTAAATATGTTTCTTATAAATAAACCTAAATATGTTATGTTCAATTACTACAGAAAACCAACCACTTCTGATTCAATTATTCCTTTTCATTCAAACTATTTCTTCTCTCAAAAAATGACTTCATTAAATTGTTTACTACGTCGTCTTATTTTAACACCAACATCAAAAGAATACAAAAATGCAGAAATGTCTGCAATAAAACAAATAGCTAACAACAATGGATACGATACAAAAATAATTGATAAGTTTTACAATAAATTACAACACAAATTAAATAGCACTCATTTAATAAAAACAAAGGATTTAAATACCACATGTCATCGACCTTTAACATACTACAAACACATATCTCCTAATTTAAAGCACATTTTTAAGAAATACTATATCAATATTATATTCAAAGATCAAAACAACATGAAAAAACTTTTAGGAATAAAGATACAATTCCAATACTAAATAAATCGGTATTTATCAGTTAAATTGTGGGTCATGTAGATGCTTCTATATCGGAAAAACAGACAGCAACTTCTCTATAAGATTCCAAAAACACAAAAGTTGCATCTGCAAAAATAATGTTAGTTTTAATCCAAATCACCCAAACCAATCAGCTTTTGCAAACATACTAACCAAGAATTATAATTTTGATCAGACTAAAAATTATAAAATTCTAAGCGTTCACAATAATACTTTAAATTTAGATTTTGTGAAATGTTACAAATAACAAAAAATAATAATATATACCACGTAAACGAAATAAAAGATTTGATCATATTATATCATTCATCAAGTAACCCTATTTGAGAAAACCAATATCGACGATTTTCAACAAAAAATTCATCAACCTCATAGTTCCAATAATAACAAAGTTCACAACGATGCCAAGTTAATTCGAGACAGGATGTATTTATATCCAGGGTTGCATTAGTTTTATGTCATTAATTTAATGGGGGGGATTAGAAACTAATAAGAAAAACAAAAATTGTTAATCAAATTGTTATCTAAAATGAACGGTTAAGCTAGAAACGAACAAACAAAAAAGTATCTAAATTGTTGTAGGACCTCTGCAATGTTAGCTATGTCACAAATCGAATACACAATAATATCATTCTTTAGAGTCGACCAACAAAGCTGTGACACTATGTAAACATAAATTGTTGAAATAGGTGTTTGTGAGCTGTAACATAAAATAACCCAATGCACTTTAACTGCTACTAAAGTCAGTTTTAAACATAAACGTGTTAAATGTTTTTTAAGCTTGTTTCTCCTGTTTGCTTTTGTTACTAGTGTTGGGCAATGCAATTCCATCACCTGCTTTGGTAATACACTTAAACGAGTGTTTTGATTAACTGTAATTATACTTGGTTTTAGGTAATTAGAGATATTATATAGCTTAGTGAACTACGTGAAATTTGAACATGTGAAATCAATCCATTTATATGATGTGATTCCGGTTAACAATAGCATAGGTGAGCTATTTTTTATAAACATTTAATACGACAGCAGTTCTAAAACTTTTATTGGAGTAGGCCTAGGTCGAGCATTTAAAAATCGATCCAAGAGTAAAATACCTTATAGGTTTTTGTTTAGCCTATCAATCTCTGCCACCTCCTCAATTTAATATCATAAAACTAATGCCATTCTGTAAATATATATATATATATATATATATATATATATATATATATATATATATATATACTAGGTTATCATAAAGTAAGGGATATATTTTAAATCATTACAACTTTTTAATAAATTAAGTTAGTAACATAAAATAAACGAAATCTAGTTGCTTAATGAATGGGATTTTACCGTATCTATGAGAAACAAAAGCGTTGTCATAACAATTGTTGACACTAGTGTCAAAACGAAATTATTCAATTTGAAGTTTTATTTTGAAATTAAAACTCAAGTAAACGTTGAGTTCAAACGACTCAACTGTAATAACATGGATTTACAAACAAGAATTGGTTTAGTTCAGTGCTATTATGAATCCGGCAGAAATTACACCGCTGGATTACGAAGATTTCGCACGAGAATGGGTTTGAGAGCGGGACCCTGTCAAATGAAAGCGTACCGCAATTTGATACAAAATTTGAAAGAACAGGGTCTGTAACTGACTTACCAAGATCAGGAAGACCAATAATTAGTGATGTCCAAGTTGCAGAGGTTCTTCATGAAAATCAAGACATAGCCAGAAGCAATTCACTCGCAATCAGCAGTGCAAATGCGATATCCAAGCGATTGCAAATGCCGTATACCACGGTTTGGAAAATTTTACGCAAAATTCTAAACATGTATCCAAATAAACTGAAAATGCTGTTTGAATTAAAGGACGCAGATTTGGCTACTAGGTACGATTTTTCTTTGCGAGTAATGGCTCAGATGGAAATTAAACCCGAATGGTTATCCCGTATTTTATGGACAGATGAGGCACATTTTACTCTGAATGGTGGAGTCAATACTCAAAACTGTAGAATCTGGTCTGCAGAAAATCCGCAACAAATCGTTCAAAAGGTCTTCATGACAAGAAAGTCACCGTTTGGTGCGGTTTTACAGCTGATTTTATTATTGGTCCGTATTTCTACGAGGAAATGCAGAATGGACAAGCCGTATCTATAACTGTAAATGGTGAACGATACTTGCAAATGTTACAAAATTATGTTATTCCACAGCTGCAAAACGAGCACTACGGAATTGAAAACATCATTTTTATGCAGGATGGAGCACCCCGCACATTTTCGACCAGTCAAAGAATTGTTAACCAACGTTTTTCAAGATCGCGTGTTAAGCAGACATTTCGTAAATTCATGGCCACCAAGATCACCTGATCTAAACCCAGCGGATTACTGGCTGTGGGGTTATTTAAAAAGTTTAGCGTTTAGAAGGCGACCAACTACGCTACAAGAATTAAAAGACAGTATTACGGAGCAAATTGGTACAATTCAACCAGAAATGTTACGAAATGCTGTGTACAATTTGGAGGTAAGGATGGTGATCTTACAACAACAAAATGGAGGTCATATTGAGCAATTGCCGTAACCTGTTTTGGGCATACTAAATCCCATTTCATAAGCAATTAGATTTCATTTATTTCTTGTTATTAACTTAATTTGTTAAAAAGTTATCATAATTTAAAATATATCCCTTACTTTATGATAACCTGATATAGATATATATATATATATATATATATATATATATATATATATACAAATAAGATATATCGACTGTTTGACTGCTTCCCCGATATCTATAGAAAATTATATATATATATATATATATATATATATATATATATATATTACTGTGTACTGCAAACTTACGTTACTCAAGCTAATTCGAGCCCCACCTTTGGGCGTCATAAATACCGCGTGTTTCTAGCTCTGTAATTTCATGCTCACGTTGGGCGCCTTAAATACTGCGTGTTTCCTGGTCGCTGAAGCCGCACAATTTTGGTTCGACATAAGTTCTTGCGAGGTTACTCTGCTACTTCAGCTTTTAGCGTTTAATTAAATTTTCAAGCTATATTCCCACTTAAGCACAAAATTAGGAAAACTAAATTTTCATTTTCAACAGTGTAGTTTGCCATAGCTACTCTGCTGCTGTCTGCAAAATATAACTAACTACGCCACAAAAAGAAAAACGCTGCTACAGTAACTCTCCTAGATTTATACAGAGAAAAATGACACACTAAAAATCATCATCATCGTCTAGTTCACAGATCAATTATATTACACGCTTCCCCTTTTTCAAATAATACATTTATATCATATATTAATATTCATTAAAAGTAACAGGACTTAATTACCAACCTTACATTACCCCTGGCTTAATACGAACTCATCGTAAAACCTTTAACTACTCGTGCTAATTTCTGCACAACAAATTATCAAAAGTCCCTTTTACCTTGCACATAACCAAATTGTACATAAATCATTTTTAATAATCTAAATTCCCACATAAAAATATAGCAAAATATAATCATAAAAGTTCAGTCACTAACTCTTTTTGATTCTGTTACGTTTAGTTCAATGACATATACCCATAAAGTACAACAGTCATTACACACCAGTTAAACACAAAGCAAATTTTTAAAGAAAGTCCGTTACCTGGATTTCTACTGCCCATGGATCTGCTCTCATACCATTGACGTCTGCGTCTTTTATTAGTAGCTGCGCCTTCAGGAACGTCCCCAATCAGGATAGCACCAGTCGTAACTGCAAGCTGCTACTCTATCCTCTCGACTACCAGATACATCCGAATTCCCCCAATTCTGCTACTGATCCCATTTACGGTAGGTATTCAATCAAAATCGTTCTACCATCGATCGCTACTCCATTTAATGTGCACCAAAATATCACATTAAAAAATATCACATTACTTAAGTCTGCTGCACATTTTTTTTCAAAAGCTTTTTAATACATTTCCTGGCTGCTGATCGAAACTCAACACCACTGATGTCAGTTATTCAAAGCCTGATATCACTTGTAGACAAGTCAGCTGTAATCTCGTTCACTACTACTAGAGTAATAGTCAGTGACGAAGTAAGAGCGCAAAGAAAAGGAGCTCCACTACCAACTCCTTGTGTTTATATAGGCTTTTTTGCCCCCCTAAAGCTTCTAAATTCTCGCAAAATTTGTCGATACAAACAAACAAGACTTCTAAGTAAACTTTCAACGGTTACAAAATTCCCAAAACCCACAAGCTAACGTTCCATCACTTCTTCGAAATTTCTATACCAAAACATCAACTGCCATTTAAATCCTGTAATTTTGCCCCGGTACGAACTCGCTCACGTAGATATTTTCTTGGTATATCTCTCAACAAACACGCACTTCCCTGAAATTTAACCCCTATTGGCTAAAAGTTTATGTTAAAACACGCCTCCCATAATACATATATTATAGCAGTCTCCCTTCGGCATACTCCCTCAATCTCCTATTCCTTACCTTGTCTAACCCCTAATCTGCTCTCATCCCACTGCCTTGTCTGAACCCCAAGCTTAACAAACTTTGTATTATGTTTTTCTTTCTTTTACTAATTCTGCCAAAATAATCCCTCTTTGTTTAGTTAACCACTTGCATTTCAAACCGACAAAATAAGTCCACTCAAAATGTCTATATAAACACATTGTATTTCTCTCCCACTTTTATTTATACTATCCAAATATTCCCTTCCTTGTTGCGCTTGCTGTCCACCTGCAGAAGTAACCAAACATTACCCTCTCTAAACAATATTCAAAACTATGTTTGTCTCAGTCCCATACCTATTCTGTCTGATAGTCTTTTTTTGTTCCACTGTTAGAAAGTTTCATCTGTCCTTGATGAAATACCCACTCTAAATAATATTCAAATAAGCTCATCTCCCTTCTATACTATGCTGTGATATTGTTGTAATCACCCGGTGCCCTTTTTTTTCTATTATAAATAAAAAGGTTAAGAATTTTCCTTTTCTCAATTTTTAAATTTTAATTTTTAATATGCCTCGGTTAGCTCAGTTTTAACTACGCACGTAGCTTGCGACAATACGACAACAAAGAATTTCATTTTCCCTTTTTATTTCCATTTCCTATGTATTCTGATCTAAACACAATTAACCACAATTTATATAATGTTCTCAAAATATTTACAATGTACAAATAAACGTTTAAGAAATCTTTAAATAGAACCTATTTTTAATAATTGAATTAAATTCCTTCAATAATTATCATCCCCGTTAATTAAACAAAAAGCCAACAAAAATCGCCTATGTTATTATTATGTGAAACCCTATAAACTTTCATTAAACTTCCTTCAATCTTTACCTAATTTATAACGTGTACTAAAACGATCTTTGTTGACCCTCACATAAAGTTTTCATGAAAACAATGTTTAAAATATTCATAAATAAAAATACATCAAAATATTTATATTGGCTAACCTGTTGTCTCTTTGCGGCTTGGCTCATTCTCCCAGTTTGGATCAGTTCCTGCTCCAACTGCTCGCTGCTTCAGTTTCAGCTTAGTGATTTAAATAGTCCAACGTTAAATCCAGATCTACTTTAGATATGGTTTGCATTTTTCTTTGAATAGCTTCTCCTGATTAATTCATAGATTATTTTAGAGGCCTTGTTAAATTTCCTGTTCAAATCCAGTAAGTGTTTAGATGCCTAATATGTTTCCTCGTAGGATCCAGTAATTGTTTAAATACTTCTTGAATTTCCACGTCGGATCCAGTAATTATTCAGAGTCCTTTCGTTAATGTGAAACTTAGAATTTTTTTAAAAACAACCTTTAGTTACTTACGTTTATGAGGATTAAACGACGAACCTTATTTAATTATGCACTATCACCATTATATAATTTATTAACTATAAAATCGCTTGTAAATCTTTTACGTAAATATCTTCTTTCGGGTGATGTGAAGCATGCCTTCATTCAAGTTAAACTGATTTGTTTACAAATCCTGTCGTATTTTAAAAGAACGCCTATCTGTTGAGAAGCGCATAGTTCAACGAATAAAGCTTTGTGCGTAATTCTTACATGCAAGATTTTGGGTATTTCCACAAATTTTTGATGTATAAACGAAATTGATGCGTTATCTCCTGCGCGCAGGACTTCAGTTATCGGCGTTGGTTCTCTTAGATTTTTACTCTTCTTGGTCACGTACGTCTTGTTTGTACAGTAAATTGGATGAACTTTGCTTTTATCACCAGCCGTAAATATTTCTAATCTATCAAGATGTTGGATCTTACTTTTCTGGTCACGTAGCCTTACTTTAATTTATGTATTAAATTATATGCGTTTTCTATCTTATGCATTTTCAAACCTGCTTGTTTAACTGGGATTCTTTGTGTAATGATGATGCATTATTCACGCGTATTGTATTGCAGCTTCTGTACACGTCGTTTTATGACTTGCCAAGTTGTTTATTTAATTAAATCTTCTAGAGTATTTTTATTTCTAAAAATAATTATAACTATAGTTTATATACAGGGCGTTGGCACTTGCTTTCCTGCCTAATCGTTGAATTTCTCATTTTCTCTGTAAAATTGACTAGTTTTCTGAACCCTCATGATGTTTACATGTATACATGAAGCGCACCATACTAGTGATTCTATTTACCCCTAAATGACCTCATTAACATAGCAATATATATATATATATAAAATATGTCAATTTTCTGACCATATAACTTTATATTTAATTGTAACTTTCTGGGTTACGGCCATACATTAATTAGAATCAGTTTTAATTTAGCTTTAGAAGTATAAAGTATATTTAGAGTTTTATCCAATAACTAAAGACGTTTGAAATACATATTATTGTTAAATTTCGTTTTATCGATACAATTTTATAAAGTAATTAATATAGATGTGCTGTCGAAGAATGGTATTTGCTTTTATTAAAGTTTTGATAATGGTCTTTTAGAGTGAAACGAGTAAACAAGAATATTATATTGTATTATTTTAATTAATGCATGGCCACGACCCAGAAAGTAACAATTATATATATATATATATATATATATATATATATTTACATAAAACATTTGTTGACTATATTTATTTTATTTTACTAATTTTAGTTTATTCTCAACACTTTCCTTACTAACAAATTACCACTTTTAAGGGATTCTTGATGGTAGGATCAGTTCTTGGACCAGGAACTATTTTTCTCATGCTGATAGGATCATTTGTAGCTGCTTTTCAGTTGTCGCAGTGGACAAGTTTTATATGGAATGGTATTCCAATAATACTGTTTATGGTTATTTGTTACTGGTGTAAAGAAGATACTCAAGTGAGTATGTTTTTGTTTAAGATGTACCTTTACAAATAATTATTTTTACATTTTATGAATGTCTGAATTGGGCTTAATCTAAAGTAACTTGAGTGTAACTAAGTACAAGGCACACCAGTTAATATCTATTAGCACTTCAAAAATATATAAATTGCACTGAATTAATTACAATGAATGCAAACATGTGCTTGCAAAAAGCGCCATTACTGAAAAAACATACAACTGTTGCCTTAACAAACATCTGACCAATTCGTATCTGGGTATATCAAATCCTTAATTATTAACCTTAGATGGTCCTATCATATAAATAAAGTGCTAACTTAAAATTGTCCAACAAACTTCAATAAATTATATATAACTATCTTCTCCTTATCCTTCGTCTATTACCCACAAACTTAATAAAAATTCAAACTATGAAACGGCAGTAATACGAACAAAATTATAAATTTAATCGACTGGGTGGTTTTACTACTCTTCTACTTGTTGTTGTTATAATAGGTACATCTCTTTCTAAAGTGCTATTTGTGTTTGTATAAGCTAACTTTGTTTTCACACCTTCATCTTTCATAACACTTTCATCTCTTTTCATACCCTGATTTATTATAGTACTTTGATCAACTTTGTTCTAAGTCACTACTACCCTTTTCATTTTCTATATATAATTTAAGTTTATTTTCAACAATTTTAGAATCTGGTATAATTAGAAGTGGTGGTTCAGTAATAGTTACGGTGAATGCATTGGTATTTTCTTTGTTGTTCTTGTTAAATGCCAACTGATTTTTATAACAATTTCTTGTTGTATTATTTAATTAGGGTGTTGTTTATAATCCATCAACGATTTACGTTAAGTATACTAGTTTTTCTAGTTTTCATCAATTTTTCCCTTTAACAAACACTTTTTAATTGCTCTACTGTATTCTTATAATTCCCAACAACATTAACTTTGAATATTTCAGTGACGGGAAAACTTTCTTTTGAATTTTTAATATTTTTATTATTTCTTAGATATAAAAAATAAAGTGGTTATTCACATTCCTTGAGAGCATTAATTTGACAGGTGAAATACCTATGTGCGAAATACCTGTGCTGTTCTGTAAGAAAATAGAAATCGGGAGATTATTATTTCAATGGATGCATCCTGGTCATTATTATTTAACATTTTTTAAAAGTACTTTTAACATTTTTAACTGAATTTTCAGGCGTACTATTACTAAATGGATGATAAGTCGAGGATGTTGAATGTGTTATTCCATTTTTTAGACAATATTCTGCAAATTCAACTGAACAGAATTGTATACCATTATCAGAAACTATTGTCAGGGCCAGGACCAGATCTTTTGGGTCCTGGAGCAGGGATTTAAAGAGTAGTCTTCTTCTAAATCTCTAAATCCTCTAATAAACCAGTAAATTTTTGGAAATTCTGTTGTCGCTTAAAAATAAAATAAAAATTAATTTTATTGGCTTACCTAAAAAGTAAAGAACAAAATCATTAAAGATATACAGAATTATTAATTATATACTGGTCATTAGCATATTTATTAAACGTATAAATCTTTCTTATCTCTAAAATTTGAAACTTAAAATTAAAGATTATAGTGAGGGTTATTAAAAGTGGTTGTTGAGTGCCTGGGGCAAAGGTTGTCCCGTATCTATCTCAGGGTTGTGGGATCTGGTGCCGACTCAAAAACTATTAAGTATACAAATACCTTCTACTTTAACTAGAAATATCAACAACAAACAGTGTTACACGTTTCTGTATCAAATACTAACAAGACAATGTTTTAAGCAAGGTATCGAGCCTGCCAGGTAGGTATCATTCGCACGACGATCCGAGCCACTGATACTAGTTAATTGTTTTAACACTACGCACGCACTACAGATTAAAAAAGACGCGTTACACTCTCCCCTTTGACTACGAAGAACCATTTTCAGGGTCAACAATCTTGAACAAGATGCTTTTTTAGTCGCCCACGTCGCTTCTTTTCAATAATCGGTGCAGCGCCTTTATTACCATAAAAAGGACTGATGGCTGAACTATGATAAACATTAACTGGAGTGGAAGGTGAACCGGAAAGTGCAATTGCAAAAGAGGTGGGGCCATGCTTACGAATAATCATGTAAGGCCCATCCCGACGGAGATTAAATTTAAATTTTGAAGTAATACCTTTTGATGCGTTATTTAAATTATGCGACGATATCAAAATTTGATCACCGACTTTAGAAATAGGAGTCGGCTGACGCTTTTTATCAGTATGTTTTATTTTTATCTTGCTGTACATCATATATGTCCCTCGCTTCAAGCCAGGTTTGGGACATTTGTAAAGGGCAAGGTGTAATCTGCGGAACAATATTTTCATTTTGGACAACGGTTCTAACATCAAGTTGAACATCATCAATGGTGCGCAATTCGTGCTCAGACGTTAAATATGTAGCAGATTGACCTGTTAACTGACATTTAACAGAATTCAGGGCGAACCGTGTAACAGGCAAATTTACAGACCAGTTAGCATAGTTATTTTTTAACTGAAATAGCTAACCTCGGTTTTAAACGATTCTTTTTTTCAAGCATGTTAGATTTGGGATGATATAAACGGACAAGTTGTTTTATATCAAAACAAAATACAACTTTTTGCATGACTTCGGAAATAAATTGGGTTCCCTTGTCACTAATTATTATGCGTGGTAAACTGAAACGCATAAAAATTTCTTGAATCAAAACTTTTACACATACTTTGGCACTGGTACGTTTTGAGGGGAATAATTCATCCCACTTAGTGCTGATGTCTTCGACAATAAGAATTCACTTTTCACCAAGAGCAGTTTCAGGCAATGCTCCGAAAAGATCAATTGATATGACTTCAAAATGTTGATTATAGGGAGGGGACTGAACAAGACCAAAAGGCTTTTCATTGGTTGCTTTGTACCTTTGAAACTCAGGACAATTTTGGACATATTCAATTAGAAATTTTCTCATCTCGATAAAGAAATATTTGCCGGATATGCGCTGTAGCGTACGCTTCACTGCATAGTGAGCAGCTGTAGACGCATCATGGAATTCTTTAAGAATAAGCTCTCGTTCGTGAGAAGGAACTAATAGAGCGGCGTCTTCACTATCATGTTCTCCGGTATAGCGATAAAGACATCCGATTGAAAGAATGTAACCTCGGTCGGTCAATTTGGAAAATTTATCCGTATGTACGGTTTCAAAAGCTCTCATAATTTTTGCTAATTCAGAGTCTGTCAGCTGTAGTTCCCTAATGCCAGCAGCTGATCTAGCAGGTATATCGATAAATAGTAAACACAAGTCACAAGAAATGTTTGTTGCATGTTGGCACGAGGGGGGGACAAGGTATACGTTATGACATTTCTTTTGCCTGGACAGTATTCGATTCGAAGATTACCTTGAATAAGCATTGCTTATTTGGTAATCTACCAGTAGGTGTTTTCAGATTTAACAACCATTTTAAGGGGCAACTAGTACGGAAGCATGATCTAGGTAGCCTCTAAATTTTTGGACACTCCATACGATAGCTAAAGCTTCATGTTCGGTACAAGAGTAATTCTTTTCTGCGGTGATTACCAATCGACTCGCAAATTTAATAGGTGTTCGTCAGGGCCTTCATCTTGCAATAAAACAGCACCAAGTGCATAAACCGAAGCATCCGTTCGCAGCACATACGGCTTAATACTGTCATTTTGTGTAAGAATTGGGGCACTGGTTAAAGCAATTATTAATTGGTCTAATGCCAATTGTTGTTCAGTTTCCCAATGAAACACATAATTGTTTTTTGTTAGTTCGCTCAATGGTTTAGAAATATAAAAAAATTTTCAATAAATCTTTTGTACCCGAGGCAAGTTTGTAGAATACTTAAAACTTGTTTAACATTTTTTGGAGGTACCATATTAGCAATCGCTGACGTTATATTCGGATCAACTTGAATTCTTTGCGGGGTAATTAAATGGCCTAAATGTTTTGCTTGTGAACAGGCAAAATTACACTTGTCACGATTTAGTCGAAGGTTGAACTGGATCAGTTGATTAAAAACTATTTATAAATGATGATCTTCAAACATTTCGGATAATATAATTAAATCGTCCAAATAAGCTAGGATTAATATTTCACCTAGACCGGAACGAAATCTATCAATTAATCGTTGAAACGTTGCAGGTGCGTTACGTAACCCAAAACTCATCACTTGTAGCGAAAAATGCCGAAAGAGGTAACAAACGCAGTTTTATCTTGATTACAGTTCCTAACTTTGATTTGATGGTAACCACTACGAAGATCAAGTGTACTCATAAAAAGGAACGTTTAGTGGAAAGCAGTAAGTTATCCATACGTGGGAAGGGGTATGAATCCGGAACCGTTATTGCATTAAGTTTGCAATAATCAGTACAAACGCAGATTTTGCCATTCTTTTTAGGAACTAACACAACTGGCGTTGCCTACGATGTTTTGCATTCTTCAATGACTTTCGGATAGCATGTTACGTGCCAAAATTTGGCACTAGACATCTTTCTAGTTTAATTTTGATGTGCGGGAGTTTCGCGCCTTAAATTTTAAAGACTTGGCGCGTGTATTTCTGTCACGTCAGAAGTGCGTTGGACGAACTTCGCGCCGACGCGTGTGGGGGAAAAAAGTGGGGAAGTTTCCGGAAGACGCTTAGGAAACGTGGCTTTTTGCCTTGCAACATCGAGAAGAGTGGTTGGGTATCGTATCGTACCGTATCGTTATCTTTTTATTATGTACATTTCCTTTGCCTTATTTGATTGTCGTCCCTATAAACCTGTTCCTGCCGTTGCCTACATAGGTAAAAGATAAATTTGAAGGCAACCTGGCCGAACCACAGTCCACGCCGGAGATCCATCTTTAATCCGGAGGGAGCCCTGAGTAGCTAGTAGGAGCAATCCCAAAGGACGCTATGCGCACCATCTGTAAATAATCCGGAAGGGGGCCCCTAGCAACCCTGAAAGAAGCTATCCTGTGAGACGCTTATATATTCATGTGAGTACTCGATTTTTATAAACTGTTTTATGAATTTGAAATATTTCGTCATTACATGTAATAATTTGCATATTGTGTGACGTCATTGACAGATGGGCGCGCTAATCTCAACTTTATAGATTGGTGTAACCAACTGCCGTTGCGTCGCGTATACCGCGTCGACGGTTATAGAAGAAACGCCTTAAATGTAAGAAGCATACGATCAATTTCTTGATGTAAAAACTCTCGCTTAGCCGGAGTAAGCCGGTATGGACGAGTGGGAAGAAATAGGAGTATGATTTCCCGTATCGATACAATGTCAGCAAATGGGGTAGTGCCTCCTCCTGGACTAAAAATACTTTCATTTTTTGAAGTAATAGGTCCAATTGAGCACGATTGTCAAGCAATAATAAACTACCTTTTTCCGAATGTAAGCAATTTATAACTTTCGATGCGCAAATAGGTTGAATTTTTACTGAAGAGACTTCAGTCAATAGATCAAATTTAATTTGATCCTCTCCAGAAAAATAGAATTTGCTTACAAATCGATCGATAACAATTTTTGAATCTTCAATAAAATCAATACCCAAAAGAGTGTAGCTAACTTGGGCATCCGGGAAGAATAACAAATTTGTAAGTATGACAGGATTAGTGAAATAAATATGAACTGTTATGCAAAGGACTTCTTGTTTAAACGAATTTCCTATTGCGAGTTTAGTGTCAATATTGTATCGTGTAAAGCTTTGATGTAAGTAATTGAAACAATTTTTCACTATCAACACTTTTCTTAGCTGCAGTACCAAGAAGTGTAGTCCCCTGGAAGCCAAGTATTCCAATGTATAAAATCGGTCTTGGTCTAGGACGCACATTATTTAAATTGGTTGTGAGAAAATCACAAAAAAATCAACCACTGAAGTTGTTGTAACAACTTTGCAATCTGGGCAGTTAGATCTGAGAAAACCTGCTTTACCACATCCAAAACAAGAAATTGTGGATATAACGGCTGGATCAACTGTAGAATAAGAATGATTAGTGTTTGATGTTTAATTTTTGTTGAGCAACTGTTTGCATTGGTCAACCGTATGACCGAATTTTTTACAATAAATACATCATTTGCTACTAGAACTTTCACTAATGGACATAACTGTTTTTCTATTTTTAGAAGGTAAACAGTTCTTTTCCAGTAAAGTTTCTTCAACGGCGCTAGATGCATATAAAAGATCCGAAAAAGTCTTTACTGATTTGCAACCAACTTTTTCGCGAATACGCACATTTTCGTTAAAGTATTTTCTGGCAAATTAGCCACAACGCTTTTTACAAATGAAAATGTCTGTGGGAGTTTTATGGTCTTGATCGCTTTCAAACAATTCACGATAAATACAATACGTTGGTTCTTTAGGCCCGTAAGTTTTACTTAGCAGTTTGATACCATCATCCCAAGTTGTCACGGTATTTTTAACACCTAACCAATTTGCTTACACACAGTTTCACATTCATTCGAAATTGCTGGCCGCTGGTCTCTAAGCTCTTTTAGATCTTTAATGACACCATCAATGTTAATTATCTCTTTATCAATCCCTACTTGACAATTCTGAAGAACACTACTTCTACAATCAATCAGAAATATGGCTTTGAACCAAGTCAAGGCCATTAAAACACACCCTATTGATGAAATATACCTAATACAACCATTTAATTCTGCCTTTGTTTCTGCTGTCAGATCAGTATAAAGCAACTTTTTTAAAGCCATTAGCAGCCCTGGTAAGTGTTTTGCAAAAGGTTTTACACTTTTGACATGAGCACCCCATCTCGTTGATGATTGTGAGTGAGATATTCTTCTATTTTAGCTTTCAAAATAGTTCAGCGATCCACTGAAACTAAAAACAATGCATACACCATTTGGACAGCTCTGAAAAAAGTTACAGCTTCAACACATCATTCTGCTGCATGCACCTATATCCTAAACTGTTTCTTTTAATCAAATTGGTCTGTGAGCATAAGTTACTCATCTCTAAATCAATGAATAATTTATGCCCATAGCTGCACTTAGGACGACGGATACTTATACCTGGATTTTCGTATACTTTAACCAAAATCCCCTCCTCTTGCTCAATTGAGATAGTTTTTGGTGTGTTATTTTCACTTTTGGGACGAAATAAACCCTTCTCACCTAAACGACTGTACAGGTTTCGAAACAGTTTATGATTCAGTTGTCTTCGTTGGTAATATAACTAAATATACCTTCAGGTTGCAGCGTGGCCATTGAAATTTGTTTGTGCAAAAACACACACACCATAACTCTCATCTCACTATTGGTAAAATCGTTATAATACGGCATTTTTTAAATATTTTGGTAGAAGTTATTTCAAGCAGAAGGCTAAAGGAAACATTTACTGAGTAGATATTTTAAATACCTTCATTGGTTCATTAAATAAAAACTACGACAGATCAAAATGAAGACTGTATGATAGTAAAATAAGCCTATGAATATTATTTTCGGCGTGACATTCCACTAATAAGGATTAAAGCATAATTTGAATTAAACGGTTTTCTTGAAAACATATTAGAATATCAAAGAGAAACAAGAATACGTCTTTTATGTAAAAAGCGTTGCTCTTTCAGATTTTGAAATCAGTTGTACGCTAGATGTAGAGGATAAACAATTTATGGCAAATTAATAATAAAGAAAGGTTGTAAGTAGCGCCCTCCATAATCAAAATCAAAAATAATATCATATTCTTTTTTTTTGTACCCAAAAACAAAGATGCTAATTTTCAAGACGATAACCCAAAATTTTTCAGAATAATGCTAAAAAATTGAAATAAAATTATAACCTTCAAAATCCTGTACTTCTTAAACCATCAACATTCGGATAAGAAAAGTTTGGCTCAATGGTCATTATTTGATGTACACTATCTGCAGTTAACTATTGTCCCATTATTAAAGAAACACCCTGTATACTGGAGAAGACCTTACGGTAGGCTGCCAACCCTTTTTACTCAAATTATTGACTTGTACATACAATTCTCATAGAAAAATTTGCGCATAAAAAATCTTATATAAATTAGTTAATCAATGGATATTCTTTTTTAAAGTTTTAAAAAATATAATTTTATTTTATCGTGAAAAATTTGCTTTGTGTCGTTTTTCAGACCGTAATTATCAATTAAGGCTCCAAAATTACTCAAATCGTTAGACAAAGTACGCCTTTCTATGCAAATGCTCCATATAACGCATAACAAACCATGCCCATTACATATCCTTTATTCCATTTCAGAAGACTCTTAAGGTAGTCTCAATAGATTTTTAATTCTTTATTTCTATTTTTAAAATTATTGCAATTGCTTTAGATAATCTACTCTTTATGAGTAGCAATGAACTTTTAATGTCATGTATTTCGATAATATCATGTCTACTATAACTTTTACTACTAAATATTATGTAGCATATTATCAGATTGGCATGGTGATGTTTAAATCGGAACCGATTCCATTCCCGGCATCTATCGGGTGATATAAGAGCAAGTCCCTGTGATGTCAGCATCTAGAACTTTTGCGTTAACTCTAGTTTCAGTTACTTGGTTTTTGAAGGCGTGTTGCAACATTTGAAGATTTACCATTTTCTAACAGCCTCGAGCTACGCCATAATTAATGCCCTTTGCCGATCTTATCATGGACGGAACAAAAGGAATTTGTGCAGGTATTGGGAGTTCCTCTCATGCTAGTGACAAATTAAGTTGCTCCGACAGCTGAGTCGGCATGAGTCGACCAGGAAGGATTAATAATATCCTGTGCAGGACCAAAATAAAACTATTGGGTCCAGCGAAATAAGCTAGCTGTCTTGAAGTACAATAGCAGACCCCAGGAAAGTGGAAGCGTTCTGATGCAATCAGAGTTACCTACTCTCTGTAAGGGAACCTACTATTACTCGGCACATCACTCTGCTAATAAATAAAACTAGTTAGTCCAAAAGAAAGTATAATGCTCCAAAAGGAATAGTAAAAGTAGATTACCACAACTCCATTCTTGTTAAGAACTACAAGAAAAGCATTGTACAACATAAAAAAACGACAATCTTATTAGTGTGAGATAATCTTACCTTACAACAAGACATTAACTGCCGATCAGTTTCCTATGTACCTAATGGTCAGATAGTAATGTTTAAAATATACAACACATACAATACGTTTTACAAATACACAAATTTGGCGGCAGGACAAAATAAAACATATAGGCAGAACACAATACACAGATAAGCAGTTTATGTAGCCTAACATCAAACTAGCTAGATACTTGCACAAAAGTCCTAACATGGTAACTTACGTAAACCATTTTATACTCGATTACTATACTCTTAAGAAAATCATTAATTACCAAATAACAATATTAAGAAAAGAACGAAATCAGTAATGGAATGCTCGTTCGAATTACGTGTAACAAGAGAGGAAGAGAAAGAGCAAGAAAACGAATGCTGCACTAAACATAGTCGGAGATGAGGGTTTTGTCTAATGAATGAAACAACAGTACACACAAACCAATTCATCTTTTTCTTGGAACATTTGTACCTGAAATTATAATTAAACACAAAACACATGTAAAATATAACTCTAATAAATAACGCCAGTTAAGGTTCGTGGCTGGGAGCGGTCCTTTTTAAAAAGACATTTCCAACTTCTTAACACATTTATTTATTTATACAGAAATTAATTGGAATTTTGACAATCTTGAAATATTATTCTAAGTCCGAAATTATTAATTAATTGTACAAAAATGAGTAATCTAACGAACTGCAATGTTAAAGCTGAACGATGGATTGACTGTCGTCGACTGGGGCTCCCGGGCATTTTATAATATCCCTACTCCCTCACGTGGCTGTGGGAACTTGCAGGCCTAATGTCTGCTTACACTTGACTCTATTCATAATACAATGTTGCGATCTTAATTCTATTCATAATTACTTTGTTGCGAGCTTACTTTCTAGGTAATCTCGGTACGTGACTGTCTGTGACCGCCTGTGACCTGACATCTGCAGTGTCACTTATCGTCTGTGCTACAAAGTAGCGCTTCCGTTCCCATGAACGTTAATAAACTGAATGAATTGTCCTTCATTTACATTGTTGCACATCACTTAGCGCATTTTCTAATATTTCTAATAATTTCCTAATTATTAGTTTCTTTATATATATATATATATATATATATATATATATATAACAATTGGGGATTACATAACTCCTCCCGACTTACCTTAAAAATTCAGGGTTTTTACCTTTCTTGATTTTTAATTTAAACTTCATTTTAATTTTATTTCTTAAAATTCATACTTTCTAAGGGTACATTTCTTTCTTTGGTTGCCTTAAATCTAAAACTGTTTCCTTTATTTTTATATCTAATATACATTTTGTAAATTACATAAATGATTAATAAAATCCTCAAAATAATTAATATAATTGTCCATACACTAATATTATCGTAGTGCACTTTGGGCGTTTTGAGTTCGTTTAGGTGTTCTTTGTAGTCTTCCATGAGTTTCATGGCGTGGTTGAGTTTGTCTAATTCCAGGTGTTCCAGGTGCATGGGTTTTTGAAGTATTTCTTCGTCTTCGTCTTGAGTAATGTTGATTTGTAACTCTGGTAGATTTGCTAATTTCTTGGTTTGTACGGGATCTTGGTAAACTCTAATTATTTCATTTTTCAATTTTAAATAACAATTTTCCTTAAGGGTGATTAATTTACTTCCGGTTAATGCTAAGTTACTTTCGTCTTGATTGCAGTATATTGTTGCGATTACTTCTGTGGGAAAAATGGCTATCAATTTGTTTTCTGTTACTTTCTGAATTTTCATGTTGGTGATTTGTACAGGATTGGCTTCACAATTTTCGTAATGATTGGAATTTTAGTAGTTGTACTTCGCAAGGGCTGTCTTCTTGAATTGTTGTTGTTGTCAATGATTGGCATAAATATTGATTTGGTGTGACTTCATCACATTTTTCGTTCGTATAACCATTTAAGGATAGGATAGGAATTTGGTTTTGGGGTATAATAACTTGGTATGTGCTAGTTATTTTCATTGGAAAAGCAAATAAGTGATAATAATTGTAATTGTTAATTTCTACTATTGGAATTTCTATTAAAAATGTTATATCGTTATTTTTCACATAGCCTTTAACTATAGCTATTTTTTCAAATATTAAAATGTTTGATTCTACTACAACGAAAGGTAATTTGCTTATAAAAGATCTTATTCTTAAAAGTTCTCTTAATAAATCAATTGGTTTTATGATACTGGAATGTAGGGTATTTAATTTTGCAAAGGTTACTGCGTTTTCTAACGTTGCTAAAATTTGTTGAATTAAGGTAACGGTTGAAATTATCTGGTTGTGTATCGTGTTGAATCTGATTAAATTTTGCATGCCTAACATGGTAGTTTGCATGTTATTTTCTAAGGTTTGTATTCGATTGGCTATACTATCTTGGTTTCTAACTAGCTTTCTTAAGGTTTCATTAAATTTGATGATCGTTGATTGAGTTAATGATATTTGGTTACTAATTATGGTTTTATGTCGTTCTGGTTTCTATTAATTGTTGTATTGCGTTGTCATAGCGTTCTGCGTCTTGATTATCTAAATTGCCGGTAATTGCTTTTATTATGTTTCCTAATCCATTGATTAGTCCTCTTTTTCGTCTTGCTGTTTGTTCTGTGGGTATAAGTCGATTAAATTTGTCTTCTATCTTTCTCAAAATACTTTCTATTATGCTGTCATAGTTCATCATTTTTATTGCGTATTCTTTTCCGAATTTTGTTGTGTCCATCGATTGTTTTAGTCGGTAATAATTATTTTTGATTATTTTAAATTCTTGTTTCAGTTCCGTTAAATCAAATTTTTGTGCAAAGGTCCAATAGTCTATGGTGTTCTGCATACTGCCTAATTTTATTGGTAGTATACCGAGGTTATTCTTTATGTCTTCAATTATGATTTCGGTGTCCGTCCTACCTGGGTGGAGGTTGACGGTAAGGGTGATGATTGTTCATCTGAAAGTACAGGGTGTTTTAAATTTTTGAGGTGAATATATTTTGTTTTTTTGCCGTTGTCTACTACGGCTACGTTTTTGTCGGACATTCGTTTAATTTTAAAGGGGCCTAAATTTCTCGGTGCCGTTTTGTGTCTTTTGCTTTGAAAATTTTTCTCATATACGGTTTGTCCTATGGAAAATTTATTTATGTCTGTGTTTTTACTACGGGTCGCGGTAATGCGTTCTTTGTTGTTATCTAACTTATCCTTTACTTTGTCATAAGTTATTTTTAGTTTCTCTTTGTGATCCTTGGCATATTGCTGATAGATTTCCTTGTTATAATGTATATCATAAGGGTTGCGTGAATTTGAATGTCCTAGGGTTAATTCTAATGGTGTATAATTGGTTGATGAATGAATTGTGTTATTACAGGCGATTAATGCGTATGACATTAAGTTAGTTATATGTTCTTTCTTGTAATTTATTTTTAATAATCTGATCTGTTCTAATAGGGTTGAATGTAGTCTCTCGATTAGTCCGTTGGATTCAGGGTGGTTCTCAGTTATAAAATGAATTTTTATTTTGTGTAATTCCAGAGTGTTTTGTATGGTTTCGTTTTTGAATTCGCTTCCGTTATCTAACGTTATGGTTTCGGGCGTTCCATATAATGTAAAATAATGTAGAAATCGTTGAGTTACGTCTATACTATTTTTAGAAGTGATTGGTATTGTTTGGCCTATTCTTGTAAATGCGTCCACGATTGTTAAGTAACTTTGTGCTTCTACTACTAGAGTATCGGCATGTAATTTCTGAAAAGGTTTGTCTGGTGTTTTAGTTAACATTAAGAGTATCTTTGGGGGTTTCCTGTCATATTTTGCTCTGTTACATAGTTCACATTGGTTGATAAAGTCTGTAGTTAATTCTTTCATGCCCTTGAAGTAATAACGTCTCATGATTTGCTTTAGGGTTTCATTTATTCCACCATGGTTGGTTTTTCCTTCGTGTTGGTTTCTGATCACATCATTTATATCGTCAGGGTCGTCCAATGTTATTAATTTTCTTGTGCATCTTATAAGTTCAGGGCCAAAATTGTTGAATAATTTAACATATATTTCTGAAAATCGTTTATACAAATTTTCCGTGTTAAAGTAAAAGTAAAATCGTTTTTTCTCGGGGGTGTATTCCTTTAGAATTTTAATTATTTGTGATTCATTATCGTCTTTGGTTTTGTATTTGGTATATCTTTTTGTTATCTACCTTCGTGTATTTTACAGGGTTGGGGTTGTTTAAAACTTCTGTGATTATAAACTGATTGGGCTTCATGTCTATGGCTTCATTTCAAATTTTAATTGCGGTTTTTGGCTCGTCATTTTGTGTCGAATGTATGGCCTCCATTTCGTCTGGGTCTTCTCTAATTTCTGTTTCCTCTACGTTTCCTGTTACTGATTCTGTTTCTAGTGCGTTAAGTTGGATTCTACTTAAAGCGTCTGCGTTATTATTGTAAATTCCCTTTTTGTATATGATCTCGTAGTCATATTCTCCTAATCGGATTCTCCATCGTTGTAATTTTGAGTTGGGTTCGTTGAGTTTGCATAGCCATACTAATGATCTATGATATAAAATATATAAAATTTTCGTCCGTATAGGTATGGTCTAAAATACTTTGTTGTCCAAATTATGGCTAACAATTCTCTCTGAATTGTACTATATCTTTGCTCAGTTTCGTTGAGGGTTCTGGATGCGTAGCTGATGGGTTTATCATTGCCTACTCAGTGGCGTAACTACGATTTTTGGGCCCCCCCGCAAAAATTTTAAAGTGGGCTCTCTTTAAAATGTATTACTTTTACTGGCTTATATTTAGCCATATTTTTAAATTATAGTACATGTAGAGAAGGAAGCAGTATAGAATTAAATACATATACTATATTAATCAAGTGCTTTATTAATTATAAAACCAAATTACATAAATTCAAACTTATAAGTTAATTAATATTAAATCTACATATTTATACGCCGCACAAAATTATTTACACCTAAAAATTTGATACAGTAAAACCTATGAGCTAGCAGACATTCCAAATCAAATTCAAAATTTTGTTTTTCTTGCATGTTTTGCTGCAAACGCGTTTATTGTATCCTCTATATTCATATTTTTGGCAGTGTCATGTTCTACTGCTAAGAGGGATAAATCGTCTAATCTATCTTGTGAAGTGCGGTTCCTAAGATAATTTTAATAATTTTTAATTTTGAGAAAGATCTCTCCGCACTTGCAACGCTAACGGGTAAAGTTAGGTATAACATTAAGGCTGTTATGGTGTTTGGAAAACTGCTAGAACCTGTAGATTTGGAAAGTACTAGATATTCTAAAAATTGTAAGATACCGTTAACATTTTTAATTCATCACAAATAAGTCTATTATTTTTGAGTGTAGTAAGTTCTATACCTATAGCATCATTTAAATCTTTGTAGTAAAATTTTTGCAATTGTTTTGCCTTAGATAAAATATCGTCTGCAGTTAAATTCAAAAATACATTAGGTTCTAAGAAATTAAACTTTTCGTTTACATGAAAAAGCGATTTAAAACGATTCGACAGCTGTGAAATTATAATATCCATTACGCGATAAAATACATTTATTTTAAATTTAAATTCTTCATCATTAAATCGATAATCATTGGATAATTCATCGTAATGCTTTTTATTTTTGGTTGCCTTTTTTATAAATTCCGGTTTAATATTCCATTGCCCTGCAACTTTCGCTGCTTCCTCCTTGATGTTGGAATAGTTATTTCTTGTTTCCTTGAAAAATTTTAAAGTTTTTGTAATAAGAGAGTTATCTGATTAATATTCGCCTTTTCACTCTGAGCAGTTTGTGAGAGCTTGTTAAGCTCTTCTAGAATTTGACTTAAAAACACTTAAAAAATAAAATTAAAATTATCCATGCTAGTTAATATTTGCTTTGCGTCATTTCGTTCATCTGTTTTTTTATATCATAATAATTTTATTAAGAGACATTACTATATCTTTATACCGAATTCTTATGGCAGCTAAAGATTTTACTCGATCCGCCCAACGTGTCGGATTTAAGCGTTTCAATTGTGTGAAATTTTCTTTAAAAACAGAAAGCCAATTCCATCTTACTATACTATTAGCAAAAATGTATATATGTTTTCTAAAAGTAAAAAACGATTCTATTTCTTTTATACCTTTAACGGCATCATTTATGACTAGATTTAAGTTATGGGCACTACAGTACATATATAAGGCTGCAGGCTCTATGTTTAAAATTCTCTTTGCACGCCAGAATACGTACCGCTCATAACGTTAGCTCCATCGTAGCCCTGCCTCTACATTTATTTATATCTAATTGCATGTTGGTTAAATTGCTTAATATAGTATTACATAGTCCTTCAGCAGATTGGGACTCTACTTTTGTAAAACCCACAAAAGTTTCACAAATATCTATTTTGGTTACCTCTCCCAAGCTGTCTTTTTAAAATCAATATATCTTACAATTTTACTTAATTGATCAATCTTAGTTATATCCTGTGTAGTGTCTATTATGATTGAGAAAAAGGAGCGGATCTAATTTTATTTAATAAAATATTTTTAAGTGTGCGCTTAAAGTATTAATAATATCGTTTTGAATTTTGGGAAAGATATTTAATTGAACCTTTGGGTCGTTCAAGCACTTTTGTAATATAGGATCATAGTTACTAATTAAATGAACTAAACTTAAGAAATTACCGTTGTAACTGTCTTTTGAATCAGAAAACTTTCTCTATGTCCTCGAAATGACAGCATGCGCTGGGATAGTGTTAAAGTAACATTGAAAAGTCTGTGTAAAACATTTTCCAAAATTCAGTTTCTTGTTTTAATAGTAGAGTATCTTTCTTATCTATGGTATAATTTTTTCCACATATCGTAAATAAAACAACAAGTTAAATGAGATTGAGCAAGCAAATGCTCTTTAATTTTTTTGATAAACCCTGCCAATCATTAATTCCGGTCGTCCAACTTGACCTTACTGAAGCAAACAGCCAACATGGTTGACAATAAACACAATTTTTAATTTAGAATAACACAACCACCCATTTGAATTGTGTGGTAAGTTTAACGTATTGCTTTTATTTTCGCTTGCAGTTATTAAGTAATAATAGTGAACTGAAAAACTTCTATTTTATTATCTTTAGGAAACGCACCATCTGGTCTACACAATCCGTAATTAATTATTTCTTTTCTTAAATTGTCATGTTGTAAAACATTGATTTTTAAAAATGTGCAAAATCGGTTGGATATTCTTTCGTCAGATCCATAGATAGTTCATTAAGTGAAAAGTACTACTCACATTTACCTCTGTAATTGTAGTGGTATCTAGTTCCAAATTTCTATCGCGGCCGTCATTATGTGATGTACTTGCGCCCTGGGTGAGAGTTTTTAAAATTGTTGACGACTGCTGTTCGTCTGTAGCGGAACTAGTAGATGCTACTGTCGAAAGCCCAATTTCTTTCATAGATTGTTCTTGTTTTCGGACTCTTTAGAAGTAAAAAGGAACTTATTTTGGAATCTTGCTCTTTGATTCTTCCAATAGTTTCCTTTTCGTTTTTTGCAGCGCCGCTTGTAGTGCTCATTGTATATTATTTCCTGCAATTTTGAATGAAATTAATTATAATGTAATTAGATAAGTAATAATTATTTAAAAGCCTTTTGAAATTACAAATAACACATACATACTTTGCTTTAAATGCTTTAATTAACAAAATATAAATGATTTTTATTGAATGCTTAAAGATTTATTTATATGTATTTCTCAGCGCGACTTCAACTATGATCAAATCAATAGTAGTTTAATAAAAATAGATATAAATACTTACGTTTAAATATGAAAGACCTCTTGTAATACGAACACAACACTATTGAGTAAAACGTACTGGAATGCTTTTTACTTCCTTTCCGTTATATATAATGCAGCTAATGCAAATACGTTGCAACCAGCTGACTAGAAACCACAAAATGAATTTCTTTCTAGTATTATATTTCTAGAAAGCGAAGGTTACTAAGCTACCTGCCATCCTGTGAATCTGTACTGTACAGACAATAGCCCTTTTATTCCTATTTAAAATCCCACAAACCAAACTAACCCTAGTATACGTCGTTTAATAATGCTTTACCACTTTATACAACTTATCACTTAAGAATAATATAGACATCTTTGTTATTAAAGTTTACAGTCTCTTTCATCTGTTTATTAACCCTTACAAAATAGGACAGAACGGATAGAAAGAAGAAAGGATGCAGGCTGCAGGTGGTGTTCAGTATTTATCTTAATTATTATTTCTTGTATTTCAGCAGTTCCTAGTAGTAACATCAAGAAAACGTTCGTTAACCTGCGGTTTCTGAATTATCTGCAATATTTTCTTGACCGTTTCTTACCTGCCAAATACGTTGAAGATGAATAAGTTGAGTTTATTATCGTTTGGGCCTTCTTGCACTTGGGGCCCCCCCGCATAGCGGGGGCTGGCAGGGGTGTAGTTACGCCACTGTGCCTACTGTTCCTTGGCTTAATACTGCGCCTAAGGCTACATTTGATGCGTCTGTTGTTAGTATGAATGGTTTCGAAAAATCGGGGTATTCTAATACGGGGTGATTTGTTAGTATACTTTTGATTTTATCTACAGCTTTAATAAATTCTGGGGTATGTACAATTTTGTTTCCCTTCTTTAAACAATTGGTTAGGGACTTGGTTATCTGAGCATAACCTTTAATAAATTTACGGTAATAACCACTAAGGCCTAAAAATCCTGTTATTTCTTTATTCGTTTTGGGTATTGGGTAATTTAATACAGCGTTTGTTTTGTCGGGGTTCGGCATCATTCCTTGGGGTGTTATTATGTGTCCTAGAAATGCTACTTCTTTCTGTAGAAATTCGCTCTTATCTAATTGTACTTTAAATTGTGCTGTTCTTAATCTTTCGAACACTTCTCGTAATCTTTCCATATGCTCCACTAAAGATGTTGAATAAACTATTATATATCTAGGTACACAAGGCATTTTTCGTTGTGTATCCCTCGTAGTATGTTATCCATTACTCGTTGGAAAGTTGCGGGTGCGTTCTTTAGTCCAAATGGCATCCGTTTATATTCGTAGTGTCCTCTGGGTCTGCTAAAGGCTGTTTTTTGTGTATCTCTTTCTTTCATTTCCACTTGATGGTATCCTGATGCTAAATCTAGCGTCGAAAAATATTGGCACTTGCCTAACTTGTCTAAAATTTCGGTTATATTGGTAGCGGGTATTTATCGTCTACCGTTTTTTCGTTTAATTTTCTGTAACTTATTACCATTCTGTATTTTCGTTTTCCTGATGCGTCCAGTTTCTTTGGTACTATTAATACGGGGCTGCTCCATGGTGAATTGGAGTGTTGTATGATGTCTTGATCTAATAGATCGGCTACTTGTCTGTCAGCTTCTTCCTGACTTGCCTGGCGTAATCTGTATGCTTTGGTGAATATGGGTTTGTTGTCTGTTAATTCAATGTTGTGCTTGACTGTATTTGTAAAGGTTAGGGGTATTCCTTCGCAATGGAATATGTCACGGTATTCGAAACATAATTTTTGTATTGCTCTTTGTTCCTCCTGATTTATGTCGCGGTTAAATCGGATATTATTTAAATTTTCTCTCAACATTTCGTCGTTTTCTGCGGGGTTATAATTTTCGTTTAAGTTCTTGTCCTATTTCCATCTTGTTAAAATTTAATTCTTCCACGTTAATCGGGTTTGTTAAAGATAGTTCTACGGGGTAGTCGTTTGAATTTAATATTGTCGTTGTGGCATAATTATCTTTGATTTGTACTAATGCGGTTGGGGTCTCTACTCCTTGTTGAAAAGTTATGTGATTTATTATTCCTAATTTATTATATGAATTTACGGGGATTTTTATTCTTTCTTCTGTTCGGGGTTCTATTGTGGATTTTTCGTCAACTTGGGTATTTTGGAATTTAATGGGGATTCGTCCATATTTGGTTCTTAGTAAACGGTTTTTCATGTCGATGTTGGCTCCTAATTTGCTTAGAAGGTCCATTCCTAATAGTCTGTCATATTTGTCATTGAATTCAAATATGCAGAATTTATGTTTCATTTTTACGTTAAATGTTTTTGATAAAGGTATGTTTGCTACGAATTGGTGTAGGGTTGTTTGATGGGCTGTTTTAATTTTAAAGGGTTCTCTTTCTACATAGTTTAAATAATGTTTCTTTACGGTTCGCGGGCTAATTAATGTTTTTGAAGATTCGGTATCGATTAGTAATTTAAATTCAGCGTGGGGTATCTCTATATAAGGTAGTACAAGGTGATTCATATTATTTAGGTTTATTACGTTTGGTCGTTTATAAATTGGTCCATTTGAAAATTTGAGCACGCGTTTTCGTCATCGTCCTCGTCATAAGTTTCGTATGATTCTTCGCGTTCATAATGGTTTGATTGGTTTTGTTCGTTATTTGTAATTGGTCGATTGCAGTTATTCTGGTCATCTTCATATTGCTCTACTTCTTGATGAAATAGCTCTTCTGAGGTGAAAATGCGTTTTTGATTAGGGTTTGGTCTAATGTGTGTTATTTTGGTGTTTGGTCTGGTGTTACCAGATGAGGTATCCATTTGTTTATAATAGTTATTGGGATTATTATTATTTGTCATTGGTGAGTTTCTAATAGGATTCGCGTTAAATACTGGTTTTTGCTGATTTACATTTTGGTTGAATCTCGGTTGAAATGCGGGTTTTGAAAAGTTTGGGTTGAATGTTGGTTTTGGAAATTGTTTATATTGATTGTTAAAGTTTGAGTTATTAAAATGTGGATTATTAGTTCGCGTTTGGTTTGTTTGTGCATTGAAAGGGGTAAATTTTTGTTTTGGACTTGTTTGTCTCGCGGGTTGTATGGTTTTTATTGGTGTGTAGCTTTTATTCGCGTTAGGGTTATATAATCTGTTTCTATAGTACATTACGTTTTCTTCTTCGATTATCATGTTCATTGCTTCTTCTAAGTCTTGGGGGTGTTGAAATCTAATTTTGTCTGAAAGTCGTTTGGGTAATGCATTTAGATAGGTGTCTAATGCCATCTCGTCGTACATTTGTGTTTTTAAAAGTCTGACATTTGGGTAGGTTTCTTTAATTTTGAGTTTTGTCAATATTAAGCTTCTTACATCTTGGCATTTCATTCTAAATTGGTATGAAGATTGGTTGTGTTCCATTTTAAGGTTTATCAAATCTCTTACTAGACATTTTAGGTTCCTCTGATCTCCAAAATAAGCCATTAATACGCGTTTTAATTCGTCCCAATGGTCTAAATCGTCCCTACTGGCGATTAAAGTTAATGCCCTTCCGGTTAGTTTACTTATATTTTTAGGAATATTTCACAGGCTGAAATGAAGTTATTTAATAAACACTGATCTCCGTTAAATTGGGGAATCATCTCCATGTAGAGTTTTATTTCACTACACATTTTGGCTGGGAGAATGTTTTGGTAATTAAATTTTTTAATTTGACTTTGATTATTTTTCGATTTTTGAAAAATTTTGATTTATTTCCTAGTTTGTGGTGTTATTCCTTGCTTGGATTTATTACTTTTCCGTTTAGATTGCGTCGGGTTACTTGCTATTTTTAGCTTGGGTTGTTTCGGATTATTTAAAAATTGAGTTGCTTATTTTATATTTAATTGCACGGTTTTGAAATTATTTTATGGGTTTTACGCTTGGTATTGGTTTGGTTACGTTTATTTTTAATTTGTCGATGTTAGTTTTAATTTCTAAAGTTTCAATAAGACTGAGTGATTTTTGTGGTAATTTATCCTGCTTGCTTGTTTTGCGTCAGTTAATGCTTTTTTATTTTAATTCCGCTGATTTTAATTATGTGTGTAATAATTATCTCTTCCTGTGCGTTTATGTAATTGTAAGGTGTCTGCGATGCTTTTCGTTTTATTACAATGTTGTAATTTGCTGTAGAATGTTGCCAGTTACTTAGTTGCGTCAGTCTCTCTGTTGCAAGGTTATTTTTAAATATACTGTAGGTGTTATTCAGTGATTACTGCGGTTTTAATACAATTTGTACCATCCTGAGTTGGTTTTATAATTAAGCGTAATTTAAATTGATGTTTTATAAAAGTTTCCGGTCGTAATTTTATTAGACTTCAATTTATAATGCTTGAATTCTGAAAGGATTTCGCGATGTTTTGAATATCTTTGTTTAGTAATTATAATTAGATATTTGTCGCGTTCAAGATGAATGATTTTATTCACTTTTTAAGATGAGATGAATGTTGGTTTCGCGTTTGAAATTGCGCTTTGTTAATTCTCGTATTATAGATGTGGTTTTAATAATAGATTGCAAGTTGTCTATTTACGGAATACGATGAGTTTACGTCTGGATAATTTATTTTGGTTATTTTGTTGCGTTATTATAAGATCTTGGCTTTAATCGTAATTTTAATTTTTCGCCTTTATTCTCGGAGTATTGCGTTAGTTAATGCCGGGTGATTGAATTTGTTTTTGTTTCTAAAAATTTTCTTGCGCCAGTTAATTCGTAAATATAGTCTCAAGTGCGCTTAAATTTGCGACTTCTTTTAAATTGTCTCAAGTTTTTATGTATCAGAAATAAATTTTCTCGGTTCTTATATCTCTCCTTCATATACAGAATAAAATAATAATAAAATTTCAAAACAGCTTGAAGATAATCTCTAGCAATGGCTAAGTAGATTATTTTCATAAAATTGCATAAAATAATTGTAACAATAGTCAATATACATATATAAATCATAAACTAGCAAATATCAAATATGTTTGTTAAAATAAAATAAAATCCAGTTGGTTTAAAGGGAAATGAACTTACACTAGTTGCTTTGTTGATTTCATTGATTTTTTCTCTTCTTTGGTTTTCTTTTTGGATTTGATCTATGCTTGTATCGCCTCCGGTTTTTCTTTTGTTGAATTTGAACGATTTTTGTTTCGCATTCAACTTCTGTTTGTTTGCTGGGTTTGAACGATTCTTGTTTCGCCTCCAACTTCTGTTTTGGTTCTGCCAAATTCGGAATTGAAATTCCAGACCACCAGTTCCTCGATTTTGAATTCGCTAGTGCTCTTTTGACATCCGTTACGACTGCGCCAGTTAAGGTTTGTGGCTGGGAGCGGTCCTTTTTAAAAAGACATTTCCAACTTTTTATCACATTTATTTATTTATACAGAAATTAATTGGAATTTTGACAATCTTGAAATATTATTCTAAGTCCGAAATTATTAATTAATTGTACAAAAATGAGTAATCTAACGAACTGCAATGTTAAAGCTGAACGATGGATTGACTGTCGTCGACTGGGGCTCCCGGGCCTTTTATAATATCCATACCCCCTCACATGGCTGTGGGAACTTGCAGACCTAATGTCTGCTTACACTTGACTCTATTCATAATACAATGTTGCAATCTTAATTCTATTCATAAGTACTTTGTTGCGAGTTTACTTTCTAGTAATCTCGGTACGTGACTGTCTGTGACTGCCACTGCCTGTGACCTGACATCTGCAGTGTCACTTATCGTCTGTGCTACAAAGTAGCCCTTCCGTTCCCATGAACGTTAATAAACTGAATGAATTGTCTTTCATTTACATTGTTGCACATCACTTAGCGCATTTTCTAATATTTCTAATAATTTCCTAATTATTAGTTTCTTTATTGGGGGATTACATAACTCGCCCATGAATTTAAAAGGCATAGCAATATTAAATTACTGGTTTAAGGACGAACATCGTATCCTCCACTTCTCACTTACCAACATTAAACATTAATTATATTCAAGTATCAAAAAAACTGAAGGATATTTTGTAAATTGAAGAATGACTTCATTATACACCCCTTCAGCATTGCCGCATAATTTAGGATAACAAAACTAAGTGGTATTTAACCACTGTATTTAATAACAACCTGTATTGGCACAACAAACAACTAATGAATCATATTTACACAGCTGCATAAACATACGTATAATAAATATCGTCAAAACCTTAACTAGTTATTCTATATTGACACAAACCTAATTATTTACTATATTGATGCAGACCGAGCTTATTCTAAATAGAAGCCACTGAAACATAAGCACGCAAAAAATACATATTTACAATAGTACATTTAAATATAAATCATTAAATTATTGCACAAATCTTACAGCATAAAGTATTTCTCTTAACATTTTAAAAATGTACGCAATCTACATATCGTCAAAGAGTCAAGTAAACAGTTGTCCATCAACATGATATAATATGCCTTTATGCAGGCTGTGAAGGGTTTGGTAACTCCTAAAACATGTCTTTGAAATTGGTTTGCGACTGTATTTCGATTTTGTCAGAGTATATTGGATTTATAGTTAATTAATTGTATAGCAGTAAAGAAACGAGACATTTCTCATTTAAATCACATGATCCATATAAGACACACGCGAAGTACACTATATAGAAACTTTTAACAATGTCATAGTAAGAACGCTATATTGCAAAAGCACACCAAACTATAGTTACAGCAGAGCAACAGAACCAACAGTGATCATCAATTTTATTTTAAACTAGCAACAACGATAGAATTCTTATCAAACACATGCCTAGATAAGAAACCAGAAAGTGCAATATAAACATGTGTAATGGTGATTTAAATAAAGGAGCAGCATTGGTTGCCTAACTGAGCTAACTTGAAATAAAGAAGTGTAGCGGAGCCGTATATTCAAATAAGTAGAAATTGAAATGGTTTTTAAATTAAGGAGGCGGTAAATTTACAAATACAAAACGAAACGTAACAGATTTTTACTAAAATTTCCCAAACTCCAATATATTATTTTAATTTAAGTAGCAACAGCCATGTAAGGAAATATTTAGATGTGTAAAAGTCCAAGTTATAATTTTATCTTATATAATATCTGTGTCAAAATATGCTCCAAGTAGTCAATTCGATTTGTTTCTTTAACTTTTTTTTAACAGTTGTAAGGTTTTTAAATTTGCATGCATGAAGGAGCTTGGTTTAAAATCAAAATACTAACATTAAAACACTCATAACAGCGGCATGATGTTGTTTAGTGTAAAGAACTTACTCCATAATAAATTTTTGACTTGTTGAGTACAATATTTTTATAGATTTGATTATAGATTAATTTTTGTTAAGAATATTATCATCTAAAAAATCTGTAAATATCATATTAAATATTTCTTAAAAATCTGTATATATCAACAATTTATTTTATACATATTTATAATTTTTTTATTTTTAGTTATTTTTTGCCGGCGTTTTAAGTGCAATATATGGTTTAGTAATGATGGCAGTCCTTGTTGGTATAATGTTACAGATTAGTGAAGATGGTCCACTTGCCCCATCATCTTTGTTTTTCTTTGTTACTGTTGCACAGATGTGTTTAACGGCACTACTTCATCCAAAAGAAATAGGAAATTTACTGTATGGTGTGATATATTACATTACAATTCCTAGCATGTATTTGCTTCTTGTTATATACTCAGTGTTTAACTTGCATGTAACTTCCTGGGGAACTAGAGATGACTCATCAAAAAAAAAAGCAGAAAAGGTAAGTTGTTTATGTGTCATTTTTAAATGTGTATCAAATTAAAATTAGAGTTAAAATAAATAGAAACCAAAACATAAAAGAAATGGGTATACATCTTGGTTATCAAATAGCATGCACAGTACTTGAGAAGGCTGAATTAGTCTGCAAATCGTCATCTATACTGTAAAATTTTCAAAAGAAATTTTGAATATACCAAACAATTTTTTAACAGAAATCAGCAAAAAAAATTTTTTTGCGCATAAAAAATAAATTTACTAAGACTGAATGCTATTTTATGTGAAACCGATGTTCAAATATTTATGAAAAGTTTATTTATATATGAAATGTACTACAAATTTAGTTACACCAAGTACCGTGTCATTATATAAACGAGTATAGCTTTTATACATATTAAATATATATATATATATATATATAATACATATATATATATATATATATATATATATATATTGCTATGTATTTTCAGGAACAATCGAGCCCCGACGTTGGGCCGTCCAATAAAAATTGATATGATAACGCCGTACTCGGTGTCAATGGCGTATTCTACTTAACTCCACCTCTCTGTGTTTTCCTAATCAAATTCAAATCTCACTAATTTTATTATTATTAGGCCACGGCTAGCTTTTATTATTCTACACAGTGCACAACGTTACGATGATCAATTTTTTTTTCTTCACCCCTTTATGATTACCTCTTCATTTGAATTATAAAATGAAGTCAATTCCATATAATGAAAAGAAATATTATTTACAAGTTTTGAAAATTATTAAATACACCCTTCAATCAATCAATATCATAAGTCTTATTTATCCCAAAATTTATGTGCTTTGCAATCAATCTAAAGTCACCAAAAACTACTCTTTTTACCAAAGAAACCTCGAACGTTCAGATCCCTTTATTATATTACGTACTTTTAACGTATGCAAAGTTTGTTGTTGACTTTGTTACACAAGTTTATATAAATTGAATAAATTCAGTAATGAAATTTAAAAATAGAAAAAAATATCTTAAAACTAATAAGATCTGACCTGCTCTGCTTAGTTGAACCCCTTGTTTTCCCATAAATTATTTCTTGCTTCTTTATTGATCCCCGCAACACAAAATTATACCAAAATCGTCGACGTTGCTTTGAGGTATTACATAAATCCATTTGAAATATCCTCATATTCGAATTATTCATACATTTGAAATATTATACCATCAATTAGAATATTCCATGCATTTAAAGTATTATACCATCCATTAGGATTTATTATCAACCAACTAGGATTAGAATTATACACACATTTGAATTATTCACATCACATTCGAAGCCCTATTATTATTATATTATTAGTTTAAATAAATTACCCCAAATTCTACTCACGTTACTCGGCAAAAGAAATCTTCATATTTGTATCACTTCTTTGTCACTATATCTTTTATTAAACATTTAAAATTTCGCGTGACTATTCGATTCAGAGTAGCGCAGCTATGCCCTGCTTAATTAGAACTGAGCTCTGTTATCATTGCTCGCTGTTAATATATAGGTTGATCCCACTTGGATGTGGGTTGGGTTTCCAACAGGTCTGTCGCTATCTTAACCAATAAGGTACTTGTATTTGATGTATCTTGAAGTGGTTTTCTGATGTAATATACTTGGCTTTCCGAATAATGGTTCTTTGCTACAGATGCCTTGTTATTTAAACCATACGTTGTTTTGTTTAGATATCGCGTTTTCCATATTATACAAAAATACATTATGTAACTTCAATTTCGATTTTCGTGTATGTTTATTTTATGAGTTTTTGAACTGCATTTTCTTATCAAAAATGTTAATTGTTTCTACGCACTTACACAAAGCTTCGTTAAGTTTTTTCTCTTATCTCCGTATTATATTATAACTAATTAGAACCCTTTTCAATGCGTGTTTAATTACATGTATTATCCTTACCTCTAAATACGCGCACTTTTACTGAAAGATATTGTTATTTACATTGCTTAAAATTAATGAAGCTCTATATACCGAGTGTTGAATACTTGTCATTTACCTAATGTATGAGTTACCTATTTCTATGCTAAATATGCGTCCTATTGTTATAAGATGTGTTTATTTGCGTCGCTTAAAACTAACTATGCTCTATATACAGGGTGTTAACTGCTTACTATTTACATAATATTCAAATTACTTAATTTTCTGTTAAATAAATGCAGTTTTCTGCTTCCTATTGTAATTTATGGTTACAGCACGACCCTTGCTATACAATACACCCTTAAACAACCCCTTATCACAGCATTATATATATATTGATGTGAAAGGGGGTTATATAAAGGTCATTATTGAGCACCATTTCGTGTAGATATAACGTGCAAAACTAGAGCAAATAAAGAAATTTTTCTAAATACGCATTCCGTAACTGGAAACACTCTGTGTATTGTACTCTAAATGCATAAAGCCGTGATATACACGCTTTATTCATGTCGCATAATAGAATCTTTAAATAGTGGATACTACGTGAATAAAAATCCGTGAAAATTCTCCTAATTAAAAAAGTGCATAAGACTATTGTTGAAATGCGTTCTAAAAAAAATTCCAGTTTATTCTATTTTATTGAAAACGTATAAAATAACACAAAACATGCAAATCGGGTATTTTAAATCGAGAAGAGTATTTTTCGGAAAAGATCTAAATTGATTCACCAAGTAGCAAAACCAATAAATCAACTATCGAGTAATTGCTATTAATCAAGATAACAGATAACAGTAAAGATCCCAATTAAGAACTGTAGTAACAGATAAAACATGTAACGATGTAATAAATCAAAGATAACCAGTGGAAGAGAGTAATTCAGGCAAAATAAACATGTAAAATGTCCTACTTAAGTATCACCAAGAGTCGTAAAATCTCAATTTCCGGAAAAATTACATCATCCACATGAATGGAAACAGATAGATGGTTCTGGATTTTAACGAGGTAGTAAAATTTATATTATATAAACTGATTAAAGAATCAGAACAGGGTTAATTGAGTTCAGTTTACGTCAGAGTGTTTTACGTCTTGTAAAGATATTAATCAACCGATCATAATGAGTTTATAAAGTAAATAAACTACGTTGGAAATTATGGCTACTGTAGTCAGATACGTGAACTGGGTTTTAAAATGATTTTAAAGTAAATAATGGAACTAATTTTTGAATGAACAGCGATAAAGTCCTACAAGATAATTTTTAAGTTAAAAGGAGGAGAATGATATGGATTTTTATATGCAATGGATGATATAGTAATTGAATGATACTGATATGAATTTGTAAAGGAATGCATGAAGTTTAATTACACGATTTGGACATGAATACAAGTTTACGATATAACAAGAGAAAATGACAATCAGCACAATTTAACGGTAACTCATTGTTTTAAAATCTTTTAAAAGACATTTTTGCTTGTTCTATTTATTTAACTGTGTTAGATTACATAAGAATTTGGTGTAAATTTGTTTTTGTAAGTGAATAATTTAAAATTTTTATAAGGTCGAATTTCTGTTAAATTTGGCCATTATAAAGGGGCTTATTAAATGTATCTGATCAGCTACGTCTGACTTAGATCCAAAAAGGATTATTAAAAATTATCCATACTCATTTTTAAAAATTTGTACAATATTCTAATTTACATAAGGTAGGTCTTATGAAATACTAATTAGAACGAGAAATTTTTATGGACTTTATTTGGTTTAATAGAGTATCTAGTTGCCATAAAAATATTTTTAGACTGAAGATGTGTTGACGATATTGGACCCTATTTGTAAATTTTAATGTTTGTATGTAAGTAATTTTTTTGAGGATATGGTTGGTTAAAGAAAGATGTATGTGAATGTAGAAATTGTTAATTAATATTTGACGTCATTTTAAGTTTGATGTTTGATTCTCGTCGTTTTATTTTCACCCAGCTAGCTAGGTAATTCAGACATTTTCAGGCTATAATTCACAGCATTCTTATTCATGCCCAACATAGGGGCTCAATTCATTTTATCGCTGCAAGCCACAGCGCTTGATATATAATACTGTGGATTGTAGCATAAAAAAATGAACTTGTGCGTCAATAGAAGTGCTGTGAATTACAGCCTAAAGATGCCTGAATTATCCCGCCAGCTCAGTTTAAATGAAACGACGAAAATAAAACATCAAACTTATAATGACATCAAATATTCGTTAACAAACACTCTTTCAAATGACATTTGCTACATCCACACAGTTTTCCTTTAACAAACAATATCCTCAAAAAAATACTTACATACAAACAGTAAAATCTATAATAGACTGCAAGACGTCAGTATATTTTGTCTAAAATTTTTTTTTATGGCTACTAAATAACCGTTAAAAGAGTCCATTTCTAATTAGCATTTCCATTCACACAACCTTCTTTATCATAGTATGTACAAACTTGTAGAGATAACAATGGATGATTTTAATTCCCTTTCTTAAAATTAATTCTAACGCTGCTGATCAATTATGTTCGATAAATCCTTTTATAATGGCCAAACTTAACCAAAATTCGACCATACTTAATCAAATTATCCACTTACAATAAAGATTTACACCAAATTCTCATGTAATCTAACCTCCTTAACTTATAAAAGGAAAGTCTTCTTAAAGATAAAAGAAGAAAACAATAGTTTACCGTTAAATTATGCTGATTGCTCTATTTTCCTTTTTAAGTCGTAAGCCTGTATCCATGTCCAAAATCGTATAATTAAACCGAGATACTATATTCTTCTGTTTAAATAAAGAAATTATCCTGCAGGAATGTATTACTATTCATTTTTTTTTGAAAAACCAGTTCACGCATTTACTTTATAATCCTACCTTTGAAAATCTTAACTTAGCATCAAATTTCAACGTTTTGTTGTATATTAATAGTTTGAAACTCTTTATTATCTATTGACTAACATCTTTTACGAACAGTAGTGGAACACTCACCCCTTCACTCATTGTTAAATCGATTTATATAGTGTAAATTTTAGTACGTCATAAAATCTAGAAGCATCTGTCTGTTTTCATTCATGTGGATGATATAATTTTTCGCCGAAAGTAACATTTTACGGTTCGCGACGATAGTTAATTGGGACATTTTACACGCTTATCCTAACTAAATTGCTGTCCTTCGCTAGTTATCTTTTGTTTTATTAACTTGATAAATGTTTTATCTCATATTAGACTCCAAATTGGAATGTCTATTCGTCTTTATTGAATAAATGTATAAAATGTCATTTATCTAGGATTTCTCAAACGTTCTTACCGAATGGGCATTTCAATTTAAACTTGTGCAAATGAAATGAACGAGTTTTAAATGGTATGCAGTATATGTTTAATTAGAAGGATTTCCACAAATTCTTACTTTCGTAATATGCTCTATTCTTATTAAAGGATACTATTACGTTATGTAATCTTTAAATGATGGAGTTTTTGTACAATGTACAGAGCATTCTGCAAATACTGAGTGTTTTTACTCCAAAATGAATATTTAGAACAATTTTTTTATTTTCTCAGGTTTGGCATGTATGTTCACGGAATGGTGCTCAATGATCTCTACATGACCCTTATATGTAAAAAGGGATAAATGTCATGAAAGTAATTTTGTAAGGACCTTGTATATAGACAACAAGAATATATTATTTACGCTTCAAATTAATTAGTTTTGATTTGAAAACAAACGTATAGTAGCATACATTCGTATCAAAAAGTCGTAATTTTAAAGTTGCATAGTGTGGAAGCTTTGCAGTACAATTAGCTTTAATATTCTAAGGTTGTAAATCGAGCACATCAAATAAAAGGGAGAAAGCTTTTGGTTACAAAGTATAAAATCAATAATTTAAGCGTATTTTAAATTCCATATAAGTAACGTGTAGTACAAAAATCTTTGCAGTATATAAAATCGATATTGTAAACGCGTAAAGCGTCTGTTAAAAACAAATTTCTAGAAAGTCTACAGGCGAAACTACTTGGGAAAATACAATTTCAAACTGGCAAACAGTTCATAGAAAGGACTTTCAGATAAACAAACAGTTCGAGAAATCATAATGTACATTGAAACATAATTCTTTAGAAATTTGAACTAACAACCGAAGCAAAGGTTGAGGAACATCAGGTGGTTTTAAAACAAAGTCGACACAGAATATAGATAGCACAAGGTAAAAAAGGATGAAAGATAACAGACGTTGTACAAAATAGCCATTTAAAACACGCGATAATTTGTAGAGGCTAACGACAATATTGATTTTAAGTTGCTATAGTGGGATTTTAACAAAAACAGCAAATATGGGGTAGACGAAGATAATAGAATTGGACGATCGACCTGTAGCAGAGGAAATGTTTTTGATTGGTTGGTTGCGATTGGGGTGAGAAGCTTTTCTGAGAGTATTACGACCGTTGAGAACGCTAATCAGTATTTCGGACTAAAGCTTCGATGGGGTGAAAAAATTCTTAGTTTCAAAGATCGTTATGTTTGAAATTTTAAGAATCAGTTAAGGTAGAGGTGCATTTCGCTGAAAATAGGGTACAGGGGGTAGGCTTGGACGCTTATAAATACACTAGGAGACGTAGTGAGGCTCTCTTACTTTTTCTGTTTGCTTCAGACCTACATGATGTAACATGAAAGTTGAAAATTTGTAGATAGTGAAGTCCGTTTAGTTAAATTACAAGTGTTTTAAAGCACGAGTAGGTGCTATTTCATAAATGGTGCTGTAAGTTTAAATACGCATAAAAGAACAGAGTTGTTACTAAGGTATGCAAGCCAAGTTATTTTTCGGAACGAGGGTGCTAATTGTATGGTATATCCAGAAGCCGAAGAACATATTTGAACGATTATGTGGGTAGCTATATTGAAGGCGTCAACTTAGAATTGGTTGAACGAGTGGAAATGAGTTTGCTGTAATTCCACGACGAGAACTTGGTGGACGACGTCTACAGAGGTGATGGTTCAAGAGCATACTCCAGGTAAAGAAATTTATTTTTTTGGTTATTGTTTGAACATTTTGGTGCTGGTATTTTGTGTTAGAGTGATTTGACCTATTTAGTGAATAGTTTATGAACATAAAATTTATTTTGAGGGTTATATGAAAAAGACAATTTAATTTATTATTTGAAGGTATAAATACATGACGTATAATTTTGATGTAAAAGTTTAAAACAAAATGTAATTTATTTGTGCATTCAGAGTAAGAAGGTTTAAACTGAGCTCACCATATACCAGGGTAAAGTTCAATTTAGGGTTTCCAGATAGGCCCATCTACTTGAACTGAAAAGAAGTGTTGAAATAAATTAAATTAAGGAAATTTAAAAGGATTTAATTGTTGAAATTGTGAAAATTTATGAAGATTATATCCATTTTTGTATGCATTGAGCTGGTGTGACGTAATTTTTGATTTGTATGAATAAAAAGGCTGTATGTTTTGTTGAATTATTTGATTGGTAATTTTTATTGGTAGTCTAACTGATAGAGTATGTATAGACTGGGTAAGTATCTCTGAAGAAGCTGGAAGCAGAGCTAGCCGTGGTATGCTGATTTAGGGAAACTTTTCAAGAGATATTAGAAGTCAAAATGTTTTTTAAAACTTTCGTAGGTGTTAACTTTATTTTACAATAAAAACACGACAATTTTTATGACAGCGCAAGCGTGGGACTCGATTAATAAAGCTAACCTCACTGCAATTTTTATGGCACCCAATTTGTAGGGCACGATTCCAAGTAAACACTGCATATTTATGGCTTTTTCCTGCTTGTTACCAGGTAAACACCACAGAAATATATATATATATATATATATATATATATATATATATATATTGCTATGATAAGGGGTTGTTTAGGGGTGTATTGAGTAGTGAGGGTCGTGTAGTAACAATAAATAGCAATAGGAATCAGAAAACTGCATTTATTTAGCAGAAAAATAGGTAATTCTTACATTATATTAAAAGCAAGCATTTAACAGCCTGTATATAGACCGTAATTAACTTTAAACGATGCAAGTAAGCAAATCTTACAACAATAGACCGCGTATTCAGCAGAAAAATAGGTAATTCATACATTATGTAAATAGCAAGCATTTAACACCCTGTATAAAGACCGTTATTAATTTTAAGTAATGCCAGTGAGCATATCTTTCAACAATAGAACGTATATTCAGAAGAGAAATGATCGTACATGTAATTGAGAAGTGTTCTACAATTTATAAAATAAAGACGCCGAAGATAAAAGATAAAACCTAACGAAGCTTAAGCAATTACGCTGGAACAATAAGCGCTTTGATAAGAAAACGCAGTTTCAAAGATGCATAAATACATGAACTAAAACAGCGTTAGAGTTTGATCATTTATTTTGTACAATTATCCAAAAGGCAATATCTACACAAAACAACGTATGGCAAAGATAACAAATAATAATGTATCAATAGCAAATAAACACCATTACACGGAAATCCGAATTAATTGCATCAGAAACAGCTTCAAAAATACGGGGAATATTAAAAACAAAACCTGGTTGGTTAAAATAATCTGCAGAACTGCTTGAAAACCCAACCCAGAGGTAGTGGGAAAAGGCTATTTAACACCCAGCGGTGATAACACAACTCAGTTCACAACTGATGCACGTCGAAGCTACGACACTGTAAACCAGAAATCCACGCGTAAAATAAATAAAGTATAATAGATCAAATTTATGTTACAGTGAAAAAAGTGCAACAACTACGCTAAGCATATATGAAGAGTTTTTGCCGTTTTTTATAAAAAACGTGAGTAGAAATTGGGCAATTGATTTAAGTTAAATATTTATAATGATAGGGCTTCAAATCTCTGGTATATTTCAGGACAATTTAAATCTGTGGTATATTTCTGGACATTTCAAATCTGCGTCGACAATAATACTTATGGTATATAGAAGTTCTAATTCTAAGTGGATTCTAAAGGGACAATTCTAATCGAATTGTGGTACAATTCTGGTACAATTCTAATTTGCGTCGAAAGCATTCAAGGGAAGAGATTCAATGCATATGCAGACAAATATAAAATAAAGAAGCACGAGGTAATTTTTGAAAAACAAGGGGTAACTCTACCCAAATATTGGTTCAACTAAGCAGAGCATTGGTAGACGATTGAAGACAACAAAAGGGTGTTGATCCACAACACGAATAACATATCACAGGTTAGATCTACTTAATTTTAAGATATTTTTTAATTTAAATTTTAATATTGAATTTATTCAATTTATATATAACTTGTAAAGAAGTCAACAACAAACATTTGCATACGTTAAACTTACGTAATATAAAGAGGTCTAGAACGTTCCAGATTCCTTTTAAAGAAGTAGTTTTTGGTGACTTTATATTGAATTCAAAGTATATAAATTTGGGATAAATAATACATATGGTATTAATTGATTGAAGGGTGTATTTAAAGAATTTCAAAAATTATAAATAATATTTCTTTTCATTATATGAAATAAATTGACTTCGTTTTATCAATTCAAATAGGTAATCAGAAAGGGGTGAAAGAGAAAATTGATCATCGTAACGTTGTGCACCCTGTGTAGATTAAAAAAAGGCTAGCCGTGGCATAATAATAAAATTAGTAAGATTGAAGTGAAAACACAGAGCGGTGGCGTTAAGTAAAACGTTCATTACACAGAGTACGGCGTTATAATATCAATATATCTATATATATATATATATATATATATATATATATATATATTGCTGTGAAATGCGCCTTTGGTCACGGGAACTGGTACTTTCTGCTGATCATTCGAGCCCCACAGATTGGGCGTCAAGATTGTTGTGATTCCTTATGAGAATCAAGCCTCACGAATTGGGCGCCATGATTTGCTGTGATCCTCGTCAACATTAACTGGTCCGTTGACTTTCTTCTGATAATCGCCTCTTGACTCTTTCCGCCTCGGCAGCTCACCTAGATAAAACTTTCATCCTCATTCATAAAAAAACACATTCCTACCACAAACATCAACGTTAACTCTATTTACACCAATATTCACAATACATTAAAATTTCAAAATTAAATTTCTGCATAAATTTCAGCATTATAAAATTTCAAGTTCAAATTTGTCATCATTTTAATTTGCATCCGGAATTAGAGTCCTTGTAGGATGCATACTAATTAAATAAACAATATTTGCAGACCTGAGTCTGAATAAAAGGGAGCATCTCCCACCCCTTTACGTTAATTTAACAGGTTAGTCTAATTGAGCTCAAAGACAGACCCAAATTTTCATCATAATCAAAAACATAAACCTGATAAATACTCCTTTCTACTTATACAAGAAAATTTTACCTTAAAACTAAAAATTTGTTGTTTATACAAATTTACTACTGTCCATTTTTTTTCAAACAAATTATAAAGATATTCAACACACACCAAAACATCAAAGATCAAACAACAATGCATAAGTTACCTGAACGTTACTGCACTCGTGGCTCCAATGTACATCGTCCTTGCTAATCCCACCATTCCAGCTGGTTTATGTTTACGTCTTCGGAATTCTGACCGCCTTTAAAATTTTTCTACACCACCATTCGTCTAAAAGGTTTCAGGGTTTCTCAGGAACTCATCTAGATATATCGAAATTTTGTTTTGTGGATCCAATCACGTTTACGAATAACATTTGATTACTAACACTCACGATACATAGCACTGAAATTCATATTTCTTTCACGCTATACCCAAAACTGCCTACTTCTATTTATTTATTTATCGTTATTAATTTGGATAATTGGTACAGTAATACCCGCAAATATAACTAGACTTTGTTACCTTCATTTATCTTCTCTAAGTGTACTAATAACTTTTATTGTAGCACGTAATCACCACGTATTCTACTTAAAGTATCGAATAATCAAAAAATAAAGAGCAAAACTGTTTGAAGTATCGAATAAAATCAAAAATATAAGAGAGCGAAACTCCTATTAGCCCAGGTTTATGTAATGGCCCGCTTGTAAGTCGAATTTGTCCCGCAATGGACAATTTTTAGAATTTCGCATTCTATTTTCCCTTCCGACGGCTCGGCACAGCGATTCTACTAAAAATTTGCACACGTCCAAGTTGAAAATCTAAGAAATTTCCACACGGCTTGCAACCCGTCCGAGAACAACTAATTAATTTTACACACCAACTGATATGCTTTCCCCTCTCATGTTTGCATCTTATTTCAATCAATCGTAGCCCTAGTGAAGCTTTACAAATCATGCCTTTTATTATCAGTGTCTCTGCTTTACGCGTTTTATCCATCCCTTTCTACCCTGGTCTGAGTGGTACAAATCAATATTCCAGTCTATATGCTATTTAAATCCACGTGGATTCCTACGTGAGTAAAATAACCCCTCATCTAGCATTTCCTGCTAAAACATCCGACCGTTTCCAATATACGTAGAAGCTGCATGTTTATCTATTCAAACTTATTAGAACGTGACATTTAAAAGTTTGCAGGTGTGTGCTCCTAATGAACGTTTTAATATAATTCTCCGAGCTTTGTTTCATGGTATTTTAACCTTCCTTTTAGCTGTTTGTTACCAACCTTGGATTTTCACAGGTTTTTATGCTTATTATATATAACTAATGGTTCAATTAACTCCAATTAAAATAATAATGAATGGCATTGACTTCTACCCTTTAATTTTTAGCGAATACCAATTAAATATTAATTATTATTTGTACACTTTGTTTAATACCCGTTACTTAAAAATTGAATTAATTAATATAAATTTCGCACGTAATTTCTATTTGTTTCTTTATACAGGGTGATTAAAATTATTTGATGTCGTTAATTAATTTTCTACCCTGGTCTAAATTTGAGTATTTTCCCCCTATTTGAATACAAATAATCCCACTTATTTGAATTCAAATATGAAACATCTAGACTGCAAAAAAAAATTAAAAAAAAAATTGTCTATCTCACTCTACACTTATCTTTCTAACTTACCTAACTTATATCCAATCCAAAAAAAATATTTACACCTATCCTATATACCTATCCTATTCCTATCTCTCACCTAATTTTATAAAATGAAATTATCCCTAACTTCATCCTACTTCTCCATCTAATCCTATATACATCCTATATACCTATCCTATTCTTAACTTTTAACTAATCTGCACTATACTCACTTACACCTACCTAATCCTATATACCTATCCCATTCTTATTCTATTCCTAACTCTCCACTAATCTTATAAGAAATATCTACACTTAACCTATCTTATTTTCTTCCTACATTTAATTTTCCTTCTCATCCTATATACCTATTTCTAACTATCTCCCATATTTATCCTATACCTAGCTTTATTTTCTATAAACACTTACTTCTACTCTTCTATATACACCTATTTCTATTTCTATATTTTGTTCATTTAATCTTCATTTCTTATTTAAATCTGACTCTTTTCTTGCTCCTCCAAGTCTTTCTTCTCACCATCCTAATACTCTTCATCCCTATTTCTCCTCCTTCTATATCTATACTTATTATCCCTGTTATCTCACATACAATAAACTTATCATCTTTATTATCCTGACTCTTAAATATTGCTTCTTCTTCAGTCCCTACACTTATCTGTTTCTCATTTATTATTGTTTCCTTTTCTGCGGACAAACCAAACGATACTACCTTAAAATTAAAAAAATTTTCCTCTACGGAAAATCCTGTGTACCTTCTAGAATCCTTGTGTAAAGGAATCAGCCAGAATGAATTCCTTAAATCTAATTTACTAAAAACAAACTTGCCACTTAACCTCGTCAAAAGTGTGTCCATGGATGGTGGACAATGGAATTGCGGTTTGGTCCGTTGATTAATTTTTCGTGCATCTAAACATAAACGAATACTATCATCCTTTTTCTTAACTACCACCAACGGATTTATGAAATGAGTGTTTGAGACCTCTATTATGCCATCTTCCAACATTTTATTTAATTCTGCCTTCACCTGCTCCCGATATGCTGCTGGAATAGGATAAACCTTTGCGCTGAACGGTTCTGAATTATCCACTTCTAACCCGTGCTCATAGCTTAACGCTGTGCTTACCCCCACTAATTCTGCATGTTTTTGTAATAAAGCTTGAACCTCTACTATCCTATCCTCTGGACATCTTATTGTGTTGATCTGTTTAACTCCATCATCCTCTACCTCTACTACATTAATACTCAACCCCGTGTCATCCTCTGTGACTTCATAACTGCCCTTCCATGGCACTACCCTATCTTTAATCCTTACTACCTTTCTTTCCATATCTATCAAAACCCCTAACTGCATCATACAGTCAACACCTAAAATGCTCTGAAACTTCAGTCCAGGTACAATTACAAACTCCTGTTCACAGCTTAAACCTCCTATATCTATCCTAAGTACCACAACACTATTTACTACAGCAAACTTCCTTTTATTTGGAGCTACCAAATGGCTACGCTTTATAGGCATAATTCTATTACAAACCTTATCCCTAATTTTGCTGACGAATTCCTCCGATATTAAACTCGCCTCTGCCCCTGTATCAAGTAATACTTCTACATTATTCTCAAAAATTCCTATATTAATAATTGGCAAACATAATTTTTCTACAGTTTCTGGCTCTATTTCCTCCTCAATTTTGAAAAATTCACGTGGATGTTCATACACATTTACACAGAAATCTAGTGGTCTGTCGCGTTCTAAAAATCCTGTCTCGTCCTGTTTTCCGTGCTTGGTCCTGGCTGTCCTTCTACAACCTGTGCGTACGTCCTCCTCGTATTAATACCCGTGTCCCTGTCTCTATTCGGCGTTCTCGTCACTGTCCTGTTTACTTCCGGTAAACTGTTCTGTCTCGTGTAACTAGGTCTTGGCGTCGGTCCCCTAGTCGCACTATTGCTTCTGTATTCCTGTCCTCGTCGTTCCCAATTCGATCGAAAATTCCTATGGTAGTCAGGCCGTCTCGGAAAATTCTGTGTCCTGTTGTCAAACCTAATCGTGTTAATGTTAGTAGAGGATGATGTTCCTTCGAGGACAGCGCCGCCGCCGCCGCCGCCGCCGCCCTGGACCAAAAAGTTTTCTTCGACTAACCATTTTTCATCTTTTGAGATAAATATATCTTAAATTTTTCATCTTTCGAGATAAATGAGCATCCTCATTTCCACACACGAGATAAACCTATTTTTAAGATTTTTTACAGCTAACATTCTGGACCAAATAGTTTTCTTCGTCTAACCATTTTTCATCTTTCGAGATAAACCTATCTTGTTTGGTATCAATTAATATTAGAATTTTCTCAGCTACCCGAATTTCTAAGAATTTTTTAGATATCATCATCCCCAAGGGAGCTACCCTGATTTTAAGATTTCTTACCTGTAGCAACTTTTGAGCGTTCTTATAAATTTTTTTAGTCATGCAATACATTAAATTAGTCTAAAATTTTACGCAGAATCCGAATCTGTAAACAGATTTGCAATAAGACCACGTCCTGCAAAGTTACACTTTAAAGTCCGGAACCTCTAAATTTTTGCTCGTATATATTTAACTCCATTTTTAAAACCTTTTTCGCTACCCAAGACATATGCTTTAACCAATACAAAGAAATAAGCACACAAAATTTTAATAATTTATTTTATCCAATTTACAGTTTAATAACTAATCATTCCAATGTAATGTGTTTTAAATATCTAAATGGGAAGGTCAACTTTTGGTGTAATCATCGCGTTGTTAATAATTAAGAAAGCGTATTTTGCTGGTATGAAATCTATGGAATTTCTCCTGTAATGAAAAGAAGAATGCATTCGTAATTGAAAATGCGTGCTACAACTTTCGCTAGATACCAACCATGTTAATTAGTGAATTCATAGTACCGATTTAGATTCTAATAAATAGAAATTTTGTGTATGACATCATTAACTACCTAGATTTCAGAATTATCAAAATGTAATAAACCACATTAAGTACTGTTCAATAATAATCATAAAACAATATTAGAGTGAAAGTAAATGGGTCTTATTACATATTGATATCCTACATCAATTACCTAAATTACCTTACGTCACGCTGTAGAAGCATTATAATGCAAATTCCGGAAACTTCCAATGTAGCATTAATTCATTTGTAATCCAGCAAATATTCTAGATTCTTAACGATCATGTGAATCACATGTGAAAGCTGTATATAATTTCTTCTCCAAACAAATGCGGTTATTACAATAGGAAAGTACGCTAAATGCAAGTCCATTAATAGCAATTTAATAGTGTTTACTGACCTACCTTAATTGTTTGTACAAGGAAACACAATAAAATATATACAAATATAGTAACTAGCTTATATATTTATCCCCGTGTGTAGGTTGTTGTACTATTAGGACCAGGGTATGCAGACTTTAGCACCTCCATATCGCACGCTTTACACAGATGTTGGTTGTTTCGTACAAGACCCTTTAACAGCTGGCGGAGCTGAACGTTTACTGCTTAATGACATACCGTGCTGTTTTTCCTTGTGTCGCTATGAGCTATTCTTGTAAAAGCGATACTGCAAGACCCAGAGTTTAAGTACTTTGCTGCCGACAGATGTATAAGCTTAACCGTGGACGATGTTACACCACGACATTAAATGGCAGGCTTGAATTTTTTTTTTTTTGGAAACAATCGAAGATTGCCGAAGACACTCGAAGAGTGCACAAACGCGGTCACTAAACCACAATTAATAATCGCCTTTATAGGTTTAACATTTCTACCATTACCCAATGACTGGTGCTACGTACATGGAAACTTCAATTTCTTATTGGAGAGAATCCTTATTCTCCCACGCACTTCTGCGTAGTTGCATACCCACCCCTTTTGGGGATATATGCTAGTTATAGGTTGTAAGACCCTCGGTTTTACTTAACTACACTTCGTGAGATCCCTTTAATCTTTTTTAATCGTGTCCTTCTCGCGTACAATACAGTAGGACTTAGCCTTACTACCTACAAATTCTAACACCAAGTCGCCGTTAAACTCGTCTTTAAATTTCCCCACAACTTTTTGTTAACATGCGGTAAATTGTGTTTATTATTTGCGGGGTACACCACTTTAAACCTAAAAATAAAAACAGGATAGTTTAATACGTCTATTAATAATTTATGTCAATGTTGGCGATACAAATATGTAAAAACAAACTTTATCAAGAAAATATAATGTTTTAATAGAATACATACATGTATTGATAACATCTATAAACCGCTGTGATAACCAGAGTCTGGCGAATCTGGGATAGCCAAATCTCTAAACATTTGCGCAAGCGATTGCCTTGCAGTTGCATCTTTTAAGTACTGAATGGGGAAACATTTAATAAGTTCCAACACTGTCAAGTAATTTAAATTGCTGCAATCATTAGACATAGAAATACTGGCACTGCTCTCTCCCTCTAATAACGTTTGAACCCCTTCTTCCTCCGTCGTATTTCCACATACTTTTTTTATATCACCAACAAATTTTTCGTAAAATTCTGGAAAGTTTCTACACCTTAACTCAGCCATTTTAAAACAGATCAATTCTCGCAAATTTAATAGCTTGATGCACTCGTACGCAGGTAGCACAATAACATTCCCATATTTCGTAATCTCCATATTATATAAATTCTCTTTTTCAAAATTGTTCAACAGCCATATACTTCTATTAAAGGCTGTGCTCAGCTGAAATTTGAAATCTTGATCCAATGTCAACAACATCGTTTCCAGTAGTCAAACCATTTAATCTGACTTGTTTTGAGTCTTGAGCAAATTGGTGAATTTGAAATTCCACTTGAAAAGTACACAATTTCTTCCAATCGAAGTAAGAGAATGTTATCGTAGAATCAGCACACATACCACTGCAGCAAATAACTTGGATGGCAGGTTGAAGACCACCATATAAATCAAAACCAACTTCTAATATATGGTGGTGATAATTTGGAGGAAATTCGCCTAACCTATAGGTTGACTTACCAACTAGTTGGTTGATATTTAATTGTGGTACTCGCACATCACTTGTAGCGTCAACACAAGAAAAATCCATCTTTAATTTATAATTTTAATCAAACTCGACGATACTTTGACGACTAATGCACTGGAACATGGCTCTCGCCTTTTATGCCGATGGTCGAGCGTGCGCAGCTCCTTATTATATTAGTTGGCGTTATATGCAAGTCTTGACTGGAAAAGTGACGCGTATAATTGTTTTATAGTGGGTTTTACCTGTATGTATTTAACCACCAACGCCATTTTTAGAATTATTAAACAAAATTACTCTTAGCAGTATTTTTAATATACCATCGTGTAAGATTTCAATTATTATTGTGTTTTTCCTCAGGTTCTCAAATCCCTCGGAATTTTTTCAAATCGAATGACCCTTACTGATTTGCAGATTAACCTTTGCAAGCACCGTATATAATTCACCTTTAATCTATTTCTAAACCGTATTGCTCTGTCTTTGGAGATAAACCCCTGGTGTAACCTATAAAATTAGTATAGAATTTTCCTGGGGAATTGAAATTAATTATCACGTCTTTTAAAATTAGTTCCAACAAAGACCTGTATATATTGTATTAATATTCAAAAACCTATCAGCAAAACACCTTTGCATTTTTATTTAGATTTAGCTCGATAATAGAGTTAAACTCCAAAAATATTTATTAGTGGCTAGAATTGTTAAAATTTTCAATTAGTGAATCCACATACAAATGATTAAACCAAAAGGTATAATACATATATTAATTCTGCACGGTGACCTAGAAAGTGGTTCGATAATCTATTTTAAATGTAGTTCAACATAAGACGTATATTCTAAATAAATTTAGTGAAATGTATGATCATTAGCCTTGCATTGTTTGTCGATGACGTCTGACTATTAATTTAATAAAAGCACTTTCCACAATTCTAGTTAATATACGGGAATACACATTCTATAATTTGATTTAAATTGGGTTAATGTAAGGACAAATTATACTTATACTTTCTCTATGTACATAAATACGGAGGAAATGATACTAAAAGTTCATTTTAAGTTTATTTTGTAAAACGTAAAGTCGTTTATAGTGTAATTAATAGTAATACTGAATTTTCAGTCTTTGGTTTAAAATTTCGTGTGAGGGCTATCGACAAAGAAGAGTAAGTCTTAGTTTGAATTTTGCAAACTTAGAAGAAATTAATATTTACATGTATAATTCAAAACTGTTAATCAATAATTTTTTCTAGAATGAACATGTTAAGTATTGCGTGCAGTGTGTGCGAAAATGTTTTTACTGGATGTGATGCCATAAAAAAACATAACGAAAGGCACATCGAGATGGTTTATTTCCAGGAGGAACTAAAAATTACAGCCAATGAGTGGGAACAAATTAAGGATTTGGAAAACCAATCGACCGCAGCGCATAAAGAACGTATAAACGCCGCAATTCAGTTAGAACGAACCAAGTTACTATTTGAAAAACCACACACCATAACAAAATCTTCTTCCAAAATCATAATTGTAGGCCTGAACCCGTTCGACGATTACAAAATAATTTTTAGATTTGTTAACACACGTATTTAGGAAGTTTATATCAAATCTTCCACACATTATACGCACTGTGGAAGTTGGCATGCAAAATCAGATATGCAAATTCGACAAATAAGAATTGTTTAGTGAAGATGATGACATTTGATGGGAATTATATGATATTTACCAAAGGAACTTTAGAGCACTTTTTAAGGGTATCTCAGATCGTTCTCAACCATGCTAATACTTTAAAAGAACTAACGGAAAAGGGTACTCCTAATATAGATCTGTTTCTGTTAGATGTCGCAATGGAAAGATATAATAGGAATGATGTTCTACAGAATCTCGCACATGATGTAATTAAAAGCAAATACAGTAATAGTGATATTGGGGTCATATTATACGAATTTATAAGAACCTACCCAAGATTGTTTGAAAACAGTATTTGTAAACAAGTTGAGTATATGGAAGAATACAACAGGTTTCCATTCCACGCATTTACGAGCGATGTTTAAATTTTAAGCCGAAGACTGAAAATTTAGTAACACTATTAATTACACTTTTGTTTTCTTATACGTTTCTAAATTGTTGTATTTCAACTACAGATATTAATAGATGTCAATAAAATTATGTTATAGTGTTAAATAAAACGATTCTGATTAATAATTTTGTAAAACGTTTATAACACCCTTTTAAAAAATAATACACATCTTTGTTATAATTCTTTTCATAATTACTTAGATACCCATTTCAGTTACGTGGACATTTGAAAAATTAAACAATACCAATGTATGCTTTATATTTTAAAACATAAACAAGCTAATATATACAAAAATAATTTCTAAATTCACATCATTCATTTCTTATGATAACAGTTGTGGTGGTTAAATTTTTATTTTAAAACTTACAATTTAGTATATATTCCATTTGAATATCTGCCAACAGTTTTATAAACCCCATCTCCTCGACTATTTCCATAAAATCATCCAGATCCTCGCGCATTGATAACACTGCAGTACAGTGCTGTATTGCTTCCTCGTATGACTGACACATAAGACATTTTTCTCCTTCTATTGAAATACGTTGCCCACATTCTGCTTTTTTTACTCGTAGAGCATTGCGAAATCTTCGAATAACCTCTCCAAAGTCTTTATACATATTTGTTATATTGTCTCTTTAAACCGTACAATCAACAAATAATAACTTCTACGCGAACAGTCCTTTTATATGGGCTACTCCTATTCGGATATGTACCGATTGCATCCGATTTGTGTGCACGCACGAAGCAACCGGTATGGAATGTATTCTATGAACAAAATCATTACATTTCTTAAGAAAAATGCTAAGGACTTTAAAAATAATTATAACTCTTGTTAGACCTCTAGTCTCTAGATAAACGTTATTATTTTAGGTTGTGTCACTGTTTTCTAAATCAATTTCCGTATTTGCGTATCAATTGACGGTTATACTTTACTCCATAACCGACTTGTATATATTTTCGTATTCGTCTCTAGCTAACACGTCCGTATAATAAAGATGTACAGGCTCGTCGTCAACTGGTAACTTAATCTTTTTTAAAAGCCAGCCTTTGTTTTCAACTTTAACGCTTGTTGTAGGTGTGGAAATTCTTTCCGCTATTCCTTGTGACTAGGAATCGGTAATTTTGCAAGGGACCAATCAATTGTTTGTGCACCTCTTTGAATTTTTGTAGAGATGTAGCGTCTCCCTTTTTGTATGCCGCAAAGTTCTTTCGTACAGAATCCTGCATAAAATGAAGCTTACGTTTATTTACAATAAAATTGTTAACGTTCGTCATCATCGGACTCAGGATGGGAACTAACTTTTTTTTGAATAATGTCAAATATTTATATACTCGTCGAAATTCTTCCTATATCGACCATTATCCAAATCAAAATCTTTCACAACAGTTATAAAATTATGTTTTGAGTCACCCCAACACTGTAAACACATTTCTTTAAATTTCGGATATGTCATGTCACCACTTATATGATCCGAAAAGATATGTCTGAGATTGGTTTCATCCTGTTTCCATAATGCGATTACATTGGCGTTATCTCTGAGTCTATGTTTTAAGGCACTAGCGTAAGTTTGACAGAGATAGAACGAATCTATTGCTTTATGTCGGCCGAACGAGCAAAATTGAGTGATTTTGCTTTGCTCGTTTGCAGGTATATCATCGAAAACCGCAATTGAATCTTCTTTGGTATCTCTGGGTTCAATCAAATCGTCGTAATTTTCAAACTCATGGTATCCAATTTCTTCTTTTAATGGTGTAAAAACGTTTCTTAACAATTCGTATTTCGGTTGATATAAACTTTTCGAAAATACATAGACATTTTGGAATCTAAGGCCGTTCTCGTGCAGGATCAGAGATAATAAAGCGTTGGTCTTCCCACAACTCGATGGTCCCACGAATATAGCTCGTATGTTAGACGGGAACAATGGGCCATGTTTACCATCCTTTCTTGCACTAGTAATAGCAAAGTTATCATAATTCTGTATAGGTATTTTAACTTCTGGTATAACATCTCTGTATGCATCGTTGGAATTATGTAATTTCTTCACGTTCTGCAACCTTTTAACATATCTGCATAACGTAGTTCTAGGTATATTATATTTTTTACTAGCAGCGTAGAAACTCGAGCCATCCAGGATATCCTCTGCTGCTTTTGTAATAGATTGTTTGGAGCACCACTGATTGCTTGAATGCGACATCTTTCGAAAAATGTCTTACTATAACTAAGCTCAACCCAAAACTACTTCCTTATATACCAAATTTAATCTCCCTGCTCACATAACCACATGACCATATGACCATATGACCACATGACCACATGACCATATGACCACATGACCACATGACCATATGACCACATGACCATATGACCACATGACCACATGACCATATGACCGCATGACCATATGATCTAATTGCTTTTTAATGAGTTTTCTCATTAAAAACCCATTAGCACTAATTGCTTTTTAATGAGATTTTCCATTAAAAACCAAGTCTGGACCTAGGTTAGATAAAAGGAAAAATTAATAGGTTGGGTCAGCGCCGCGGCGCTGACCTAACCTATTTTAGAAGATATACCAAAAACTCAGTTAATTACAAAATCTATATTTCGGGAGAAAATTTCTTTATGACGGTAATTGTAATTTACAATTGATTATTTAGGTTATAAAAAGACACTCAAAATTATAGAAAAATACATTATATGTGTTATTTAAATGGTAGCTTTAAAAAATTAATCTCAAAATCATCAGATAGGCTAAAGAAAATTTTAAAAGTAAAGTGATTATTTTAACTAACCTTAAGTCAGTTTAAGAGATTTTTTTCTCTTCTTGTTCATAATGGATAGGAAGTAAAGCTATTTTCTTATAGTTAAAAATACTTACAGGCAAAATTATATAATCCAAACATGTGTTTAAATAAAGTTATGATGTAATAGACAGACCTGAAAGATATGCACTTTTAATTTTATTCGGAACCGAATTAGGTACTTATTTTAGAGAATTTAAGTTAGAAACACTATTTTTTATAATATTACGAGAATTACTTGGATTTGCAATACATTGTAAAAAATATACCAGAGAAATTAATATCAATATGGCCACTCCTGTTAAATTAGCATAACAGCTGTCATTTCACTTCAGATGATTAACATAGTAACTTTTAGTGCTACCACTCTAAATTTCAATTAACAGATATTAAAAAAATTTAAATAATTATTTATTTTTTTAAATGTAAAAGCTACAAATATAGTTAATTAATACATTATGAGATATAAAAAGATCAGAAAAGAAATTTTTCAACCAGAAACAACGTTGGATGCGCCACTATTATACTCCCGTCGGTGAGGTACGCGAGCCACTACGTAAGTTGGTAGCAATGTTAGATAATGTAAAAATTGACGCGCAAATTATAGATGACGTCACACAATTATATAAAATTACTCCATCACATAAAAAAAGAAACAAAAATGCTACTCACATAATTTGCAGGGCTTCTTGCAGAATTACTCCATGATGTCGGCGGCGGCTTCGCTAGTCTTTCGGGCGTCCGCTGCTTCGCTGATCTATCGGGCGTGGGAATTCTTGAGCCCGGTTGAAGCCAAATTCGATTTGTCTTCTTCCTATATGTAGATAAAAATAAGGTAAGGGAGACAGGTAGGGGTATGATAATTTGGAATCACAGGAATCCTACATATCAGAAAAAAAACACGATAAGATACCAGACAACTCACTTGTTCACGTCTCGGTGGCTAGTCCCAACACGTATCTGGAAATCCACCACTTCCTTTCTTGACACACCGCGTCGGCGCAAATCTCGCGCAACGCACTATCTGAAGTGACGGAAATACGCACACGTCCTTTTAAATTTATGGCGCGAAATTCTTACAAATTAAAACTTAATTGAAAAATGTTTAGTGCCGATTTCGGCACGTAACAATCTACCTCTTTCCTAATATTTTTATATAATTGTTTTTCCACTTCAGAAGAATTTGAAAGAACTGGGATCAGTACCGTATTAAAATTTTCATATGATTGTGACAATGTTTTACATTGAATTTTAAACAAGTTTATAGATTCTGAATGAGCGTTTAATGCATTACCCAAAACAGAAATTTCGTTGATACGATCTTTATAAATATTTAATTCGGTAACGTCACTCTTTTTAGGAGGCATTTTAAGCGTATTGAATAGAAAACTAAAACGTCAAACGTTTGTTAACAGATATTTGGACACTATAAACACTCGCAATAATAACTGCGCGTGGAAAATGGACAGACAAATAATCGATAAATGCTGGAAATTACTAGTCAAGCTCAAGGATAACTTGAGGTCTTAACGTGTGTGTTCAACAGAACCATAAAATGGTTATCTTTCTCTATGTTTTAATATGTTGCTATGATAACGAAGCAAACAGCGTTAGGGTAGCAGAAAGCCTTGGCTTCGATAGGTATTTGTATCCTATAGAAGCGAAAATGTTTGATAAATATTTAATTACAATGCATGCTCGTCGTTATTTAAAAACGTTAAAATAGAGATACGTTTTTATTTTAGTAATATCTGCAAAACACGTTGAAATTTATGCTTGACGTGATATTATAAGATAATTCCGGTACAAACTTGACTCATAAACAATACACGTTTGTTGATACGGGAAATTTTTGGGAATTTTTTTAAAATAAAAGAAGAATGTATTTATCATAGGACTAATTCAGATATGGCGCGATAGGACCAAATGGTTAGACTTAGGATAGAAATGATAGCTAGTAATGTTTTTATATAAAGTAATCTGTATTAGTTAAATGAAAAACCACCTCGATATTTATGGTTTCGAGGAACACCTTGTTATATATGAATACGAGCTTGATTAATCACAATTGTAATAATATAAATGCAAGACATAATAAAAGATAAATACCTTGTTTTAACATGATGTGAATGCACTTGCCATTGTTGATTGGAAAACACGTTTCTCGCGTGCACGTGCACTGTTCACAACGTTCCGAAGGGAATGTCAATGTTAATAAATAGCGTTGACTTTAGATTCGCACTACATTGTTGTCTCATCGCGCACAATACACTTAAAGTTGCGAATAAAGGCTTTGCACAATTTATTTACAGGAAAACATAATTTATAGTCTTGCATGACGGAACCAAAGTCTTCTAACGCTGCGGCGGGGAACGAATCCACGAAAGTACTACCATGGAGTCAGACCAACAGTAAATTTTATGAAAAGTAAGGTTCCAATCAAAGGTTTTGAGGACAAAGATTAATAATTTTGATGCCAGTGTGGCGGCCAACAATTCGAGACGGGGTAAAGAGATTGTACTAAGGAATGCTACCTTAGACTTAGCGTACACTAAGCGAACCTCAATGGCGGAAGGAGTAACAAAGCGAAAATAAACAACAGCACAGTAGCCACGTTCGGAAGCGTCAGCAAAGCAGTGAACTTCGCACGTAGTAAACTGTGGCGGGATAAGCAAGCGGGATAAAGCGAAATCCGAAAGAAGCGATAACTCATGCAAGTATCCCTCCCACAAACGGAAGATGTTAGGGGGAGGGGGAGCATCCCAATCTAGTTTTAACGACCATAAACGTTGAATTAAGTGTTTTACCAGAAAAGTAAGAGGGGATAAAAGTCCCATGGGGTCGAAAATACGGGCTAAGTTAGAAAGTAGGTTGCGCTTGGTACATCGGGTACTTAGTGGCTGAACTAGAAAACAAAAATTATCTGAAGGATCCTCAAAGGAGCAGGGTCGCGCGAATTGCTGCGTAGTGGAAAGATCTTTTAACAATTCAGGATGGTTACTTAATCATTTATGAAGTTCGAAACCACCAAGTTTTAAAAGAGCAGTTAGTTGGTTACGTAAAGCGAGGTTTGATTCAATAGAATCTCCACCAGTAGCGATGTCGTCAATATAAGTATGGTGGCGAAGTGCGAAAGCAGCTAACGGATAAGAATTCCCTTCGTCCACGGCCAACTGCTGAAGCGTGCGTATGGCAAGAAAGGGAGCACAATTGATTCCATACGTAACGGTATTTAATTTAAAATCCTGAATGGGCTCCTCAGGGAAGAAGCGCCAAACAATTCGTTGATAGTCACACTGAGCGGGATTTACAAGAATTTGTGTGTACATCTGACGAATATCAGCAGTGACAACATAAGGATGTAAACGAAATTGTAACAAAATTGCAGTAATATCGGGTTGCAACTTCGGTCCAACAAACAAGTGATCGTTTAAGGACGATTGAGACAAAGTTTTAGCGGAAGCGTTGAAAACAACTCGTAATTTCGTACTTACGCTTTTGGGTTTCACAACGCAGTGATGTGGGATGTAATAAGAAAAGTCCGAATGAGACCCAATAACAACAGATTGCATATGTTAAGAATCAAGATATTCACGCATAAACGAAACGTATTGTTCGCAAACACGAGGTTGCTTAAGTAGACGATTTTCTAAAGCAACAAATCGTTATAAGGCAAGATCACGACTACCTAGAAAAAATGGTTCTTGATCTCTAAACGGCACTGAGACGACATAGCGACCTTGTTCATTGCGGCGAAACGTATCGACAAAATGTTTTTCAACAAGAGTTTTTTCAGGCGTGAAAGGTTGAGCGGCGGGGACAGCTTCGACTTCCCAGAAATTAGCGACAATATCTTCCAATGCGGAAGTTGAATCTGTCATACAAAACAAGCTAGTTATTTCAGAGGCGGGCGAGGAAGGTATGTTTCCCATTAAAACATATCCGAAGATAGTATTAATAGCAACAGATTGATCGCTATCACCCTGGATGCGACCGTGTAGTAGCACGGGGGAAAATATCCGCGTCAAGTAAGATATCAATGGGTCCAGATTGAGCAAAGAGCGGATCAGCCAGCTTGAGGTTAGCCAGATGATTGAAATGTTGTAAAGAAATATTAGAGGTAGGTAAATTTTCACAAATTTTGGGAAGTACTACAGCTTGAAAATTAATAATCGGTGAAGAAACACCTATTGGTTTGAGTGAAACGGCGACAGTGCCATGCTGAGAAGCTGAGCGCATGGAACCTAAACCCCTAAGGGTAAGAGAATGTGGAGTAGTACGAAAACCTATACGTTTCACACTACTTTGCAAAATAAAAGAAGTCATGCTTTCCGAATCGAGTAAACCGCGAAATTTTTGGAAAGGACCAGATATATCAGCAATTTCTACTTAAACGATTGAAAGTAAAACAACTGACGGTTTAGCTAAAGAATTAAATAAAACGACATTCGAAGCTGACGGACCACTACAGCTAAACGAAGTCGATGATTCCTCAGAGGCACGAGGAACGGAAGGCTTGTAGCGGTCTTGAATAGCGGGCATAGTGCGAGGTGATACCTTATAGGCGTCGGTGTCCGGGCTCAAGCAAGCCTGGTTACTAGCAGCAAAAGCGGGTTTAGACGAAACGCGATCGAAGTGCAATAACGAATGATGACGATTACATTGGCGGCATGAAAATGTAGACTGGCATTTATTTAAAATGTGAAAATTACTAAGGCAATTAATACACAGATGTTGGTTTTTTGCAAAGTTGTAGCGATCTTGGGACAAAAGTTTAACAAAATCATTACAGCGATAAAGATTGTAATCTTGTTTGCAAAGCGGACATTTATTAACAATAGACTTTGTCTGTACTAACATGGAAACAGCGGAGCGAGGTTTAGACGGGTTGCTGGAATGAATGACTTTGTTTAAATCAGTTTTATGATTTACCTTTAAATTCGATAAGGATTTACACGTATTTTTGAGATAAGCAAATAACTTTTTATGAAATGGGATAGCGGTCGGATCTTGATGCATTTCAAAACTACGAGCAGTGTGTACATCCAACCTATTTAAACTCATTTGTACAAGAATAAAATCCCATTGCTCTATAGGTAAATCAAATTTTTTAAGCACTTGTAAATTATCGACAAAAGTATCAACTAATTTTTGCAAACCGACGGGGTTATCGGAGTTTAATTTGGGAAATTTATCTATATTATTCCATAGAACAGAGGTAATGTGACGAATATTACGATATTTTTCGGGAAGTTTTGTGTATGCAAGAGCGTAATTGGCTTCTGTAAGGTTAATGGTTAGGAGTGCGGAATCTTTTAGTGCTGATTGAAGATACGAAAATTTATCTACGTCCGACAAATCGTTATTAAGATGAACTAAACTATCAAACCGATCAATGAAACTCTCAAACAGACAACTTTGCCCATCAAACGTGGCAGCGACAGCGGGGTGGGGGGGGGAGTGATACTCTTGACTTTATAGTATCTAGCGGCGGGGACACATCGGCCCGAGGCGAAGATTGGCTGGTAAACAGCTTGAAATAGAGCGCTTTTATTTGAAAGTAGTTATTGTCAAAACGTTTACGTATAGCATCTTTTATCACTAATTGTTCATCAGCGTCACCGGCTGAAGAAATTGCACCTACTATTCAATTATGGTGTGTAAGAAAATTTTCTCTGACGGTTTCCAGAGATTCATACTGTGCGCGAAATAAATTAAAAAAAGCTGTTTCAACCGTACATTTTTGAGCGATTTCAAACATTTTCTCTAGCGAATTAATTGCAATGTTCAGTAGAAAACCATTACGTTTCAATTTTTCTGCCATGGTTAAATTAAATACAAAAGCGAACGAGATAAAGAACTAGTACTCGACGATTTATAAAAGGCCTGGCGGCGATAACAAAATACGTAAACCTATTGCAAAGTAGATAACAAATGCTCGTAAACAACTCAAACGATACAAATTATGCTAATTAACTGTCAATGCTTTAATGAGCGGTATAATTAATTATCTGAGTTTGTTGTTTACTCAAATCCGGCGAGAAGTTAACCAAATGTAAAATATTGAAGCAAAACTACGATAGCTAATTAGGAGAGAAAAGTGACTGTATATAAAATTAAGTGATATTTGAACAAACAACATATAACTAATGTTTTTAATTAGATCAAGCGTTTACTAAAAGCACTCACCTGTTAGTTTATGAAGCCGTGGTAACGAAACAGACGATGTAACATCTACTCTGCCTTTTGCGGGTGAAGCAAAGCACATTTATTTCAATAGCGGTTCTGACGAAAAGCGGTTAGTCAAATTAATTTGTCCTACGTAGAACATGCAAAACAGCGATGCGGACTGTTTGAACGACCAATCGATTCTCCAGGCTTTGTGGATTTTTCAGTCTCTACACTGTTCTTGCACATGCGGAATAACAACGTTTATCACTCGCGGCACATGTTGGCGCGTGCTTCAAGTAGAACCATGGAAATTTTATTTTAATAAATTTAAATATGCCGCGGCGAATGTAAATAATCAACAAACTCAACAGAAATAAAACTTAGCTTTAAATTATTTACAATATAAACTGAACAATTATCTTACGTTCCTTTTATTTTCTTTGCCTGGCTAGTTCAACGGAAGCTATGGAATTTATAAAATGAAATAAAACACAGCAATCTCAAGAAACATCTATACGGTCAAAAACATTTTTCTTTCATACAAAGAAATTTATAAAATAATTCAGTTACAGCCTATACGGAAAATAATTAAAATTCTTTGCGTGCGTGCGTGCTTGCGTGCGTTCTTGCGTGCGTGCGTGCGTGCGTGAGTGCGTGCGTGCGTGCTTGCGTGTATGTGTGTAGGCATATTAAGTTTTATGCGAATATAAAGTATTTAGAAATTGTATTAAATAAGTGACAGAACAATCCAAAAAATATTCTTTTAATTTTTATTTTATATGAATACTAGAATTGACGTTAAAAATTAGTTTCAGGTGTTTAAGGAGTATATTACTTATTTTTGCAAAAAATTTTGTACTGTGCAAATCCTCTGCAGGTGAGTTTTTCTTTTTGTAGCATGTTTTTTTTAATTAAGACTTTACAAAATAAATTTTCTCTTGGGGTTTTCTTTTTCTTTTTTTTGTGACCCACACTACTCTACGACTTTCTAGCTAGCACAGCATTCTTTCGACTCTTTTTTTGTTGCGGTGCTCGGTGCGGACTATTTTCGTTGCGTACTTAATTTTTTTCTTGTCCACACGGAATAGTTTTACATGATTTCTTTATAAGTATTAATTTTACAATAATCTTAACTAATGATTTTTTTGTACATTAAACACTTTTTGTTAATATTGTACATCTATCTATACATAAGTTGTATGTTGCATTGTGATATGGCACTGTTTGTCTTTATATGCACTAATTTGAAAAAGTATTAAAGCAAATAATTTTGCTTTGTTTAATTGAGAACCATTTTTCAAAAATATTTTAGTAATTTTTTCAGTTCTTTAGTATTTGTGTTTCAGTAATTCAGGATCTGTAATATCTTTAAATACACGATTAAAACAAAATTTCAAAAAAATGTGATATTTCACTTGTGTATCATTGCTTTCTACTTCAAGAAATACTAAATAAGAAAAATTTTTTGCTGGACACCACCGATTGGAGTTCGATGTTTATAATTTTTATAAAATCTGTTTCTTTTTTTTTTGTTTCTTTTTCCATTATCAATGTACTTACTTGCAACTGCTTGATAGAAGTAAAGTGTTAAAGGTTGTTTAAATTTGTATATTATTTTTTAAACAGAGTTAGTTTTTATTAATATGGAACACGACATCTTTGTTTAAGAACCATGTAACTGTTTGCATAACAGTATCAGATGTATCATATACTTTTGATCTATTCTTCTTCAAAGTGATACAAATTCATAAAATATTGCATGCTTATTGCTGTACTAAAATAGTTTATTTAGTAAGTAAATAATTCTTTTAGGTGGATCAACCAACTCAAAAGGGCATAGTGTCAAACATCTATGGAAGTAATAAAATAGAGAATAAAAATGTATCTTTCGATTTTTCCCTTGCAAGCCTTTGTTCGTGCACTCTGAGCACTCATTCAGATGATAGTGTACAGTTATCGAATATAATAAACAGTTTAGATAAAATTGAAAAGATGATACAAAATGACACAAACAATGTCCATGATAATGTTGAAAATAACGTCATTCAATGTCCACAGACAATTCCAACAAATATTGCTCAGAGAGAGACCAGTGTTCAACAAGTTAGTGAGGTAGAAGAACCTGAATTACTTTCTGACAATGAAGAACTAACATTTTGGGAAACAATAATAAATGATGATTCTAAATTAAAACCATATGCAGAAGATCCTAAGGTAAGTACAAATGCAAAATATAATAAAATACAATACAATATACTAATACTGATTTTAGTCTGCACAAAGTTTATTAGATCTGAGAGATAAATGTGTTATGGCATTTATAATGCTGAATGCAATTTTTGTTCTGGTTGTATTTTTACTAACTTTAAAAAAGGATTTGATGCATTTAAAATGGCCTTTAAATGTAAAAGTTAATTTTACTTATATTGATGCTGCTAGAGAAGTAAGTATTTATACCAATATATTTTTAAATTTTGTGGAGCAAGAATTCTATTTCGTTACTAATTTCTTTAACTTATATTAAACACTTGAATCGTTTTTTTTATCTTATAAGAAAGCTACAGATTATGTTACATGCCAAAATTGGCAATGTAAATTGTTAAATATGTGACTAAATTCCCGCCATTATTTTAAAATAGACTTGTTAACTTCCGTCATTCCGGACAGTTGCGTTGGCGCAAAAGCATGCGCAAGCGCGGAGTGAGTGGTGTAAGTGCGCGGAGTGACACGACATTATTAGCCACAAGACGTCAAGCGGGTAACGTCTACCTGTGTCGTGTTTTCTGTCTTTTCTCTTTTACAGAGATTTAATGCAAGGTGCGTTTTAAGTGAGTACTTTGCTTTATTTATTTACATATTAAAATAATCATTGTAAACATGTTTGGTATTTGATACAATTTGCGGCGTAATTATGTCATAATATTAACTATTGCGCAATATTGTGAAACGTGGACCGTACCAGTGTTGCCAAGCGTAACCATTAAGCATATAAAAAAGTTAAATATTTATGATATTTTATGAGATTTTAATAAAACCTCCTACATGCTTTTCTTCAATGTAAATTAAGGCAAGTATATTGTTATGTTGTGCTCCTGCAGAAAAGTTCTCTTTATCTATGGAAATAATAGTGCTAATATTCTGAAATTCGATACAGTAACCAAATAAGAAGTAAAGGTTACATTTGTGTATCACTCCTGAAACAAAGTAACTGGGCTTATTTCCAACTTTTACTTTATACTCCACGTCAAATACGAGCTCATAGTAAACCTCCTTTTATCTACGTGCTAACAACGGCACTGCAATTTCCTAAAACCTTTTTACCTTTTACAACAATTAAAGTTTCCACCTTCAAGTGATATTATCAAATTATACATAAAATTTTCATTTAGTCCTTTTCAAATTGACTCGTCAATTAAATGTCTTTATAACATGATAAATACACAAAATCACTAAATTGTCACCCAGAAAATCACCAACAAAAACAAACAAAAGTTTTATAAGTAAACTTACCTGGATTTTTGTTTCAAGTGCTCTCTACATAGACACCATCTCCAACATGGTTCTCCCTCTCGACTGCACATTCAAATACTGTCTTCAGGTTCTTTACATGAACACCATCTCCAACGTGATTCTACCTCTCGACTGCACGTTCAAATACTGTCTCAAGGTTCTTTACATGGACACCATCTCCAACGTGATTCACTTTCTCGACTGCACGTTCAGTTACTGCCACCAGGTGGCCTCTCACCATCAGGAACACACCGTTTCTAATTAAATTCTTCCTCACAAGTGCACGGTACTACCATGCTCACGTACACTCGCTGGTCCATCCATACATTTGCTTGGTACTCAGAGTACATACGCCACCTTCAAACACCCAGAACTAAAATTGTACTTACTTGCTTTATAATTTTGATTATTTACAGCATATCCAAAGATATTAGAGCACCCACTTGTGCTAATTTAACCAAAACTTTACTCAATCACTTTGCTAAGTAGTTAGGTAGGCGATCGTAGGTAAAGACAAGAGACAAGAGAAGAGAGATTTACCACCACCTACGGGTTTATATCAGCTCCAAAAGCCACCCCCCTACATCGATTTCCAACACCCCTGTCGCACTTTTCCTTAGTATAACAGCACAAACAAGCCAACGGTTGAACACTTCCACAAACTATCCAATTATCCTTAAAAAATTCTACGTACATTTTCCTACCCGTCGTCAAAATCCAAGAAATTCTCGCTCCAAACAAGCTCGATACTCCGAAATTCTCATTAAAAATTTTACCCAGCGCTGTCTTCTGCGAAACTCCGATAACTGTCGTTTCACTTTTAGCCTCTCCAATACTCCCTCTGTATACGCGTATATCTCTTCCTTCATTCCCACTTATAAACAAAATCTTCCGTCTAATTTTATCTTTAGACGTTGTTCTCCCGCTTATTCACAAGCGCTGTTCTACCTTAACCCCCGCTATAGTCGTCTATCCTACTCGTGTTTATTTAATGTAACAGTCGTACTCTGTTAGTAACATAGCCCCAAATTTCATTGTCTAGCAAGCCTTTCAAAGTCAAACGTTTCAATAAACCCCCGTTTGCTCCTTCCTTTATTAAAGCATGCAAACTATAGTCTTTTTCTGTAAATCGATATTGTTTTCGTACGTGCCATCTGCACCTGTGTTATGTCCCTCTTTATATTTTTCCAGCTATTATTTGTTGACGAGATTTTATGTTCGTTATCTATCTACGACTTTAATATTTTTAGAATTTATAACACGTGCAACTCGAATAACAACCGCCGCTTTAAATATGCTATAAATCTGAAAGCTTTCATTATTTACACTATTTATACTAAAGGATATTAAAACAAATCTTAATTATGCTTACCGTAATTTACGTTCCACATGCATTTACGCAATTATGCGCCTTAAATTATGTTTCTTAACTTATTAATAATTAATATCTACAATCGAATTTTATGCTATATTTAACTAACCCTAATATTTACTGGTAATTTGTCAAATACGAACCGATTTTGTTCAAACATGGCTCAAACTTCGCGTGACCCATTTATACACTTTTTAATTTGCAATAAATATAAATTTAAGCTTGCTAATGCCCTTTTATGACCTCAGTAATATATATATATATATATATATATATATTGCTATGTTAATAGGGTCATTTAGGGGTAGATAGAATCACTAGTATAGTGCACTTCATATAAACATCATCAGGATTCAGAAAACTAAACATTTTTACGAAGAAAATGAGAAATTTAACGAATATGCAGGAAAGCAAGTAACAACGCCCTGTATATAAACTATAGTTATATTTATTTTAAGAAACGAAAAATACTCTAGAAGATTTAATTAAATAAACAACTTGGCAAGTCATAAAACGACGTGGACGGAAGCGGCAACGCAATTCGCGTGAGTAATGCATCATGATTACACTAAGAATCCCAGTTAAACAAGCAGGTTTGAAAATGCATAAGATAGAAAACCTATATAATTTAATACATAAATTAAATTAAGAATAAGTGTCCAGAAAGATAGATTAGCAATAATTACAGCATGGTGATAAAAGCAAAGTTCATCAAATTTACTGTACAAACAAGAAATACGTGACCAAGGAAATTAAAAATCCAAGAGAACTGATGCCAATAACTTGAAATCCTACATGCAGGAAATAGCGCATCAATTTCGTTTATACATCAAAAATTAGTAGAAATACCCAAAATATTGCATGTAAGAATCACGTACAAAGCTTTAATCGTTGACCTATGCGTTTGTCAACAGATAGGCGTTCCTTTTAAATACAACAGGATTTGTAAACAAATCAGTTTAACTTGAATTAAGTCATGGTTCACATCACCTGAAAGAAAATATTTACGTGAAAGAATTAGAAGTGATTTTGTAGTTAATAAATTATATAATGGTGATAGAGCATAATTAAATAAGGTTTGTTGTTTTAATCCTTAAAAACGTAAAACAAAAGGTTGTTTTTAAATAAATTCTAAGTTTTATATTAACAAAAGGGCTTTGAATAATTACTGGATCATATGTGGAAATTCAACAAGCATCTAAACAATTACTGGATCCAACGAGGAAACATAATAGGCATCTAAATAATTATTGCATCTGACCAGAAAATCTAACAAGGACTAAAATAATCTATGAATTAAAACCACATCTAAAGTAGATCTGGATTCAACGTTGGAATATTTAAATCACTAAGCTGAAACTGGAGCAGGAACTGGTCCGAACTGGAAAATGAGCCAAGCCACAAAGGGACAACAGGTTAGCCTATCTGAATATCTTGTTGAATTTTTATTTGTGAATACTTTAAACATTGCTTTCATGAAAAATTTATGTGAGGGTCAACAAAGATCGTTTTAGTACACGTTATAAATTACGTAAAGATTGGAGGAAGTTTAATGAACGTTCATACGGCTTCAAATAATAATAATAAAGGTGATTTTTGAGAGATTTTTGTTTAATTAACGGGAATGATAATTATTGAAAGAATTTAATTCAATTATTTAAAAGAGGTTCTATTTAAAGATTTCTTAAACGTTTTATACATTGTAAATATTTTGAGAATATTATAGTAGTTGTGCTTAATGGTGTTTTGACTTAAAGACATAGGAAGTAGAGGTAACAGGAAAAATTAAAATTCTTTGTTGTCGTATTGTCGCAAGCCCTGTGCGTGGTTAAAACTGAGCTAGCCGAGGTATTAAAAATTAAAATTAAAAATTAAAATTGATAAAAAGAAAAATGTTAACTTTTTTATTTCACATAAAGGGGGCACTGGGTTATTGCAACCGTATCATACCAAAAGAAAAACTAACGCCACCAACGTGGGGCTAGACTAGAATGTCACAGCAATATATATATATATATATATATATATATATATATATATATATATATATATATTATATATATATATATATATATATATTGATATGATAACGCCGTACTCGGTGTTATGACGTTTTTACTTAACGCCACCGCTCTGTGTTCTCAAACCAAATTTAATCTTACTAATTATATTATTATGCCACGGCTAGCTCTTTTTAATTTACACAGAGTGCACAACGTTAAGATGATCAATTTTTTCTTCTCCACCCTTTTATTATTACCTATTTGTTTGAATTGATAAAACAAAGTAAATTAATTTCATATAATGAAAAGAAATATTATTTACAATTTTTGAAAAATATTTAAACACACCCTTCAATCAATCAATATCATATGTATCATTTATCCCAAAATTAATGTACTTCGAATTCAACCTAGTCACCAAAAACTACCTTTTTACCAAAAAAACCTGGAACGTTCGAGATCCCTTTATAATATATTACGTAAGTTTAACGTATGCAATATTTGTTGTTGACTTCATTACAAATTTTATATAAATTGAATAAATTCAGTATTGAAATTTAAATAGAAAAATATCTTAAAATTAAATAGATCTAACCTGCGATATGTTGTTGTGGATCCACACCCCTGTGTTGTCCTCATTCGTCTATCACTGCTCTGCTTAGTTGAACCAATATTTGAGTACAGTTACCCCTCGTTTTCCAAAAATTACTTCGTGCTTCTTTATTTTATATGCCTGGAATCTCGCAACTCAAAATTGTACCAGAATTGTACCAAAATATAATTGTCGACGCTGATTTGAAATATTTTATTGACCCAGATTTGAATTATTCTTTTTGTCGACACATACTTGAATTATTCAGAAATACTCCACCAATTTAAAATATTCAGAAATGTTATATCTATCCAAATTTGAATTATTATCTTCAACACATTCGAAATATTCAGAAATGTACCATAGATTTGAAATGTTATATCACAGATTCGAAGCCCTATTATTATAAATATTTAGTTTAAGTAAAAAACCCCAAATTCTACTCACGTTACACGGCAAAAAAAAACTCTTCGTAATTGTGGCACTATTATCACTTTATTTATTCACTGTAACAGAAACTTGATATTCTATTTAAATTACGCGTGACTTTCTAATTAACAGTGACGCAGCTTCGCCTTGCATGAGTTTTAAACTTAACTGTCTTACTATTGCTCTGTGTTATATAGGCTCATCCCACTTACATGTGGGGTGTAGATATCTCAACCAACCAGGGCTTTAATATTCCCTGCATTTCAAAGTTGTTTTTGATGTAATTTCTTCGGTTTTCAGTGTAGGGTGTTTATTTGATACCTTATTATTCGTTATCTTAACCATACGTTGTTTAGATATCGTCTTTTCAACAATTGAACAAAATTAATGATGTAACCTTAATTCTGCTTTCGTTTATGTATTTTTATGCGTGTTTGAAACTGCGTTTTCTTTTTCAAAAATGTTTATTGTTTTAGCGTAATTGCATAAAGCTTTGTTAGGTTTTATCTCTTATCTTCGTATTTGTTGTATAACTAATTAGAACACTTCTCAATGCGTGTTTAATTACATGTACTACCATTGCTCTTGAATGCGCGTTCTATTGTTGAAAGATATTCTTACTGGCATTGCTTAAAACTAATTATGGTCTATATACAGGGTGTTAAATGCTTTCTATTTACATAATATACGAATTACTTAATTTTTGCTAAATAAATGCAGTTTTCTAATTCCCATTGCAATTTATGGTTACTACACGACCCTTACTACTCAAAACACCCATAAACAACCCCTTATCACAGCAATATATATATATATATATATATATATATATATATATATATATAAAATACTCATATTTAGACCAGGGTAGAAAATTAAATAATCACATCAAATAATTTTAATCACCGTGTAGAAGCTTTGGGAAAAGGTACGCGTTATTAAAACCGTGAAGCATAAAAATTCATTCGTTTCATTAAAAAGAAGAGATTTAAATTATTTACAAGACGCCTTCTATAAAAAGAAGCAGTATTAAAATGCTCTACGTGTAATTTATATTAATTAACTCAATTTTAAGTAACCGGTATTAAACAAAATGTACAGATAATAATTAATATTTGATTAGGAGTCACTAAAAATTAAAGGGTATTATTTTAATTGAAGTTAATTGAACCATTAGTAACATATAATATGTATAAAAGCTAGTAAAAACCCAATAATATTCAAATCGTAGAAGTGTTATTTAGAAGTATTATGTTTGAACACCTGCGTATTTTTAAAAGACACGTTCTGCGTAAATTTGGAGATAACAAATGGTTACAGAGAATGTTGGAGAAACCGTTGCTTAATATTTACGGGAAATGCTAATAAGGTGCGTTTATTTCACAAGTACACGTGGACTGAAATAATCGATAATAAAGAATATCAATTTGCACCAATAAGAACAGGTTAGAAAAGGAAAGAGAAAATGCGTCAAGCAAAGACACTAATAATTAAAGGCGGGATTTGAGCAACGTCACGAGGGTCACGATTGGTTGAAAATAAGATGCAAATATCAGAGGTAGAAACAACGATTTCTGTATAAAATTTAATTAGGTATTCTCAGACGTTGCGTGCCGTGTCGAAATTTCTGAGATTTAACTGGTGCGAGTGCAAATTTAATAAGAACCGACGCACAGGCGGTCGAGATGGGAACATAGTATACGAAATTCTAGAAACTGGCCGGTTTGGGAACAAGACCGACAGACAGGCTAACCACTATATATACCCGGGTTAATATGAGTTTCTCTCTTAGATTTTCGAATTGATTCAATGCGTTAAACAGTGCTTTTTAGTTTTCCGATTTTGATAGAATAATTTAAACAGTTTGCTCGTATATTTTGGTGATTTAAAACAGTTTGTTCTTTACGTGCTACAATGAATGTAATTTAGTGCACTTAGAAAAGAAGATACAAGGTAATAAAGTTTAGTATCACTGTACCAATTAGTCAAATTTGCAACGACAAATGAATACACAAAAGTAGGCAGTTTTGGCGTATATATGTGAAAGAAGTATGAATTTCTTTGCTATTTTTCGGGGGTGTTAATAATTAAATGATTCGTAAACGTGTCTGGATCCACAAAACAAGCTTCAGATATACACAAATGAGTTCCGGAAAAGCACTGAAACAACTTTAGAGGAATGGTGGTGTAGAAAATTTTAAAGGCGACCAGTAATACGAGGACCTAAACATAACCCAGTTGGATTGGTGTGATTAACAGAGGACGATGTACATTGACGCCACGAGTGCATTAACCTTCAGGTAACTTATGCTTTGTTGTTCGATTTTTGATGTTTTGGTGTGTGTTGAATAACTTTATAATTGATTTACTTAAAATGGACAGTAGTGAAATTGTACTAACAACAAATTTTTAATTTTTAAGGTGAAATTCTCTTGTTTAAGTAGAAAGGGGTATTTAGTATTTATGTTATGGATTATGATGAAAATTTGGGTATGTCTTTGAGCTCAATTAGACGAACCTGGTTAATTAACGTAAAGGGGTGGTACATGCTCCCTTTGTACTCAGACTCAGGTCTGCATATATTGTTATATTAATTAGTAGGCATCCTACAAGGACTTTAATTCTGGATGCACATTAAAATGATATCAAATTTAATCTTGAAATTTTCTGATACTGAAATTTATGCTGAATTTTAATTTTGAAATTTTAATGTATTGTGAATATTGATGTAAATAGAGTTAACGTTGATGTTTGTGGTAGGAATGTGTTTGTTTTTTTTATGAATGAGGATGAAGGTTTAACTAGGTGAGCAGTCGAGGCGGAAAAGAGTAAAGAGGCGATTAACAGAAGATAGTCAACGGACCAGTTAAGTTAATAGCTTTTTGTACGTTTCACAGAATTCTTGACGCCCAATCTGTGGGCCACGATTTGAAAACCGTAGTTCCCGGATTTTGGAGGGATCACAGCATTTCTTGACGCCCAATTCGTGAGGCTCGATTCTAATACATGGATCACAGCATTCTATATATATATAAATATTTTAGGTAGTTGTTTTACACAAGGTAAGTTAATAATTACTAACGTATTACAATTAATAAGATGAAATAATAACTTAAACTTTTATGCAAAGCCCATATGATCATTTCAAATCGAGCTAGTAATTGAAAGAAGGAAAACATAAGGTCTTGGACAGGATTTGAACCTGCATATCATATACAGTCTCACAAATTGAGTGCCAATTTTATTAATTTTTATTTATTTGTTTATTAATAAGGAAGGATGCCAAACAAGAAACTAAAAGCTCCCAACACAGATACCACTAAATTACATTGCTGCATAAAAATTAACAAACAAGAATTAACAAAAAATATAAGGAAATTATAACAATAAAAAAGGAGTAATAAGGTATAGAATAACGGTAATGCTACATAATATTACCTATATCTAATAAGACGCATAATCCTTATAAAAAGAAAGTTCATAATGTGATACGTTTTTAAGCTTCCAGGCTCAAACAGCGGATGACTTCTGACTGAAGAAGTAGCAATTGAAAAACTCAAGGAAGCAATAGCGGAAATTGAATCGATAATACCATGCCAAATTTTATAAAGGAAAATTTGTTCAGCCAACACTGTTCTTTTTGTCAGTGAGCACATATAATAAAAATTTAGAATGGAATCATAAATTGAGAAATGTCTCTGTCGCTTGAATTAGAAATTTAAGTTAGTAATAAATTTAACCTGTATTTTTCAATGCGATTGATATATTGTTGGTATGTGGATTCCAAACTATTAACGCGTTTTCTAAATGGCTCCTGTTGAATGCATTGAATAATAGAGTGAAGGAGGATAGATCTTTAAAATCTTTAGTAATTCTATTAATAAAGCCTACGTTACGATAGGGCATATTAGCAATGTTGTTAACACGTGCCTCATAGGTTAATTTACAATCCAGAATAACGCCAAGATCTTTAACAGACGAGACATTATTTATTAATAACCCTTTGAAACTGTAACTATTGTTAATAATCCATCTATTCTGTGGATGAATGATATTTTACAGCATTTGTCAATGTTAAGCGCAAGCGTGTTTACACTAATGTAGTAGTTGACAATCAGCACTTGTGATTGGTATGTACAATTTCAGATTATCTGCAGATTGCATGCACTTTGAGTGATTGAAGCAATTCGAAATATCGTTAATAAAAATTGAGAATAACAGAGGATCAAATGAGAGCCCTGTGGTACTCCAGAGCTAACAGGGAACCAGTCTGATTCATGGTTATTTACAGGTACACATTTTTGACGCCCTATAAGGTATGAAGAAAGAAGATTCAGCGATACCAAACTTTTCGAGTTTCATTATTAGTATTGAAATTTTATCAAATAACTTTGGAAAGTTAGTATACACTGTTATCAACCTGTATTCTCTCGTTTATTAGATGGGAAATGTCTTGCATGAAAGAGACTAAATTGGTTACATTCGATCTTCTTGCATAGAATCCATGTTGCGATTCAATTAAGTAATTTTTTTATTTTAAAGAATAGTTGTTTTGCTATAATAGATTCGAAAATCTTTCCAAAATTATATAGTAAGGAAATTGATCAATAATTTTTAATGTTTGCCTTATCTCTGTTTTTAACTATAGGGTTTATATACGCTTTTTTCCATAATATCAGAAAGCAGTCTTCGTCAAGAGTCTTGTTAAAAATTATAAATAAGGGCACTAGTAGAACTTCATAACATTGATAAATTAAAATTGGAGGAATTCCATCTGAGTTAGGACTTTTGCTAATGTTCAATTTGTTTGTATCAGTGATTTCTTGTTAAGAATTTTGTCTATATGGAATCGTGTGTCCTTAAACTAGTTATGTACTGTTTCCGCCCGTCGTAGTGATGCTACTGTAGTTTGAACATCACGACACCAAGAAAAAAAGAAAGAAAGAAAGAAAGGTCACATACTTTTACGTGTCGGGATACTTATCTAGCAGCTTAGTCCGTGAAGGTGAACCAACAACACATCTTGACTTCGCTCACTGATGAAGCATCCCAACCGTGGCCAGATTCGTTGATGTTGCAACTGTAGCTAAACCAGCGGATCTACGCAAAAGAGCAATTGGGCCTACATGGACGTATTTAGGTCTACATAAAAGAAAGCAATTTGGCCTACGTAGAAGAATCATTGATCCTACGTCGAAGAACTAAAAAGAGAATCTACTAGTATTGATAAGCGCGGAAGAACTTACCGATGCAGCCTTAATATCTACTTATTGTGAAAACAAAACATACATCGCTCTTGAAGTAACAGAATTAATCATGCAGAGAGTACATTTTATTACGGCGAAAGGCAGGATCAAAGTAAAATGAAATTAGGAAACGAGATCATAAGCGATTCAAATATTTGAGTAACACATGTCAAAAGAACACTTTTAAAGCTGTTGTTATGCATAAACAGATAACAAATACCGGCAATTACGAATACAATTGTAGAACATTACGCTATTCAAACTCGCATATTCTTTAGAAAATAAAATTTATAGATAACCAAGTTGTATTTGAAGCTTTTTATGAAACCATAAAGATAAATCGAGCTACTTTGACTTAATTTAAATGCGCCAATAAATTCTACAGTCTTGGAAAAGTACATGTTTTAATGGTATGAGGATGAGCTTTATGGGAATAAATCAATTTATTTAATTATACAGCGTAATCAGGGACGTTTCCCATGACAGGTAGTTACACAAAATATCGGAACAGAAGAGTGGGGATATTTAAAAGTAATCCTAAATTAAATAAACATATTCATAAGGGTAGAATTGAACATAACAGATTGTTGAAGTATAAAATTTTCAATATATATAGTGGACCGTTTTCGGTCTTTTAGTTACTATAGTATTTAAATATTTCTTAACAAAAAAACCAAGTTACACAAACTAAATACTTACTCAGTTTCCACGTCTTTTTAAATGAAAAATCAATAATATAAAAGTGGACACTGCAATTAAAACTGCTCCCTGCTGAAATGCATTTGAGCAGGAGCTGAAAAAATAATTAGTTAAAAAAACGTATCTAAAACAACAATACAAGCAGTCGTCGTCTTTGGCATATTCTCAACACGAAATAAAAGTAATTAGAGCCTACCCGATTATTTCTACATAAATTTTCCAAATAAAATATACCACATTTCCGACCACTAAAGCGAAGTAACTTCAATTTCACTAGGTAACATCCCTAATTGTCCTATGAGTAACCTTATGAACTTACAGAAAAAAGCCAGACCCAATTTTTCTTGGGAGAAGTCAACAAAACGATCCAGAAAAGAAACAGTAAGCCTAACAGCTTATCATGACGTTCCAACCGCAAGCTTATACAGCGTGATCTTGAAGGTTCTCATAAGTCACGGTTGGGTCACAGCAACTTTTTGTAGTCGCCATCCGTTGGAACACATGACACGTCTTGCTATTAATTCAAATATATAGGATTATCCACTTGACTGAATAGGAAAATATTAACACGCAGAGTGACAGTAAGAATACTAGCCAAGGAAAGAGAAAGGAATGTGGAACAAAGAGAACGAAGAAGTAAAACTAAAACCAAAAACACTACAAAGCAGCACAAGATCTGAAAGAAGAAGGTCAAACGAAGCTGAGTGTAGTTATGGTGCAGCAGGCGTGTGTGTGTTGTGTATATGTGTGTGTGTGTTTGGTGTGAATATGTGTGTGTGTGTGTGTGTGTGGCGTGTGTGTGTATGTGTGTGTGTTGGACCACTTTAGTCGCCACTTATGACAGGTAGGTCGTACCGTGGTGCTATTTTAATTCGAACCCACACGGTATAAGTACGAGAGTTGTAGCGGATAAAAAGGAAGACTGATAAGAACAAGAAAATTATTCAGAAAAAGCGTAAATTCTAAAAATCAAATCCTAAGGGGAACAAAGTCGGCATAATAATCTGGGGCACGAACAGTAGGTATGCAGTTTAAGGCATTTGCGGCCCCAGCAGGAAAACGAAGCAAGATCAAGGACATTAGGATTGTCTAGATGGGTAGGATTAAAATCTCTGATGTACCAGATACTCTTGGCATGGGAAGGATCGGTAAGTTCGTAGGTCTAAGAAGAAACAACCTTACTGATGGGGAAAGGACCAAGGAATTTCGAAGCAAGTTTGGTATTGTAATGACGCAAAGCGTCAGACAGAGCAAAATTTCGGCACTATATTGAATCACCTAACCGGAAATCAGGACGACGACGGAGGTTATAAGCATTACGGTATTATAGTAGGCAGCGGAAAGTTTCTTGAGGACATGGGAGCGGATATTTTTAAGTGTTTGGAATCAGGGAACAGTTGTCCGAAATAATCGCCGGAGACGATATATTCGCGACTAGACAGGGCAAAGAAAGGAGCACAACCAAGGGTCTCATGTTTGGACGTTCGGATGGCGTAGGAAACTAGTGGAAGGAGTGACATCCCAGTGAGAAAGATTGTCACGAATCTGGAAGGCAATTACGGTTTTGAGGAAGTGATTGACATGTTTAGCAGGATTGGCTTGGGAATGTTAACGGGCGATGAAAAAGATTTTGGAATGATAACGGGCGCACAAGGAAGTAAACTGACGACTGCGGAATGCTACACCGTAATCTGTGATAAGGTATTGAGAAACACCGAAAAGTAGGAAAACTTGATCTTCGAAAATTTTGGGCACGAATACTGCAGTGGCACTACGCATACGAAAGAAAAGAGAAAACTTAGCAAAGTAGTCGACCACTACAAGGATATAAGAATAACCACGAGTGGAACGAGAAAGAGGACCTACTATGTCACAGAAAATGACCTGTCTGGAATAAGATGGTATGGCCTTAGGGGCGAAAGGACCAGGAGAAAGTAACTGTTAAACTTTGTAGGAAGCACAAAACGGACGACGTCGGTTGTAACAAGCGCCGTCAGCTCTGAGACAGCGCCAGTAATACTTTTGAAGAAGACGGGCAGAAGTTTTGGTCATGCCACAATGACTGGAAGTAGGTGCATCGTGGTGAAAGGATGTTTACGCTGCTGTGAAGTTTTGTGGCCACGGAAAAGGATAGTGTCAACTACGGACCAGGAAAGATAACGCCTAGGGGAATTTGGTGACTTTTGGAGCATCAAATTGTGTCAAGGGCCGGGAGTAGAAACGGTGACTTCGAAGAAGGTAATAGCAGAAATAAAAATGGGTTCAAGGACAGGAACAATACTTGTAATCGCTCTTGTTCTTGTTCATAATTCATTTTATTACACGAGTTACGTTTTGGGCTTTGGAAGCTGCCTTTTTAAAAAGTCTATTTCCAAAAACTCTTGTAACAATTTTTATTTACGCAGAATTTACAAGTGGAATTTTAACAAACTATATAAAATTACTCTAAGTCGAAATTACTGTTAAATGAATTTTTAAATTAGGACGAGTAGCCTGAACAACCAACAATGCAAAAGTTGTGCGGCTCAAGACTGACTGACTTGCTTGGGGCTCCCAGGGTATTTATGTTGTCCCTGCCCCTCACATTTTTGTGGGAATTGCGGAGCTCATGTATGCTTATTTCTTTATTAATTTATACAATACAGAGTAACAATCTTAATTGCGGCTTTGTAACCGTCTGTGATCTGCACCTGCAGTATCACTTACGTCTGGAATACAATGTATTCACATCTGTTCTCATAACTTGCTTGTGAACTTTCATTAATCTTTTTCTTTATTTATCCTCGAATTACAATGTTGCATCTAACTTAAGTTTCTTAATAATTTCTATTTAATTATACATATATTGAATACAAACATCAACAACTAAGCATATCAGTCACGATTGAACAAGAACGCTTCATTACAGGTTGCAGTGAAACTAGTTTTTGTATGCGCCTGTGTACACTGCGTGTGTCCCCCACAGCTGTTGCGGCTTTGTTGCCGTGGGGGACAAATTGTTGTCCGACAAAAAAATTTGCCACTGATTACTAACATTTTTAAAAAAAATAACAATTGGAAATATTTATTTAAGTATAAAGAAAATTAATGTAAAAAAACTTTGTAGTCACAATGGACCTTTTAACAAGTACACCATGGCGACACTCTAGGTTTTAATACTTAGATAAATGATATTTCCTATTATTACCCTGCTTCTTTTAGATATTTGACATATTTTTATTTGATTTAAATAATGTAGTTTTTGTTTCAGATCAAAATTTACAAAGAACATTTGCAGCTAGAACCAATTGGGCTCGTTTTCTTAATGTTTTTTGGATTTTTACTTATAATTCAGTTCATTGCAATGTTGTTTCATAGATTCGGTACCATTTCACAAATTTTTGCAAGTACTCATATAAACTGGAGTCGTTTTACAAAAAGGGTAAATAATCAACGTTATCTAATTAATTGATACGTTTTGACTTGAGAATTTGTTTACAGAATCGTGAAACTTTAACTCCAGATCAATATTTAGTAGATAATCCAGTAAAGTGCATTCAAGAACTAGTACAATTCAGAAAACCCAAAATTAAAACAGCTGAACGAAGAAAGACGGTCAGGGATCGTGCTCTTGGGTATGGAAAACCTGAGAGGGTATATAAAAATCTAACGGAAGCAATTCAAGAAAAATTAGAAAATTGTATGCAGATTATAAAGTACATAGAGCAAGTAATCTATAACATTTAGTTTCAGACGGGACGCCAATCTCTGATGCTGTTAATAAGAGAAAAAAGACAGTAAAAGTTTAGGTTAATGTCAATGGAGGTTTTATGTGATTCTAGAAATTTATAACCTAAAAATTTGTGGTAGTTTTTGTAGTTTACTTAATTTTACTGTTTTTAAAATGGTGCTAAAAGGTAAATCAAAATGTTAAAATTTCTTTTGAACTAGTCTAGTTAAACTAAAGTTTTAATTACAAATGTAATTATAGATCATTAAATTATGCTTAAGACCCGTAGCCACTAAAAACAGACAAACGAGATTTAAAGTTAATATTGACGATTCATTCTGCTTTGTTAAATATTTGTATTGTATGTTAACAAACATTAAAGGTATTGTAGTTCATGTATGTGCACAATTTGAATCGCTCTTTTTAATAAATAGGCCATTCATTTTCAGCATTTTTTATAACTAAGGCTGTCTGTTTCAATGAAAATCTAGTTAATGTGTTACGGTATTCGTGCAAACAAGAAAAAAAGTAAAGTAAGCAAAGAAAATCGCCTACACCAAATATCCCAACAGAACAAGTGAAATCCAAAGAAGTTATAACAAAATATTAACATCTACTTATAGGGTTAATTAGTTAGGAGTTATTTTTATATCCCCAAATGTGACCAGTAGCCTTTAAGGAAGGATTTCCTTAAAATGATAGAACGCAAATATCTTCCGACTATGCTAGGGGTCTATTCCTTGGGCAGAGCTTATGAGGATTTGTCGTGGTTCTTTTTACAAAGCATTATTTTATTACTAGGGCTAGATTCTCGACAAAACAGGGGTTTGAATAGGGCGCCACCAAGTCATTAACTTTAAACACAGGGTTTCCCTAAGGGAGACTTGGGCGTCCTTAGGGAGGAATACCGTATTAACTGCTAACGCAAGAGCTGTAAAGAAAATTTAGTTAAATATACAAATATGAGGACACAAGAAGTATTCTCTTGCTACCTCATATAAAAAAAACAACAAAGATTAATCAGGCAACAATAATACGAACACAGGTTTTATGCTTCAAATACTGAAAAGGCTATTAAAGCTTCTTGTTATTAAATTGGGTTCATCACTTTACTCTATTTGGTCTTGTACTTTGTTACCCTACTTCTGAACGTACTTGTTCAGAATAAAACAATTAATTAAGAAAATTAAATGTTGCTTTTTAATTAAAATTGTCCTTTCATAAAAATTGTAAATATAAAATTCATGTTTAAGAAAAGATAATACAAGTTTCATCTACTCATAAGGTAGGATTATGTATTCAAAGAAAAATATTAAAACTTTAAATGTTACTTTAGTTACAAAGGTTTAACTTGCATGTATACCAGAAATATCAGATCTGTTTTTTCTGTTTACATATTTATAAAACTTTAACTACTTTGTCTAATAATTCATTATTTAAAAATTGTAGGTAAAATCATGCATGTATGAAACATCAATAAGAACTCTTTAAGTTTGCATAATTTCATAAAATTTAATAACTGTAATCATACTGAACTAGTATTGACATTAAAAATTTACTAAGGTTCTTCTTAATATGCGAAACGGATTTATCAGAATAGATAGTTACAAAAATATTTTCTAAAGCAGCCTTGTATCAAAGGTCACCAAATGTAGACGTGATGCAAGAATAATTCTAATCTCTTACCTTGGCTCTGCAGGTGTTCTTTACATGTTGTCGTCACAACATGTTCGGGCAGGTGTTGATACATACATTTTTCAGAAAACAAGTTACGTAAAATCCACATGTTCCACAGAACACAAACAGCTGCTTGACCCTTGGACTGGACTATGCGTTTTTGTTATACGCACGAATTGGACCAACCAAATTCCAATACTGGACTTATACGTTCTATTGTGTGTAAATCTTGAACGAATGTTTCAACAGTACCATTCCAATACATCATCGGGCTTAATTTACAAACCATAAAAATTTGTACATACTTTGTAGAACGTTTCCTTAAAATTCGAACTTATTGCTTTCTCCATAACATTACACAAAATCAACCATCCATCGTACGGTTGAAGGACGTTCATATTGGATTCATATCCTCTCGCAAAGTTGACGTGAATGAACCATAATTTGATATTCACAGGTGCAAAAGTAGAATTTTATCTTCCATTAAATACATTACATTTGATTTTCCAATGCTCCACCCGAAGGTACTACATTGGCCAGGAAGCGATTTTTTTAACCTAGAAAATTTGGAATTTTGCCGAACCCTTGCTGTTCTAAGCAAGGTAGGGATCTTTAACGTGCGTGACAACACTCACACACGGGACCTCCATTTTACCTCTCATCCGAACGAGGGTGTATTTTTGTGAAAAATGCTCGCCTAACATTTTTCAAACGGACCGTGTCAGAATTCGAACCCGGGACCTTGGGCGTAGTAGTCACACACATACCACTACTCTTTTAAATACAGCATACTCGCTGCTTTAGTTTTATAAAACCAGATAATACAAAACGACTTCTTAAAGTTGATAATTATAAAAATAAAAATCTAATTGAGGACTTCTACGAAGCGTTGAAAAACATATCTTATCATACTTTTACGAAATCAATAAAGGAATATTTTATGTGTTATTTACACAAATGTCCAAAGAATTATTAATTGAATTTATCTAAGGAATTATCCAAACGAAGTTATTTATTAGAAGTCATTTAAAAACGTCTTTAAAAGGAACGTTATAACAGAAGAAATAAAAAATTACTAATAGGAAAATTACTAAGAGTGCAATTATGAAGAGGGAAATTTACAAAAAGAAAATTTATGAAAAGAAAATTTTCAAAAAGAGCGATACAACAAATTATTTAGTTGGTCTAATTAATTATTATTTTAATTCTTACCATCGTTAAAACATCAAGGGCTAGTGTCGTGCGCACTAGGGTCCAACTACCGCACAAAAAGCCAGGCGCAAGTTACATGCCAGAACTCTTATTAGTTCCATTATCTTCTCTACGAGAGCTCTAGCTAATGTGAGCGCAAATGTGCTATGCACTAAACAAGAAAGCTGTTTGGCCTTGATAATAATTGTATTAACTTTCGACGCCTGATGTTAGCAACCAAACTAGCATTTCACTAAGGCGGTTAGCACATACAATATCAATACTTGTATTTATTTGTTTAAAAATTCGTTGATGTTCAACTGTGGTCAAAAAAACTGTTACAAAGTAACGCCTTACTAGCTGAAAACGTCAGTAGGTATCTAGGTATTTTCCATGTGTAAAATACGTCTGTCACGTTTTGAATTAGGATCGGCCCTATATAATTTCAATGTAAAATAGTTGTGAAAACATTTCAATGTAAAATAGTTGTGAAAACATGAATTCTTATATACTTTCAAATGTAAAATACTTGTGGGCACGTTTTGAATTAGGATCGGCTTTATATTACTTTCAATGAAAGATATTTCAAAACACACGTATGTTGAAAAATGTAAGTGCAGAGAAGAATGTGTGTAGCTGTTTTGAATTCGGTTTTCTAGCGAGAAGTTACACGTGCACCGTTTTGAATTAGGATCGGCGTTATATACTTTTAATGTAAAATGTGAAAACCTGAATTCTTTTCAAATGTAAAATACTTGTGGGCACGTTTTGAATTAGGACCGGCTTTATATTACTTTCAATGGAACATACATACTTCAAAACACAAGTATGTTGAAAAATGTAAGTGCAGAGAAAATGTGTGTAGATGTTTTGAATTCGGTTTTCTAGCGAGAAGTTACACGTGCACCGTTTTGAATTAGGATCGGCGTTATATACTTTTAATGTAAAATGTGAAAACCTGAATTCTTTTCAAATGTAAAATACTTGTGGGCACGTTTTGAATTAGGACCGGCTTTATATTACTTTCAATGGAACATACATACTTCAAAACACACGTATGTTGAAAAATGTAAGTGCAGAGAAAATGTGTGTAGATGTTTTGAATTTGGTTTTCTAGCTAGAAGTTATAAAGTATGACAGATGCAAAATATCGCATTCAAGTCAATTGTGTTTAATTAAAGTGGATTCTGATTTATGTTTAGAGGCTGCAAATACACATGGGCCGGTTTCAATTCAAGATGTGTTCACTCTTGTGATAGGTTGAAAAGTGGGTTGGCAAAGTACGCAGATGGTGGTAATCTGCTATATAAGGAGATTGCTCCTAATATTAATTTAATTAGTCGAAGTTTACTGCATATATGTACATACAAACATGTATATAATTGATATTCAGGGATTCAAATACAAGAAAAACGAGTTTGTGTGTAAAGAAATTGCGGTTTTGGACTTGTTGGAAGGTGTTGTTTGCCATCAAATTTTTAAACTGCCAATGCAGTCTAGTTGTTTGAGTCAAGATCATATAAAACATAACGACTGGGTGACAAGGAATATTCATGGTATTTCTTGGGATGAATCTTCAACGGCTGGAATGGTGTCATCATATATAGCGCTTTATTTGAAGCAAATTATCCGGCCCGGTGAAGAAGTATTTGTGAAGGGTCTAGAAAAGAAGAAATTGATTGAAACCTATCTAATTCAAAAAAACGTTGTAACTGATATGCTTGCACGAGGTTGTCCTAAGCTATCGGAGTTAAAAATCAACAACCGTTTAAAATATAACATCCATTGTTGTAGACACAGCAATAATAATCTGCAATGTGCAAAACAAAATACCTTGTTATTAAAAGAATGGCTTGATAATAATAAAAAACAATAGAAAGATTGTGTCTGTATTATTTATTTTAATATAATTTTACAATGTTTGCCGAAGCAAATTATCCGACCAGTGAAGAAGTATGTGTGAAGGGTATAAAAAGAAGAAATGGATGGAAACCTATCTATTGCAAAAACAAAATACTTTGTTATTAAAAGAATGGTTTGATAATAATAAAAAAACGATAGAAAAGATTGTGTATATATTATTATTGTAGTCAGTAAGAAATTCTTTAATGCTGATGTCTGCAGAAAAAACAATTAAACTCAGACAGCACGAATGGGACTCTCAACCCTGTAAGCAATTATAATTGATCAACGCAATAGCTCTTTACTGGTTTTACAACATTTAACAAATTGTACAGATATCTCGAAAAATTTTCCAAAGACAGACAAACAGATAGGCAGACTGACTGCACCAATTTTCTCATTTTCGCTTTTAAAGAATAACAAGTCGTAGTTATTTAAATCGCGAACTCAGTTTATCTGCAAGAAATATATAAACGTGGAAATTTATGAAATGCTCCAACTTAAAAAAAAGCCACTATCATTATTCTTTCCTAATTTTAACAAAAGTTTAATTTTTTTTTATTTGTTCTATAGAACACAACTACAACTTGACAATAAAGATTGAGCGATTATCACACACATATCTTGAGTATATATAAAGATATTAAACAATAAGAACAGCAGAAAATTCAACCCATGTCAGACAGCTTTTTTCTTGTCAACGATAGTCTAGTCTAATGCTTCTTCAGCATTTGCATTTCCATATTTACGTACTGAAGGCAACTCTGCAATTTTAGATCACATGCATTTCTAATTTCAATTACAAAAAATATGAAAGCATCTATTTGAAATGCATTTCTAACTTTAATCGCAAAAAAATGAGAGCACCTATTCGAAATATGCACTCAGATTAAAAGTCAAAAATTGTTTTACACCGTTCTGTAAACTGAGATTACGTAGTTATTAAATCGGGAGTAATGTGAAATGAAACACACAATGTATTTTTCTTTATTGTAATCAATAAAATACATACATATAATGTTATGTACTCTAGAATAAACATACTATAATTCACTTAAGTTCCCAAATATAAAAGAACAGTTCTAACTCACTCCAACTCTGAACGGTTAAAAAAAATATTGCATTATCAATTCTATGAGGGCTGTCTTCTTCATCTTTGACGCGCGGTCGTTTCTGTTTGTTCTTCTTCGTGTTAACTAAAAAAAAGATTCAAATGAATATTATATCAAGTAAATGCATTAAGAAAATTAAATCTATATATTAAGCTAACGAATACATACTCTGTATTGGTGCCATTAGGTCGTACGTTGCAATTGGTGGATCTGCTCACGGCGTCAACGATTTTTTCACTAGTACTTAATTTGGATTGACTATAAACTACTCAATAATTTTAGCCCAATCACTATCATTATTCTTTCCTGACAAGGACAATTTTTTAAAAAAAAAAAGGTTTTCATTTTTGATTTGTTCTATAGAACACGCAACTTCTTTTCTAAACCCTTCACAAATACTTCTTCAACGGGTCGGATAATTTGTTTCAAATAAAGCGCTATATATGATAACACTATTCCAGCCGTTGTTTCTACAATCGTTAGGACTGCATTTATTTAATTAAAATGTAAAATGAATAGTGAAATACTGAACGTGCGTGAAAAAGTTTACTTCGACAATGCAATTTGTTAATATTGAAAAACATACTCATCAACCTTATGCTAACTCATCTTTTAACAATAACAAACTGGATTTTTTAAACAGAACGGTTACTACTACTATTTTTCTCTACAATACATTTATGCTAATAAAGTTAAACTCGGGTAGATTGAAAGGTATCCTATTTTTAAATAAATCCAAAACGAAAAAAAATGCGTACTTGTGAAGGTTTCAATCAATTTCTTATTTTCTAAACCCTTCACAAATACTTCTTCACCGGGTCGGATAATTTGATTCAAATAAAGCGCTATATATATGATAACACCATTTCAGCCGTTTCTTGCCTGAACAAAAGCACGTTCATCATTAGAAAAAATTAATACTGAATTTTAATTTCCAATAACAACAATCTCACATAATTTTTTTTTCATTCAGCTGAGTTTTACGGAAAAAACGCGTAAGCAAAAAACAACTGTAAAAGAAATAGCATACAAATCAAAATAGTTGCATAGCGAATTGCTTTGAATGCAATTGTTAAAAAAAAATCTCCTATATTTACGTTTTTATTCAAGACGATTTTCAAGCTTGAATCGTGCATGCGATCTAAAAAATTGCAGAGTCGCCTTTAGTACGTAACTATGATAAACAATTCGCTAAGCAAGCATTTCCAATATTTACATACTGAAGGCAACTCTGAGCAAAACAACTGCAAAAGGAATTAGCATACATCATTTTTTTTCATTCAGTTGCGTTTACTTAAAAAAAAATTCTTGTTTGCAGTATAATAATAAAAATGTTTTATACGAACTTTGATTTATGATGTGTACAGAAAATACACTCTCATTACAGCGCTATTTTTTTTATTTTGATTACATATGAAATATTTTAAATAAAAACAAAGCAAATTTTGAAAAAAATGTCTCAGATTAAACCGTATTTGTTTAATAATTTTTACACACTCATGGTTTTTAAAAAAAAAACATTCTGCAGTTTTATTATATAACAGTACCTTTAAAGAATTTTCACACAAATTACCTATATATATGCATGTAAATTGTGTCAGCGGTAATCTAAAACTTATTCTATAAATATTACTACTTAAGGATTTATTTGCATTGCATTATTTTTAAACGAAAAATTAATCTAAAGAAAAATATCATAATTTACACGCACTCATGGTTTTTTTTCTTATTCAGCATGATTAGCGTAAAACATAAACCCGCACAAATTACTATATCCCTATATATGCATATAAAGTCAATTTTTGTTAATTTTTTATGGAAAATAAATTATGCTAGCAGTAATATAAAACGAAATTAATCTAATTTAGGTTTTATTATGCGCCTTCTTGCAATTTCTTTTTCAGTCAATGAATGTAATTCATTATTTCTGCTGAGCAGTACCTATACTTTTCAGTAAACTGAATGTGATTTTGTATTAAGGTTTATTTTATTTATAAAAAAAATGTGTTCAATTCTAACTTCTTCTCTGCATTGCCCTAAGCGAATAAAAAGAAACGTTGTAAAAAAATTAACTCATGCCTTAATCGACTAATACAGTAATATTGACGGGAATTGATGTTACTTTCTGCAACGAAAACAATTTTTAACACAGTACTCGCTGGTTGTATGTATCAGTGGTTGAGGTACTAAGAATTCTTTTATCATCACTTGGATTAAGAACAATTTTGTTTTGTTTAATAGTAAACACATCATGTTTTTGACTGATATAATTAAACATTACTGTTTCTGTACAGTCTGATATCGATTAAAAAATGTATAAACTCAAGTTCTTTCAGTTGTACTGAAAAAGTACGCAATTTTTTTTCAGAAAACGATGCAAATTTTTAATTTTTTCTAACAGGCCAGTTTATTATTTAATATAAATACTTCACGTAGATTTTTTACCAACAGTATAGAAAAAAGTCTATGATATCGATTAAAAAATGTATAAAAGTCAAGTTCTTTCAGTTGTACTGAAAAAAAAGTAAATATTTCAAAATGATTTCTAGGTAAAATTTAATTTTTTTTTGTTTTGCAATTGACATCTTTAATTTTAAAATATGGTATACCCGCGTGCACAGTTTCGAAGCCAGACCGGTTTTCCATTAATGCTGACTAAGTGGATTTATTTTTCCTGTGGATGTCAGCATTAAAAAATTTATACATGACTGGCTTTATTAAATTTTCTATAGATTTCATATTTTTTACAATTGCTATCTAGACAATACCTTAGCATTAAATTCTTGCTTACATGAGTTGAATTTTCTGCTGTTCTTGTTGTTTAATATCCTTATATACTCAAGATATGTGTGTGTGTGTGTGTGTGTGTGTGTGTGTGTGTGTGTGTGTGTGTGTGTGTGTGTGTGTGTGTGTGTGTGTGTGTGTGTGTGTGTGTGTGTGTGTGTGTGTGTGTGTGTGTGTGTGTGTGTGTGTGTGTGTGTGTGTGTGTGTGTGTGTGTGTGTGTATGTATGTGTGTGTGTGTGTGATATGTGATTGTATGTGTGTTATGTATAGTATATGTTATATATATATATATATATATATATATATATATATATATATATATATATATTATATATATATATATATATATATATATATATATATATATATATATATATATATATATATATATATATATATATATATATATATATATATATATATATATATATATATATATATATATATATATATATATATATATATATATATATATATATATATATATATATATATATATATATATATATATATATATATATATATATATATATATATATATATATATATATATATATATATATATATATATATATATATATATATATATATATATATATATATATATATATATATATATATATATATATATATATATATATATATATATATATATATATATATATATATATATATATATATATATATATATATATATATATATATATATATATATATATATATATATATATATATATATATATATATATATATATATATATATATATATATATATATATATATATATATATATATATATATATATATATATATATATATATATATATATATATATATATATATATATATATATATATATATATATATATATATATATATATATATATATATATATATATATATATATATATATATATATATATATATATATATATATATATATATATATATATATATATATATATATATATATATATATATATATATATATATATATATATATATATATATATATATATATATATATATATATATATATATATATATATATATATATATATATATATATATATATATATATATATATATATATATATATATATATATATATATATATATATATATATATATATATATATATATATATATATATATATATATATATATATATATATATATATATATATATATATATATATATATATATATATATATATATATATATATATATATATATATATATATATATATATATATATATATATATATATATATATATATATATATATATATATATATATATATATATATATATATATATATATATATATATATATATATATATATATATATATATATATATATATATATATATATATATATATATATATATATATATATATATATATATATATATATATATATATATATATATATATATATATATATATATATATATATATATATATATATATATATATATATATATATATATATATATATATATATATATATATATATATATATATGTATATATATATATATATATATGTATATGTTGTTTATATTGTTTGATTATTAGTATTGTGTTCATATATATATATAATGATATATTTTTTATAATGTTTGTATGAGATAATATATATTGTATAATTATTGGTGGTTATGTCAATCAAATTAAGTATGGTGATAAAATGTTGACTGTGGGTTTTGATGTAGTAATGATAGGTTGTAGTAATGTTAGATTTATTGTTTATGATTTTGTGTGTTTGTTAGTTAAAGTGTGAAAAATGTGACGGGTCAGTGGAGACAGCCTCATAGAATTGATATGCAATATTTTGTAACCGTTCAGAGTTGGAGTGGTTAGAACTGATTCTTTTATATTTGTGGAACTTAAGTGAATTATAGTATGTTGTATTCTAGGTATAATCATTATAGTATATATTATAATATTATATATATATATATATATATGTATGTATTTATAGATTACAATAAAGAAAAATACATTGTGTGTTTCATTTCACATTATTCCCGATTTAATAACTACGTAATCTCAGTTTACAGAACGGTGTAAAACAATTTTGACTTTTAATCTGAGTGCATATTTCGAATAGATGCTCTCATTTTTTGCGATTAAAGTTAGAAATGCATTTCAAATAGATGCTTTCATATTTTTGTAATTGAAATTAGAAATGCATGTGATCTAAAATTGCAGAGTTGCCTTCAGTACGTAAATATGGAAATGCAAATGCTGAAGAAGCATTAGACTAGACTATCGTTGACAAGAAAAAAGCTGTCTGACATGGGTTGAATTTTCTGCTGTTCTTATTGTTTAATATCTTTATATATACTCAAGATATGTGTGTGATAATTGCTCAATCTTTATTGTCTAGTTGTAGTTGTGTTCTATAGAACAAATAAGAAAAAAATGAAAACTTTTGTTAAAATTACCCTTGTCAGGAAAGAATAATGATAGTGGCTTTTTTTAAAGTTGGAGCATTTCATAAATTTCCACGTTTATATATTTCTTGCAGATAAACTGAGTTCGCGATTTAAATAACTACGACTTGTTATTCTTTAAAAGCGAGAATGAGAAAATGGGTGCATTATAATTGCTTTCAGGGTTGAGAGTCCCATTCGTGCTGTCTGAGTTTAATTGTTTTTTCTGCAGACATCAGCATTAAAGAATTTCTTACTGACTACAATAATAATATATACACAATCTTTTCTATCGTTTTTTTATTATTATCAAACCATTCTTTTAATAACAAAGTATTTTGTTTTGCAATAGATAGGTTTCCATCCATTTCTTCTTTTTATACCCTTCACATACTTCTTCACCGGGTCGGATAATTTGCTTCGGCAAACATTGTAAAATTATATTAAAATAAATAATACATACACAATCTTTCTATTGTTTTATTATTATCAAGCCATTCTTTTAATAACAAGGTATTTTGTTTTGCACATTGCAGATTATTATTGCTGTGTCTACAACAATGGATGTTATATTTTAAACGGTTGTTGATTTTAACTCCGATAGCTTAGGACAACCTCGTGCAAGCATATCAGTTACAACGTTTTTTTGAATTAGATAGGTTTCAATCAATTTCTTCTTTTCTAGACCCTTCACAAATACTTCTTCACCGGGTCGGATAATTTGCTTCAAATAAAGCGCTATATATGATAACACCATTCCAGCCGTTGAAGATTCATCCCAAGAAAGACCATGAATATTCCTTGTCACCCAGTCGTTATGTTTTATATGATCTTGACTCAAACAACTAGACTGCATTGGCAGTTTAAAAATTTGATGGCAAACAACACCTTCCAACAAGTCCAAAACCGCAATTTCTTTACACACAAACTCGTTTTTCTTGTATTTGAATCCCTGAATATCAATTATATACATGTTTGTATGTACATATATGCAGTAAACTTCGACTAATTAAATTAATATTAGGAGCAATCTCCTTATATAGCAGATTACCACCATCTGCGTACTTTGCCAACCCACTTTTCAACCTATCACAAGAGTGAACACATTTTGAATTGAAACCGGCCCATGTGTATTTGCAGCCTCTAAACATAAATCAGAATTCTCTTTAATTAAACACAATTGACTTGAATGCGATATTTTGCATCTGTCATACTTTATAACTTCTAGCTAGAAAACCAAATTCAAAACATCTACACACATTTTCTCTGCACTTACATTTTTCAACATACGTGTGTTTTGAAGTATGTATGTTCCATTGAAAGTAATATAAAGCCGGTCCTAATTCAAAACGTGCCCACAAGTATTTTACATTTGAAAAGAATTCAGGTTTTCACATTTTACATTAAAAGTATATAACGCCGATCCTAATTCAAAACGGTGCACGTGTAACTTCTCGCTAGAAAACCGAATTCAAAACAGCTACACACATTCTTCTCTGCACTTACATTTTTCAACATACGTGTGTTTTGAAATATCTTTCATTGAAAGTAATATAAAGCCGATCCTAATTCAAAACGTGCCCACAAGTATTTTACATTGAAAGTATATAAGAATTCATGTTTTCACAACTATTTTACATTGAAATGTTTTCACAACTATTTTACATTGAAATTATATAGGGCCGATCCTAATTCAAAACGTGACAGACGTATTTTACACATGGAAAATACTTCTGTCGCGTTTTGAATTAGGACCGGCCCTAGATACCTACTAACGTCGTAGAGTGGGGTGGGTCACACAGAAAGAAAAATAGGAAACCTCAGGCAAGAGATTTATTACAAACCTTAGTTAACAAAAATGGTATCACAAAGAATATTTACAAAAACCTAAACGAACATTTACGTAACGTCTTGTTAAAGCACGGTATAAACGAAAACGTAAACTTGCATATACCACACATTCCTTCAAAATATACGTAAAATTTAAACAAATATCAATTAGGGAGTATTTCCCAGTCACATAAATTCTTAAACGTAAGTAGCAATGTACAAGTATACTTACATAATATTTCCAACCTTAAAGAAATACAAGAAGAAAATTAGACATAATATATACAGTAATACAAATTTGTATACACGCTACTTACCGAAATACATTTCGGGAGGAAAGCTAAAAGTGATAGTGTAACCCTAACCTGAAGGCAAGCTTCATGGAGCACCAAGTACTAAACTCTTATCCTATCTTGTAAATAGTAAACAAGTTATTGACGTTAGCATTTCCTAGACCTTAAGTTAATGAACGTAAATATCCCAATGTTTTAACGCGAGCTAAAGTTTATTTTAATTGTTACTTGAAAAAGTTTCACGTAATCACTTTGTGCAATAACATTTGATAGTAAATTTTGAAACCGGGAGCCTGTATTTTATCGTGCCATAACCACGCGTATGGAAAAAACTAGAGCACTGGCGTGGGTATCAACCACAAAGGTTTCATATAAACCATCAACAGAAGAACACAGTATTCCTACTTTAAGTCAGTTTGTGTTCCAAAGATAAGGTTGTTGGAAACTGACGAAGTTCAAGGAAGCCGAAACCGGTCAGTGGATGTTTCCTCCTCTTGTGAAATAATAAAGCTATTGTTTGGTTAATGACTATACAACTATTAGTTCGATCTGTATAAGTGAATAAGCTTTTAATATTTTTATGAGTTTATTTACAAATACATCCTATTTTTTATTTTGTTGTACATTGCGGACTCCAAATAACTTGTCCTTTAGATTTATATATTGAGACCATTTGCTTTCTTACTAGAGCATATCTGCTGGTGGTGTTTTGAGAATTCTTGGCAGATGGTTGTTTGATTAATGGGAAATATTTTTGAAGGGAAAGCATGTTACCACTTGGTAACTACTCTCTTAGAAAGGCAGGACGTATTTTCATGGCTATTTTTCAGAATTGTTGCGATATAAATAGAACAACTTCTTTACCTACACGATTATTGTTCGTGGAAGTCACCAGATGGCGATTCACTTATACGTTTGTCATAGGTATTGAGGTCATTTCTATTTATATTATTGTGTATTACTTGATTTAGTCGTAAGGGGTTAAATTATTCTATTCTGATGAAACAAAAAACGCCGAAATCCTGGTCAATGAATGTTCTCTCCTTGTAACAGTTCGTTTTTCCTCTTCTAAATTAACGCATAAAAATTATGTGTTGTGTTATAAAAATTTTAAATTTACTCGTATAATTCAATATAAATCGTACTTCTACAATTAATACAAAATTAAAACAAAGTATCATAATTTTGAAACACCCCAATTATTGTCTTTCTTTATTTTAATTATATAGTAAATAAAACGCATAATTGTAAAGGTCCAGAACTTCCACAAAATATCTTCAAGGTGATATCGAATAGCGTGCTTTCGCACACCTGTTTGCTAAGGTTGTTGTCATCGAGTCGAATCAGTCGGCTTTTGATCATTCTAACGTCAATATGGTTAAATTCATATCCAAGGCTGACTTGCGTGTCGCAATTTCATTTCAACCAATCCATCGATCTAAATGCTTAGAAACTCATCATGCGCAACATTAAAGTACGGAAGATACAACACTTAATAACTAAAGCAATAATAGTGGTGCGAGACAGTTAAATTTTTACTGCGTATAAGATATATACGTTCCTCATGTTTCAACATGGAAATTTTGTTTTAATTCGAAAGCAACTCTTTAGAGTCGATTAATGGTTGTAAGAAAAAGTTAATTTAATTGCGTATAAAACAATTACGCATTGGAAACTTACAATGTCGTTCTAGTCTACGAGGCATTGTTATAGCGATGTAGACGACTGCTTTTTCATGTATTTGTTCAATGTTGGAAGTCCACATGTGGGTTGAGTTTGTTTGTTAATTGGTGCAAGCAGCCATGGCCTGAAGTCAAGGTGGTAAGTGATTTCGATTTGTTGAGGCAATCATCTGTTCGACGTTTAACGTCATGTATAAACCTAACCTTGGTAGTTTGAACCCATGGAAACTAACACCTTTGTGATAATATTTAATTATGAATTTAAATTTTCAAACGTTGCTTCATCTCAAACAAAATCTTTATGAATTTGCATTATGAATAATATAGTCATGTACTTGCTTATACATGATAACTATTTAACGAAGTTTAATTTTACTAATTTGAAAGATCTTATTACAAACTTATTTTGTATGTAGGTGAGTCATTTAGTCAGTACTGAAAAGGTGACAAAAAATCTCATAAATATGTTAATGATATTGATAGTGCCTTGCTTTAGAGGCTTTTTTAATTTAAATTATCCAAGATTAACAATATAAATATATAAAATTAATTAAATATTCAGAAAACTTATAATAATTATCTGTCAGAATAAATCAGAAATATTTTTCAGTTAATATATATGTTGATACTAAACAGCCTTAATTTCTTTGTAAACTTAAACAAGGTTAATTACACTCATAGAAGCACTTAAACAGTAGCATTAATTTTGTCCATACTTATCACTGGATTCTATGAATTATATATAAACCAGAAGTGCATAAATTTAATAAGTAGAGTGTCCATTCACTATTACACAAAAGACAGAAATCATAGATGTACAAAACCTGTCTGATTTATTGATTTTATTTTGAAGCGCAAATTGCTATCTCTAATATTATTTTTTGTATTTTATTTCGGGATAAACGTAGTACCATCTAAAAATACAAAATCTTGTATTCTTATAACAAAATATACTCGTTGAGGTCCTGTATTTTTCTTAGCGATATTTCTTGCTTTTACACACTATCTAAGTACAGTGGCGCCCTACCCATCCGTATTTAATTAACGACCCCCCTTGATAGTCTCTCTAAACCGCTGAAGATAGAGTTCAGAGCTAGTGCGGAAGTCTTCAAAAGTCAGTTGTGTTAATACGGATAAAACTACATCTTCTGCACGACTTTTGTAAGAAATATAAACATCTTTTTAGAAAGTTGCACTATCGCCCAAGGTGTAGGGGCAACGATAAAGTTTCATCCTTATGAATTCAATTTAAGTATCTGTTTTGGTCAATAGCTATTCAAATATTAGGTTTGATTTGTATAGGTAAATCAACTTTTATGATTCCCATAGGAGTTGCATTTACAGATTCATTTATTTACTTTGTATTATATATATATATATATATATATATATATATATTGCAGTGATTTTGCCTGGAAAGAAGCCTTATAATTGAGCCCTACCATTGGGAGCCATAAAAATGCAGTGAACTTCTAGATAGAAAAATAGCTCCAGCAATTTACACCTAAATAAAACTTCGTTACCAATTTCGAGTTTGATTATAATATGTTCTAGTTTGAGATTTACAAAAACTGCTTCTCCAGGTTGATCTACCACGGCTACTCATGTACACTACCTCCTAGGATATACTTACCCCAACTACACATTCTTTCAACATCTTTATACACAACAAAATACAAAAATAAAATAAAATCCTTTGGACAAACATACACTCTTTTATTCATATGACAAAAATGATTATTCAGACAATTTCAATATTAACATTGTCATATTTACAATAAAACATTTCACCCTTTTTTTCAATTTAAATTGTTTGTGAGTTATTACACTTCGACCTTTTAATTTTTCAAAGTAGATGGGCCTATTGTGAAACCCTAAATTTACTTTTACTTGGTCTATGGTGAGCTCAGTATAAACCTTTTTCCCTGATATGCATAAAATATTGCATGGTCAAATTACTCTAAAGACCCGTTAACTCTTTACATCAAAAATTATTACTCCTGTTTTTACCTACTCAAATAATAATGGAAAATTGTCTTTTATATACGGTAAACAAATTAATTTTCAGTTCATAAAATTTTCACCACATAATTCTAAACACACCTAGCTGTATAACACAATGCCAGCACCACAGTTCAACAATAAAACAAAATTCATTACCTGGTGTGTACTTCGGACGCACCACCTTCTTAGATTTTCTTCACGTTCTCACTCCTACATGGACAGCGACTCTATCTGAACTCGTTCATCCAGTTCCCCCAGTTATTAGTGGGTGCTTTTCGTACCACCATCTATCCAAATCCAAATTATTTCAATTTAACGTGCCACAAGCACTCTCGTTTAAGAAATAATTGGTTCGCTTACCTCAGTAGTATCCTGTTGTATTCGTACAATTATTTATACTAATTTATTTTCAGCCCGTTTAATTTGTTAGCACCAACTCTGTTCTTTCTTGTTAGATGCAGTTCGGTCCCCTTCTATTGTTTTACAATTGTATACCCTATTTCTCCTACATTAAGTGGTTGTGGAGTGGGGGTAAGCAGCCTGTGGCTGTCAAGTTCCCCCAGCACTTGATATATCTTTTCGCACAGTCAACATTAGTTGCAGATATTTCACAACCAACACCTGTAGTTGTTTATAATAATCATCAGATTTATCTGCGCTTATTTTTTCGTCATTAAGTTTTCCGTCTCAAAATGGTTGGACACGTACCTGCACTTATTTATTTTCTGAACTAGCCTACATGGTTCCCTGAAAATCTCACACAGCATGTATACAGCTCGGTTCCCCTTCTATTGTTTTCTAATTTTATCGTTTTCCATATATTTCTTTCTTCCGCTACCATTTTTAGTACCTCTTTGTTCTTAACTTTGTCTGTCCATGATATCTTCATCATTCGTTTGTATCATCACATTTCAAAAGCTTCTACCTTTTTCTTGAACGCGTCTCCTACTGTCCAGGCTTCACAGTCGTACAGTGCTGTGCTCCATACATATGTTTTAAGCATTCTTTTCCATGTTTCTATGTTTGTTGTCTTTGAACACAGTAGTTGCTTTTTCTTGTTAAATGTAGCACGACCTTGTGCTAATCTTTGTTTTATATCTTTTGTGCTTTTTCCATCTTGTGTTATTTCACTTCTTAGGTAGCAGAAATCCTTAACCTCTTGTAAGTTCGTGTTACATATTTGTATTCTTGTTTTTGATTTATTTTCCCCTCCTTTGCATACTAGTACTTTAGTTTAGTTTTGTTAATTTTCATACCGTTTCTCTCTGTTAGACCTGTTTCCATTTCATTAAGGGCGGGTTCTAATTCTTCCTTGCTAGATGCTAATACCGCTATAGCATCTGCAAATCTAAGCATATCAATTTTTTGTCCCTGCATAGTAATTCCAAATGTCTTCCTGAATTTGACAGTATTCATTGCCTCTTCAATGTACAAGTTAAAAATTAATGGGGATAGGGCACATCTCTGTCTCACCCCTTTCCTAATGTTTACTTCTCTACGTTCCTGCCCTAATTCTATTACTGCTGTTTGCTCTTTGTATAAGCTATGTACTATTCGTCTATCCCTTTCGAATATTTTTTTTCATTTTACATTGTCGAATGCTTTTTTCCAGATCTACAAACCCTATATACACGCTTTCCCCTTTTTCTATAGTTTTCTCCATTATCACTCTCAGAGCTAAGATAGCCTCTCGCGTTCCTCTGTTTTGTCTAAACCCAAATTGATCTCCTCCTAGTATTTTTTTAGCCCGTTTTTCCATTCGTCTTTGTACAATTTTAGTTAATATTTTTGACACGTGTGTTGTCAAACTTTTTGTTCGAAAATTTTCACATCTATCCGCGCCTTTCTTTTTTGGTATAGTTACTATGATGTTACGTTTGAAATCTTTGGGTATCTCGCCTGTCTCATACATATAGCTTACATGTTGGAAGGGACGTTCTGTTACTGCTTGTCCAGCGGCTTTTAAAGTTTCTGCTTGCACCATATCTGTACCCGGCGCCTTGCCATTTTTCAGACCCTTTAATGCTAATTCAAATTCATCTCTAAGTATAGGATATCCCAAGTCATCATTTTCAATGTCTGATTCCTCTTCTAATGCAGTTAGTTCTTCTCCTGCTTATAAATTCCTTATATATTCTTGCCATCTCCCCACTTTCTCTACATTTTCTATAATGACGTTTTCTCCTGCGCCGCTTATATTTTTGCTATACGAGAAATGTGAGGAGGAAATTAATATGAAAATGACGGGAAAACCTCAGTAAATAGTTATGTTACACACCGTTAATTATACATTCAGTCCTAAAAAGGATTATTTACAAAATTCAATTTACGTAATCGTCCTGTAACGTGATGTAAACAACGCGTCAATTTTGCATATAATACAGTATAAACCTAAACATTTTAAAATATCGAGAATAAAATCTTATAATTCAAATAGCAATTACATATTTACATACAAGTATACTGTATAATGTTCCAGCCCTAAATATGTATAAGAAGATATATATATATATATATATATATATATATATATATGCTACGTACAATGACGTAGCCGGAAGAAAACGTAAATATACCAGGCTAACTACCAATGAGAGGGGAGGGGTTCCTAGCAACACAAAAATAATACATCGCCAACGATTTTCTATTTACAATAAAGAAACACAGATATAGAAATTTCAATCGAAATAGCAAAACAAAATTAACTAAGATTACTATTTAATAAAACAATTTTACTCTATGGACAAATTCACAAATTGTTCCACGAAGCGCGCAATTCGTAGCTAACATGCAATAAATTTAATCAGTACCAAAAAGAATAACGCTGATACTTTCGTATAAGCGGATGGGTTAATTTAAAAAAAAAACATTCAATTTAGAAACCTTTCTAGTCAGGATTTTACCATACGAAGCTTTGGTATAAATCTAATCAGTAAAAAAAGAAATACTGCTGATACTTTCGTATAAGCAGATGAGTTAAGTACAAAAAGCAAAAGCATTAAAGTGCGAAACTATTCTAGTAAGGATTTTACCAGAACAAACATTAGCGTATCTAATTTCAAATTGGGTTTATCCCTGAGTATGTTATTAAAGGAAAACAAGTCACATACATGTGTCGGGATACTTATCTTGTCATCTCTCGGAAGCGAATTGACACAGCATCGCCGCGGTAGTCAGCAACAACCATACTACTACCGTAATTGCAAAGGCGGTCTACATGCAAGAGCAGTTGATCTACATCAAGGAATAATCGGGTACGCAACAAGCAATTTAGCCTCCAGCTAAGAGCAAATCTACACATTTAATAGAGGAGAAACGTGCATCGCTCTTGGAATAACAGAACGAGTAGTTTTTACAAGTGCATCAACGTACAAGCTGCAGAATCAAAGTTTAAAAAGAGTTCAAAATAACACGAACTCGATAAGCAAACATCCGCGTTATCGAAACGCGATTGAAACTGGAAAACACTGTTATACCGGAGAATAGTAGAATATATTATTTCGACAAATCTATAGATGGGAAACTCACTAGAACGCAATTATACGTGATCGGAATGTATAACGCGCTCTCGGATACGTAAACAGGATCTTGACTAATTAATTGTAGCATAAACTTGTCGTTTCAAAACAACTACAATTACGTTGAGAAATTCTTAGAAAGAGTATTTATTAGTAATTATGCGGAAGGATTTAACAATAAACATGGAATTTATACGAACGGATAATGAATTAACAAGGAATTTGAGTTGAAAATTATGGTGAAGCGAGCTTATCTGAACAGGTACAATATATCGGGTATAGTTGGAGAATTTAATCCTAGACAAGGAAATTTATGTAAATAAAATAACCAATTATTGCCGAAAATAATATATATATATATATATATATATATATATATATTGCTATGATAATAGGGTAGTTTAAGGATAGATTAAGTCATAGGGGTCGTAGGATAAATATAAACAACTTTAACTTTAAGAAAATCAAATAGTTCCAGAAATTGTAAGAGTAAATCGACTATTCTACATAATGTCAATTAAGAGGACACTGTATATAAAAGATATGTAATTAAATGCATGAGAACATAAATATATTTAAGTATAGTTTACAAGTAAAGATAAGATTTTTAAAACGCAACAAATTGCATCAAAATTAAATTACCGGGAAACATAGATAAATTGGCATTACAAATATTTAATAATTGCGTCGAAAATATCAACGTAAACGCATCTTAAATAATTCATTATTAGAAAATCGTTACGTGACTAGAGAAGAATACATTTGTTCAGAAAACCAACATTCTGTGGCAAATGAATAAACACCCGGCGGTTCAATTATATGATAAATTGACAAGCATCGAATACGTGACTTGATGGAAAGCCAAAAGTTGGAAATCCTAGGATAATGCTGCAATATGCTGAATGCGGACGTGGGAATAGAGCATTGGTCGAAGATTTAAACTAGGTAATTTGTAAAAATTCCGGGTTCTGCCAGATAAGGTAAGGTACCAGCCTTGATTGTAAACACGCCAATGAAAACTATTGGAGAAAGGGCTTATATATACGAAAGGAACGATAAGAACTGAACATTTTAGTCTATATTTAACTGAGCAACAACTGTTCGAAGGTGGTAAAAACTCACGTAATTAGTGAAATGTAAATTAAATAAATGAAATTTAAAAGTGCAAGAATTTTGTGTAACGAAATATAAGCCGATCTACACATAGACGGCTTTAATTTGGTGATACTTTAATTTGGGACGTATTTTAATTGGACATACTTTAATTTGGTGATACTTTAATTTTGGACATACTTTAATTTGGGACGTATAATTTTGGGCGTACTTTAATTTGGGACGTATTTTAATTGGAGGCGATACTTTAATTTGGTACGTACTTTGGTATGACTTTAATTGGAAGAGATTTTTATAGGAGGCGATTCTTATATGAGGACGACATTTTGTTGATGCCATTTTGTGGAGACAATTTGGTTGATGTCTTAACGCAAACATAAAATATCAAAAAGAAAAAGTGTAAAGCGGACACAACAAGGAGATGCAGACCATAGAGTAATATGGAACTCCAGAAACCATTCCAGGTTAACAATTTTAAAACACTTTATTAAAAGACTGTTTCCAATTTAATATTTGCTATACATTGTATATTTGTAAGAGTCATCAAAAAGGTCACTTAAAAATATGAAAACAAGGGAAGGTATCTTGGAACGTTCGAAGGTCCCTGAATGTGATTAAAAGATATTTTTGCTGGCTTTCATAAATCTGGTAAATGTAGATATTTTGTATAAAAAGGAAAATTTGGAGTATTTTACATATTATCAATTATTATATTGTGTGTTCTAGAATTGCTCAATAAGATTTATTCAGTGTCGGGGTAAAATCCTAAATTAATATTTCATATCAAAAGGCGAATTTCATAGCAGTAAAATTGACGCCCAACATTGGGGCTTAAAATAATAAAAGCTATATTACAGCAATAAAAATAACATGCCCAATCGTAGGGCGAATAGCACAGCAATAAAACGAATATCACAGCAATGAAAAATGACACCCATCGTAGGGGCTTAATAAATTCATTTCACAGCAATAAATACATATGCTTGGTCGATTTTCCAGGTATTATTCCGCATAGTTGGCTGGTTCTGGAAAATTGATGAAGCAGACGTCCGCAGAAACCTCAAGATTAACATATATATTGCTATGATAACGCTGCACGCCGATGTAATTAACGTTCAGTTTCCTGCTGCACGCCATCGTTCTGTGTCTCTAAACAACCTAAAATTTAAATATGCCTTGTCTAGCTCAGTGTAATCCACACAGAGTTCTGTGGTAATCAATACCACATATTAGGGGTTGCTGCATATGACACAAGGGTAAATCTTATAGCTCCGTACAAAAATTATGGCAATCTTACAACTAGCCATATCCATTTTAATGAAAGGTAAGTTGATAAGCATAATTTTAAATTTAGTCAAATTTGATTGTTTTATAGATTATCTGCTACCGGGGTTCTAATTGAAAATTCCTTCACTACATTAAAACACTTGTGATATCTTGCTGTGTTTTACATAATTTGTGTATCAGGCATAAAAATTTCTTAGACGATAACGAAGTCTACTACGATGATGAAAAAGAGGAAGCAGGCAGTTGATCCACATGATGAAGAGGAGAAAGCATGAGAAGGGGTGGAAGGAAACGAGAAATTCGTAATTATTTAAATACGTTATGAATGCTGTGTGGCTATAGTCCATTATGAAATAATATAACTCTTAACCAGTTTATTATTTAAATGACCTACTCACATTTCAATTTAAATAAACTTAATAATAAAGAAAAAGTGCACCTGATAATTACAAACACATGAGCAATTAATTATTTTTAAAAAATTCGCGCAAAGGATTCATTTTTTCGTAGTCTCTTTTTTCTTTCGCCTCTTCCTTGACTTGATTAACTTAATATTTTCGTGCTAAAGGCTTTGTTACAAATTTGAAAGTTGTATCCAAGACATCAGTTCGACTAAAATTCAAATTTTGTGTACATTTTATATTGAACGTATTTACATACCTGTTAAAGTTAATAAACTAACCCCTAAATATTTAATTTACTTAAAACCTTCAACAGTTCATGACCTCAAATACTTTATAAAATATTGTAAATTTTAAGAACCTCATTTTTAAGTAATAGGGGAGAGTAGCCTAATTTGAACCAGTTTTACAAATTTCACCATAACTTCAAAAAAAATACACTCTAAGTGGGCAATATAAGGTCAATATACAGACAAATCTGCAAGCATTTATTTGTACAAAAAGCAACGGATAAAAATGAAAACATTTAATTAAAAAAACTAAAAACAATTTTTTTGAAAAGTGGTTCAAATTTGGCTACCCGTTGATTAAATTGAACCACAGGTATCCATAATTTGAACCAATTATACTAAGTTTTACAAATATCGCAAATCAAAATTTCGTCTTCTTCAATTCCAGCACACTTATCGTGTGCCAATTCTGCACACACTTGGCATCTAATCCACACTTCTTCTGCTACGGAGTTGGTATAAAAATCATGACAATACAAACACAGGGCATCTTCATCTTCTTCATTTGATTCCAATGTTTTTGTGTTTTTGGTTTTTTTTTGTAATTTATGTTTTACTTTCGTTGTTTATTTTTACTCTGAGTTTCTCTGTTATTGAATAAATCAGATTTAACATTTTCAATTGCTTTGTTAATTCTTATGAGCTTTCTGTGTAGTTTTGCTCTCTCTGACTCTTCCTTGTTTCTTTTTTTGTCTCTAAAACAGTTTTGTATGGTGTGCTTGTCAGTTTTACAGCCGATGATGAAGTTTGTTTTCTTTGTCCACTGATTTGGGAATTTTTGGGAAGGGTACATATCTGTTCCAAACTTTTGTTGAACGCATTTGGACTGATTTCTGATAATACGCTTGATGAAGGTAGACAAATCTGACTATTTAAATTTGGTGGTGTTTTTTCTGCAGGAATTTGATATATTTCCAGATTATCTCCTACTATTTGTCGATCAACTGCAAGCGATGGTGCAAAACTTTCATCAGGAAAACGATTCCTATTGACAGGCCAAATACCAGGCACACTGAAAGCATTTTCAGGTGTTCCTACAGTTGCCGCCTTTCCATATGCTTCATTAATAAGCCCTGCAATGTCATAAGCTGAAATTGCCCTTCCATCATGTGCCCGCAACCAGCCTGCACAAAATATAACTTAGCAACGGTTTAAAAAATGCCACGTCAAAAAGTTGAAGCCTATGTGTTGTACGTGCGGGCAACTGAAGGAAGTGAATATTATTTTCTCGGGCAAATTCTAATGCAGCCAAGTTATTGTTGTCGGTCGAATGTCCATCTAAAAGTAATAAAACGTCTTTGATAGGACTACTGTTTATGATTTTATGAAAAAGTTTGAGCAAAACTAGGAAAAGGTCAGAATTTACATAGCCTGAATCAGAAATCTCACAAATACTTCCACTAGGAGCTCCTCTTGCTAATTCAATCGTAAATAGTAGGGGGACTAAGCCGCTTTGGCAACAGAGATCCACAGCAAGATATGTATACGCCGATTCGAGAACAATATGAACAGCTAAGCCGCTTTGGGAAACAAAACGTGCAGCAAGATATGTATACGCCGCTTTGAGAACAAAATTGTCTTTGCATGTAAATTTGGTGCGTCGGGGGGTCGTTAGGTCTTTGGGGTGTGCGTTCGGCGGAGTCGTTAGATTTTTGTCGTGGGGTGATGCGCGTGCGCTGGGGTGGAGATATTTTCTTAAGAAATTTTTTAGCAGCGTTCCCGACGTTAAATATTAAATATTAAATATTAAATTTTAAAAAAATGTTGTGTGTGTAGAAAATGGAGTTCACGTGTTGGTTCGTATTTTTCTGGGTAGGTTGATAAAAATTAAAACGCCGCGGTGAAGAATTTTTTAATATTAAGCAAACGCGCGCAAGTGGTAAAGAGTGTTTTAGCTTTCCTCATAAGCTGCGTTTTGTACGAAGTAGCAAATAAAATTGAGAAAATATACGAAATGTTATATGATGGAGGTCAAATTTTTAAACGTTTGCAGGTAAAATCTTGTAAAAAGAAGTCATTTACTTCTCGCGATTTCAATGTCACGATAAAATACTAAGAATTTGCATGCAGTCGAATATAACCTGGTGTTTGGAATGATAAATCTCTGGTAATGTATATGCAAATCATGCCGACATTCGACTTTTAATATAATGTATTTAATTAACATAAGGTGTGTTTGCAAAAACATGTTAAGACTATTTCCGTCTTGGTATGCAAATTATACCACCTTTCATCACGATTTATTTGACTCTCAAATAAAAAAATTAATTTGATGTTATATCAAGCATCTCTTGCTTACATTTTAGCAATTTGAATATATCTAAATATTTAAATGTAATTATACATTTAATTTATGAGGCAATAAAAATTATTTTACTTTTAGCGGTTTTGTGATTGTATGTAGATGACGTATTAGACATTGTATATATATATATATATATATATATATATATAACTCGTTTAATTTTACAAACGTGATAAAAAATTTATAGGTTATGCAAAAACGTGCATGTAGTGAAGAATTTAGCGGTGATCTTTAGAGCTTCGTCTTTGTTTTTATTCTTGTTGCTTTAGTTAATTAAAGAAAGATTTTTTGGTTAAGCAAAAATAGGAAATGTGGTGGATGACATAATCATTCTCAAAATGATGAATGGTGGGGGAAGGGAGCTTCTAAACGTGTCCTAAACGGGGCTGTGCCCCATTATTTTTGTATTAAATTTCAAAAAGAATAGGAGAAATTATTCGACTCGTATTTTATAATGGTTTTAATTTAAAATATTGGTGTGTGTGTATGCAAAAAAAACATGTTAAGACAGGTCACTCGTTATTTTGTTCATGATAGCATCACCCAAATAATTTATACAACTACACTGAACTCGTACCCGGATCTAAAATATAACCTTAAAAAAGTATGCAAATCATGTCGTTATTTAAAACGTGGTGAAGAATTTGGATAGTGATGTAATCATTCTCAAATGCAGAATGGTACTCCATAAGGCGTTCTGAACGGAGGCTTTGCATGCATTAGGTGATTGAATACTTCGGAGATTTTAGGTTAAGCAAAAACGTGCACGTGCTGAAGAATCCTCGAGATTTTTAAAAAATTATTTTTGTATTAAATATATAATGTTAAAAAGAAACACACAAAATTTGAATGTTTTATTTATATTAGTTTCACTTACTGGCATATTTTAATTACATGCTAATGAGTTCATATATTTTCATGCAGTTTGATTGATTCACTGCCGAAACAAAACATTTTTTTACACAGCTGGCAATACTGGGTATCGTTCTTTTCAATATAATATTAGTAACTATTTACAATACAGCTGAATACTGAAAGGTAAAGTAACTTTCACGCATTTACCTACGTGTACTTAAATTGAATTGAATTCTAAAAAATATATGCATATCTATGGCAGGCAACCCAGCATACACCAATTATATATTCTTAGTGTAAAATTTTATTGTTAGGTGAATAACCAGCCATTTATTATGTAATATTTATTGCCACAAGCATGGTAATAATAATTTGCAATGTGCAAAATACCTCTTTTGTTGTTAAAGACCGATTTAATTAAACACTATAAAAGATTGTGAATTATTTATTCTAGTTAAATTTTACAGTGCTAGAGACGCTAATTATTATTAGTACTAGATATAGGTATAACAAAATCTGTATTCCAGATGATAGTATGTTCAAAGGATATTATTATTTAAAAAGACTCTGTAAACACGATTAGTGAAATTATTAAAATTAAGGAATGTAAGGCAAAAATTTGTCCATAAAAGCAAATATGTTTTCTAAAAGATGTGCATAACTTAGGGATCTAAACGTTTCAACATCTCGCAAATTGAGATAAAAATTACTTATTTCTTTGCAAAAGACGTTCATATAACGTCCTTTAACAACCGCGTTTAGTAAAGTGCATGGTAGTTAATGACCTCGGCGATTGTGCTATTTATAGTATAATTATAACAACATATCGCTATATGTAAATTATATGGTTCTCGTTTATACCTAAAAACAACTATTTTGCATTATATTTTGTTGATCCTGGCAGAATAAATTACAAGTATAGCTACATTGTCAATACATTTTTATTTTCAAACTCCTTTCAATTATTGTAGAATTTAGTGCTTATAAATAACCTACTTTAATTTAATAAGTTAGTCTTAAATTAATAATTATTGTCAAGCGAAATATATACACATATGGTAAATAATTGCAAGAATGTCTATAATATATCTGAGTTTTAATTCTGTTAAATGGAACATATGGCAACTGTGTAACTTCAAAACATTTTAGCATAATTGTCAATTACCAAAATTCACAATTTTCATCTTATATCAACAAATGTTATTAAATTGATGCTAAACAATAAAAATAATACCGTTATATTTCAAATCATTTTAATAGAAATACGCAATGTTAAGTCGTTATTAAAAATTAATTTAAACAGAGTTTTATTGTTATCACCGTCTGTTGAAGAATCGTAGCAGAATCTGAACTATATCGCTTTTACAAAGCATGTATTCAAGATCACATTTAGTTAGTTTCAAAAAACTTTTCATCATTGTATACGACTTGTTTTAACTTGCGGTAGGTATCAATGACCGAATCAACATTACCACCCGAACATGGTTGACAACTTTAAATTTTGTTTTCCCTATTACTTTCAAGGTATTAAACATTGGTATATATATATATATATATATATATATATATATATATATATAGATTTAGTGACATCAGGCAACATTTTTCTTAATCTTCGTTGGGAATTAAACCACTCATAGTTTTTAAAATCATCTTTCTTTACGTTTCGATCCATGACCTAGGATCGTTGTCAAAATTGTCAAAACCACAACAAACATATAAGGAGTATTTATCAGGCAACATATTTCTCGCATGGCTATGATAGCTTTTTGTGCTCTATGTAGAAGTAATGATTAACGTTATGCTCTTTTGATTAATTTGCAATTTACCGGACATGCATCCTTCGTTAAAAGTGAAGGATATTCCCATAGATAATTTGAATAACAATCTATCACCGCCAACGCACCTCTAATTGGATTTTCCTTAAATATATTGGTCAAATTCAACAGAGTCGCCTTGCCAGAGATCATCTCGAGGTTGTTGATTTGTTGATGCTGTTACAAAAACTAGTGGGGGTTTATCAGACAAATAACTAGGTGATGCTCAGTATCACAACACTTTAGCATTACCTATTTTGATGAATGTGCTATAAAAGCTAGGTACTTGGATAGTTCTCGCAGATAGTGGAACAACAACGATAGTGACGATAGTGGTGCGAAGTTTTCAAGTTAACATGGACAATGTACTGTACGATTTGTTCGAGAGTGAACAACGCATTTTACACCAACATCTGAAACATGCCATATAATTGAATGATGTGAACAAAATCAAACGTATACTGTTCAGAGTAGGCGTTCATGTTCCCTTTAAAGCCTTCAAATGGCTAACGCTGACCAATGATACATCCATTGATGTAATGGACATGCTGTTTAATCAACAGAGTAGGTGCGATCAATTTGTATCAAACTTCATGGATGCTTGCAACGGCAAAACAGAGTTAAAATGTCATCAGGTGTACTAGACGCAATAGAGAGTAATTATAGTTTGAGCGATGTATATTTCCTTGAAGAATTACTAACCAACCGAGCTGTATTGAGTACGAAGGCATATCCTATCATGAATATAAAATGCAACTATAAATCACTGGTCACAGCGATTGACGATATGATTGTAGATGTTGTATATTTCGCACAACCTATGGTATTAGAAAAAGTATTGAAGTTAATTTTAAAGTATAAGGTAAATTATAAGTACCAACCTAATGTAGTTGGCCCTCATAGAACAACATATAACTGGCTCCTCAGGAATTTGGCAATGGAGGGCTCAAAACAGCAACCAGGATGGACGTGTGGTCCGGATTCGGGAAAATGGCCATCAAATAGTATAGATGATTATAAAAAAGTACATATGCTATTAAAGTTATTGTTTTAGTTTAATACTATTTTTCGTATGTAAATCATGTCATCTTGGTAATCCTACCTGATGCGCTATAGATAGCACTTATTAGATATAATGGAGGATGCTATTGTACGTGTCGCATACCTTTACAATAAATATATATACCTCGAGTGTTGGTCAAGTACGGGGAGAAATTGTTAGCTGAGAAGGTAATGTGTTTTTACCTGCTTGTTATTTACACATATTCACGGACATCGAAATACTCAAGTTCAACCAAAACAGCGAAAATCAACCTACATCAACGTTTTGCGCTTCGGGCATGAGGAATTATAAACAACTTTCTTGACGTAGAACTAGTGTAGTAATTAGTAGTACATAGATGTAATTTGTATGTGTGTGTGTGTGTGTGTGTGTGTGTGTGTGTCGCTATAATAAAGCATATAACAGTAAAAATTTTTATTGATGAATGACATATGATGGTAAACAAACACGTAACAGCAAATCTACAAAATATGATTTTGGATATCCAACTATTATGGCTAGAATCTAAATTTAACCATTTCACATATACTGGATTTTAACTATCTTCAATACTTTTTCCACTAAATATACATCCGGATAGTGTGTTCGTTGAAGTTCTTCTGCATAGAAGCCGCCTAATATTGGTTGTCCTCGACTATCGCGCAATAGGTACGTTAAAGGATTAGACAAATGCACTTTGTACACCGTAAAAATTTCGTTAGACCAATTTGGTGTGTATCCCTTGGTAAATTGACCTCTATGTTTACTAATGCGAACATGATCCCCAACAGAAAATTTTTTACTCTTTAAGTTAACTGTTTTGATCGTACTGTATACTGTATTGAAAAGTTTGCGTTCATTGCGTTTTGACACATCTACAGGTCGCATGCCGATTGTTCGATGTTTGGTGTTGTTATATGCAGTCACGAGTGAGGATAGTATATTCAGCCATCGATACGAACCATTCAAACTAAATTGTTTCCACATTTTTGACTTTAAGGTACGATTAACGCGTTCTACTACGCAAGCTTTTTTATTGCTGTACACACTATAATGTGTAATCTCATATTTTTCCATTAAAGCCTTAAATGTTGAATTATAAAATTCTTTTCCCAAATCCTTTTGAATGTACCGTGGAATACGATGGTCTTTGTTGAAAATTGATTGAAAAGCGTTTGAAACAGCCTTACCCGTCTTGCGCTTAACCGGTACGGCCCATAAGTATTTAGAAAATACATCGATAACAACTAGAATGTATCTAAATCCTTTATTCATCTTTGCATATGGGATCATTTCCACCAAAAACAGCTCGTTTAATCCTTTTGTGATTACATGTCTTCTAGGAAAGTTAATGCGAGCAGGCTTATGTAACTCGTGGACGATTTGCTCCTTTACAGACATATTGCTAATATGTGTGCGTGTGTGTATGGTTGACGGCTATATGCGTGCGTTTTTAAGTTTCTCTTGCAACTGTTGAATATCTGCTTGAATTCGTGCAATGTCTATTCTAAATTGTGCTTTCACTTGTTGAATAGCAGCGTCTAATGTCTTATATATGCTATTCATAGAATCATCTATCCGTTTGGTTACGATTTGTGCAACATTAGCGTTCACAGTGGCTGGAACAAGGTTACGCATCATCTCTTCAAAATTGTTAAAGTCTGATCTTGTAACATACTCGCGCGAGAATTGTGTTATCATACTGTTTGTTGTCTCCTTCACAAGCGTGTCTATATACTGCTGAATAGTGGAACCACTTCCAAGCGTTGGTTCGCCTTCTTGCTGGTGTAGCGTTGCTAACCGCGATTCTAAGTACGCTTTCGTGACTGCATCATCATCTTCTTGTGGTGTAGCGACGCGCGCTAATCTCATGTTGTCAAAATCGTAGTAATCATCATAAGAAATATATGAAGCACAGTCAGACGCATGTCCAAACTTGTCGATAACCATCGTGATAATGAATAACAAGTCGCACAATCTACGCTATTATACGCAATTCGCGTAATTCTTCCATAATCGATGTACTTTCGTTGGTGTGACCGGTGTTACCTGCATCTTGCGAGGCGACCAGAAGCTTGAGCCGTTCGCACAGTTCGTTGGGATCATCAAAGTATACATACTCTAGTGGCTTCTCGTTATAATCCATGAGTAGACCACGACCACTCGGGTTTATAGTTTGCTGTCGTAAGCTATACATTGCATTACTTCTTTTTTTAATGTCCGCATAATCGTTAATTTCTTTAAGTGAGAATTTACCCAAAGGATTAAGAAGGAACAGTTGCTCGTACAACCCTTTGCTACCGTTGTAGCAAAATCGTTCTACACACCTTTTCACCAATCCCGAAGATAATGTCCGAATCACCAATCATTAATTTTCTTGTCTCCGGATTAAAACGTACTTTATCCCTGCGCAAGTGCTTCGTGTCATTGTTATAATTACCAGTAAAGTTGGAAAACAGATTATCTACATAGTATCTTACCGATGGTAAGAATCGTTGTAAATAGGTCTGATGTTCTTCGCTGTTTAGGTACCGTTCGTACTCTGTATGGGTCTCTGGAGTGTTGCCGCTACTCTCCGATTCTTCGAAGGTGGACTCCACAGACTGGACTGGGCTATGAGGATTGTGTTCCCATGCCTCCTCTATTGGTGGTGCGGCGATTGGTGTGGAACTGCGCACCTGATCGAGAAATTTAGGGCGTCTTTTAGGAGTAGATTGTACGTCATGTTGTTGTGGTAACCAGTGCTGGCTTTCGATCTTGGACTCCTGTTTAATATCTTTCAGCAGACCGGTCTGAAGTGTTTGTAAACGTTTTGTAATAGGTGCATAGGCTTTACTTAATGCAAGCTCCTTTTCAACCACACCTGCTTTTAGCGCTTGTAATTTCCTCTTGACTGCCTTTCGTACTTTTATGAGTTCTCGTTTGGTTTTCACGTCGTCTGCCATCGTCTAGAAACGGGTAGGAAGTGATATGCTATTTATGTGCTTTATAAGTATATATAGGTGTCAAAACCTTTCCGGTAGCGACCGTTCTGCAAATCGCCATCTTTATTGATCACCAGGAACCCATACCGATCTCGCCAGCATACGCCGCACAATTCTTTAAACCGGTTAAACGACATATCCGTGTTTACATGGTCAGCGTATACGTGTTTTAAATTGAGTTCGTCTTGTTTGAATAGCACTAGGACATTAGCATTGTCTCTAATCAATTGTTTAGGTATTTTGGAATAGGTCTGACATAGGTAAAAACAATCAATGGCCTTATGTCGACCTAAAGAAAATTCTCGCATTACATTTTGTTTATCGCACGACACGTCATCGAAAATAAATATCGAATTAGGTTTTGCATCCGCTGGAGTAACAATTGCATCCCATTTGTTAAACGCAAAATATCCTATTCCTTTTATTAGTTGTAATAACCTCTCTAGGTACTGATACTTTGGTTGATACAAGGATTTTGAGTAGAGATAAACGTTTTCAAAGCGTACACCATTCGGATGTTTCAAGAGACCGATGACTACATTAGTTTTACCACAATTGGATGGACCTGTAATGATACACCGTATTGTTGATGGTAATAGTAGTCCATGCTTTTGCACGTTAGTGTTGTTGCTGCAGTTGTGGTACGTAATTGGCAACGCCAATTGTTGCTTTACCAGACGCATTCTATCCATATACTAAAACGTAATTGTCGTATGGTAAGCATTTAAGCGAGTAATTCTACAGGCATGACCAGTCTCCTTTAAACCTTTCGACTAACAAGATTAATGAGATCCTATCGTGGCTATGGGTTACTCAATAGTGCTATCAATCGTTTACCGGTAGAATTACATTTACCAGGCTATCGCTTCTGTGGACCGGGTACTAAGCTTCAGAAACGCCTCGAGCGTGGTGATATAGGTCGTAATCCCTTAGACGAAGCCTGCAAACTACACGACATCGCCTACGATCTTTCTACAGACTTAACAACCCGACACCAAGCTGATCGACGTCTTGCCGAAACAGCACAAAAACGTCGTACTGCACCCGACGCTTCGTTAGGTGAAAAACTTGCTGCGTTTGCTGTTGGTTCTGCAATGAATGCCAAAGTTAAATTTGGTATGGGTTGTCGCAAGAAAACGATAAGGTGTTAAAGAAAACGACGTGGTCAACGTCTACGTACAGGAAGTGGTATACCATTCAAGCGTTTAATTCGCACCATTTGGGAACGCATTAAAAACGTTCGTCCGACCGATCTTATTAAAACTGCTAAACTTGCAGTGGCACCGATTAAAGATATAACAGATGAAATTCGTGGCATCCCACGTGTAATCCCTGTACCCAAAACTGGTGGTATCCTACCTTTGATACTTATTTTTGCAGCCCTTTCCGCAATTGGAGCGTTGTCGGGTGGAGCAGCTGGGATTGCAAAAGCTGTCAACGATGCTAAACTTGGACAACAACAATTAGATGAAGCAAAACGACATAATATGGCACAAGAGGCAGTGACACTTGGAAAGGGTCTCTATTTGAAACCTTATCGCCGTGGACATGGACTGTACCTAAAGCCTTTTCTTACACACGGGCAAGGTTTGCGTAAACAAAGACAACGAAAAAAAAAAACTCAACGCATTCGTTAAACATACCTATGCGAGCGTTGACCAATGTTGACTTGAACAAATACATAAAACGTGTACCAATATCCCACTTTCGTGGAATATTCATGCGCAATTCACTTCCAAACACAATTCGTTGGCGAGAATGTGGTATTCTTAATCATGATACTACACGTGGTGTGGGAACTCATTGGACCGCGTACAAAAAAGATGGTTCAAGGGCAGTCTATTATGATAGCATTGGTAATCTACGACCTCCGAGGGAACTTGTCAAATACTTAACCTCATCAGGACCATGCACTCTCTATTATAATTATGAACAATTTCAACCGCTTAACACTGTTACCTGTGGACACTTCGTATTGAAATTTTTACTGCAAAATAGCCTCCGTTAAGTTTCTAACAACGTTATATATTATTTGATTTTAGTGTATTTTTAAGTGTTTTGTATAAAAGTGTTTAATTAAAACCATATATTGCAAGTGTTTTAGGAATTTGCTTTTTATTACCCCATCCCAACTACGAATACGACTAGTTGTTGGTTTATCGTCAACCACCGAACATGTACACATTTACTTTAACTGGAACTGAATCTACGCTCACCGCAATCATCAACCCACCAATTGTTCTCGATGATGACCATGAATACGTTATTGGTCTTACAAACTTTGATACATATTTTCAATTCCCAATGTAACGGAAGCGAACAATAAATTTTACATTGATGACATCGTGCTTACTTTACCAGAAGGAACTTATGAAGTGGCAGATATTAATAAGTTCGTACGACGTAATCTGAACGATCCCCGTGAACGCACTTCATCCAAACGTTATCTTATTGATATTCGAGCCAATAATAACAGTTTACATACAGAAATCAAAGCATCAGGTATAGTGGATTTTACACAACCAAATTCACTTGCTTCGTTGCTGGGTTTTGAGAAACGTAAACTACCAGCTCTCACTACTGCTATTTCGGACCATCCGGCACAGGTCTTTCCAATCAATTCTATATGTATTGAATGTAATCTTGTGGTCGGATCGTATCGGAATAGCAAACCTGTACACATTTTGCATCAATTCTTTCCTGCAGTTGCTGCAGGGTACAAGATTATTGAAAACCCCGTGAACGTCACCTATATGCCACTTAATACACGAATCATCGATCGCATCATTGTTAAAATAGTTGATCAAAACGGTAATCTCATCACTTTTCGTCGGGAAACCATCACGATTAGACTTTATCTAAAGCGTCTTTAAACAATGGTTTTGCGCTATGAGCATAAACCACCAAAACCTATTAATAGACGCATTGTCAGCACCTTTACCAGTTACAAGACACCAGTGCACCGATTAACACCGGAAAACGTTTAATTTCTGCAAACATTAGGACTCAAAGTGCTACATAGCTAAAATGGATAGTAATATTTTAAATATTACGCAACGTGCTATATTTGATACAACCATCGTCAATGCCGACAAACATGTGCATACTCCGTACTCCAATACCACGTATGAGAAGAACGATGTTATACGGATTCCAATAGAAAACGAAGATGTCTATACACTACCATGGGACAGCGTAATTTATATTGAGGGTACAATGAATAAGTCAGATGGTGGCGTTTCGCTTACCGCCGATTTTGTCAACAACGGAGTTTTATTTTATTTGATGAAATTCGTTATGAACTTGGTGGAAAGACTATTGACCGCGTTCGTAATCCAGGTATAACTACGACTATTAAAAATTTCCTATCCTACGATTATAGCAAAAGTCGTCGCTTTAGAAACGCCGGTTGGTCCCCATCGATAAGCTTGATCTCGTTGATGCTAATGGTCATTTCAACGTATGCATTCCCCTGCGCATGGTTTTAGGATTTGCGGAGGACTACCGAAAAATTCTTTTGAATATCAAACAGGAGCTTATTCTTATTAGAAGTAATGCTGACGATGCAGCTATATCGAATTCTGATACCAAAGAGTCAATCAAAATTACTATTACACATATATCATGGCGGATTCCACATATAACCGTTGCAGATGCAGAGCGCTTATAACTACTCAAACATATTCAACGCAATGTCACCATGGACATAAGCTTTCGCAGTTGGGAACTACACAAATATCCAGAATTACATACAACACACACGCGTACGTGAACTGTGAAGACGGCTTCTCAAGTGGAGAAACCACGTTTTGTTATTGTCTGCTTTCAAACCGATACATCGCGCAAAAAGGGGCGCAGTCAGTTCGACCACTGTAAGTTGACCAATATGAAATTACATCTGGGTTCATCTATGTATCCTTACGATAATCTTAACATTGATTTCGATACCAATCGCTATTTTATACTATATGAGATGTATGCACAGTTTCAACAATCGTACTACGGGGGTATCAGCGAGCCGATATTAACACCCAATGAATTTCAAACGCACGCTCTACTTGTAGTCATCGATTGTTCCCATCAAAACGAAATAGTGAAAGTGGGAGCGGTTGACGTACGATTAGAATTTCAAATGAAAGAAGCCCTTAAAGCTCACACTACAGCGTACTGCCTCATTCTACACGATCGTTTGGTCCGCTACAATCCTGCATCCAATATTGTGAGTGAAGTCTAAAATTAATAGTCCATTAGTTGTCGACGTTCAAAGGTGTAAAATTGCACATAATAACTTTGTGTTTAAAGAAATGGCTGTTTTATCGAATGGAGTTGCAATAACATATGTGCTGAAAACACCATATTCTTGGAACTGTCTATCAGCTCGCTTCAAATACCAAAAGGTATGGTTAAGCAGAAACTTTCAGGGTATATCTTGGGATGATGGCAATTTACAATGAATTTTCACATCTAAATGTTATTAACCTAGAAGATTTAGGGTGTACTCCTCTACATAAATTAAAGTATTACACCAATTCACACAAGTGTTTCTAGCATACCACACGACATTCGTCATTCAATTGCGTAACCACAGATGTAATTGTACTCAAAAACTGGTTTGTACATATAACCAATTATTCATTTTTAATAAAGAATAATCTTTACATTAAGTAGTGTTTTTATTTGTATATTTTATACCTACATACATACATATTCCTTGAGACTAGTAAGATGTGTTTCAAAAAATGTCTTGAAATAAGTTTAATTGTAAAACTTACTAACGAATCTGTAAGTATCATATTGAAAAATTCCTCTTAACGGATATGTATTTTGCATTTTTTATGCAAACTTTATGTTACAATAATACAATTAAAAAATTATATTCCACTACCGAGGTATTAAATTTTAAAGTATGTTATAGTTGTGTAAACATAAAAGGCATTGGATAGGTTTTTTATCATCAAAGTAGTACATTTTTATTTAATCCCACCTGTAAAATGATTAATTTCTTAAACCTAAGTTTCATAAAATTTATTCTCCAAAGATCAACCAACTATAAACCAGAACTATCAAATTTACATAAATTTCGGTGTTATTTTAATTTAAACTATGCTCATAAAAAGTCGTTTAAATATATAGCACCAACATTGTTACTACCTATGAATATCAAATCTTTAAAGGAATTTACAGTCATGATTAATTAATAAGTGGTCTTTTCATTTGTACACATTTTGTATATGTTGTTTTAGTTCCATTCACGACCTATTATTAGTAATCTGTTTATTATTTTATTGACGATATAAATTTTAAGATTGGAAGGGAAAGATAAGAAATCTTCCTCTGACATTTATATGCACTCCGCATAGTTGTTTAAGGTAGCAAATATAAATAAGCTGTTTAATGTGTTGTAGAAGAATTTTTACCATTGTATTATCGGTATGTATAAACTTACTTACTATAGTTATTAAAATCTCCAAGATGCACTTACTTAATGTGTTTTTAACGGAAGTAGAAATTGTGAATTTTGGTAATTAACAATTATGCTAAAATGATTTGAAGTTATGCAGTTGCCATATATAATTTACATATATCGGTATGTTGTAATAAATATCACAACCTCGAGGTCATTAACTACCATGCACTTTACTAAACTATAATTAATAAAATCCCCGTACATTTAACTAAGATACATTTTTCTTAATGTGGAAGTCTTATCTATATTTTATTCAAATAAGAATCTGCTACCGCCACCTACAAAAAGATAGGGACAATTAAAGAATGTAAGTTTTTGTAAATAAAACATTAAAATATTGTGTTTCTTTTTAACATTATATATTTAATACAAAATAATTTTTGAAATTCTCGGATATTCTTCAACACGTGCATGTTTTTGCTTAACCTAAAATCTCCGAAGTATTCAATCACCTAATGCGTGCAAAGCCTCCGTTCAGAACGTCTTATGGAGTACCATTCCGCATTTGAGAATGAGTACATCCCCATCCAAATTCTTCACCACGTTTTAAATAACGATTTATTTGCATACATTTAAAGGTTATATTTTAGATCCGGGTACGAGTTTAGTGTGGTTGTATAAATCATTTTGGTGATGCAATCATGAATAAAATAACGAGTGACCAGTCTTAACATTTACATATACACATACACACACACACATATTAAATATATATTGAAATTGCTAAATGTAAGCAAGAACACCTTGATATAAGATCAAATTAATTTTTTTATTTGAGAGTCAAATAAATCGTGATGAAAGGTGGTATAATTTGCATACCAAGAAGGAAATAGTTTTAACATGTTTTTGCAAACACATCTTATGTTAATTAAATCCATTATATTAAAAGTTGAATGTCGGCATGATTTGCATATATATTACCAGAGAGCTATAATTTCAATAAAAAAACACGAGATTATATTCGACTGCGAATTCTTGTTATTTTATCTTGGTAATGAAATCGTGAACAACATGTTTTTACAAGATTTTACATGCAGACTTTATAATTAGATCCATTATATCACATTTCGTATATTTTTTAAATGTTATTCGCTACTTCATACAAAATACAGCTTTTGAGGAAAGCTAAAAAATTCTTTACCACTTGCACGTTTTTACTTAACATAACAAAATTCTTCATATAGGTAAAATCACTACTTCGCTATGCTCTCGGCTACCTAGTTTCGGTAACTTTTCCAAGGTCGTTGTGACGTCATAGCCTTTTATAAATAAAGAACAATGTAATACTATTCTAAAATTTTTATTCTGGCATTATACATAACAAAATTTAAAAATATTTAATGCCAAGCATAGAGCCATTTAAACTTAATTTTAATATAAATTCGATTGTTTAACATGGCTAACAACCAATGCAAGAATTAAGATATACAACAAATTTGTGTGTCAGATAACAAATCCTGGTGTTAATAAACAACTTGGAAATTATATACTAGATTTTTTACGTTGTCCAGATGCACGTTTAAGAGCAACATTCGCGTCTACTTTGACCAAAGAACACGGTATTACGCAATTGGAAGCGACAATATAAAACTGTACAATTGGAAGCTATGTCAGTGCGGAACGGGTGTATAATCCCTTAAAAGACTGTTTAACCTTATTGGAAGATAGTAAGTTATACTTCCTAAAGACGCCAATGTACTCGGTACCGTCAAAATGTGGAGTAAGTTATCGGACAAGCTACAAAATAGCTGCTGTTTAGTGTATAATAACCTGCTACAGTACATGTATTGGGGGAACGGCAATACAAAGAAATTGACGGGCTTGCAAATTAAGTTGTCAGAAAAACCAGAAAAAAGAGAAAAATTAATAAAGTATGTGCTTTCAGCTTTTAGTTTTAACTATTTACCTGTAAATTATTTGGAGATAGTAGAGTAGGAAGACAGCCAAGATAAAATAAAAATCTTACACAAGTGCTACATTAAAGCAGGTAACATATTTTACACAATCTGTAACACCATATTCTACAATTCAAAAAGAAATAATCATTTCGGTATCGGGGTTGATAAGTACGCCTAACATTCGCCCAGAGGTTGTACGACAACGCGTAAATATTGGCAGTAACCTCTCTCCGTTGACGCTGCAGGAAATTGCCCAATTATGCACGCCATACGCTGTAAGTGGAAGAAAAGACAGCTGGAATTAGAGGAAATGCATGCAAAAAGGCGAAAGTTGGACTAAATGGAAGACACTGCGACAATACGCGAACAATACAAAGATGTGTTAGACAAAGAACATCTTATTAGAGAAAGAAGAAAGGATTAAAAGATTATTTTATGTGCCGATGGACTGACTTGGATACATCCGCGTTCTACAAGCTGTATGTATTTGTGGTTAGTAAGAAAGACTCTTTTTAGAATTTTAGAATAGTATTACATTGCTGTATATTTATAAAAGGCTATGACGTCACAACGACCTTGGAAAAGTAGCCGGAACTAGGTAGCCGAGAGCATAGCAAAGTGGTGATTTTACCTATATGAAAATGAAAATAAAGAACTTTAAAATTTTTTGAATAAATTTTGGTAGGAAATATTTAATAAATAAGTATATGTTAATGAAACACATATTTTCTAAATGATATTGGTGCTAAGGAAAGCTATTTTTATTAAGTTCTATAGTTTGAGAGTGACGTAAAAACCTTGATGCTACACCTTGAGTTGTAAAAGTTAATACATAAGCCTTGATATAAGATCAAATCAAATAATTTGAGAGTCAAATAAATCGTGATGAAAGGTGGTATAATTTGCATATATTTTAAATTCATACGGGTATAATTAAAAAATTATATGTTAGATCCGAGTGCAAGTTCAGTGTAATTGTATAAATTATTTTGGGGTGATGTAATTAAGAAGGAAATATACGGCATACCTTGTCTTAACAAGTTTTTGCAACACACCTTATGTTAATTAAATACATTATATTAAAAGTCGAATGTCGGCATGATTTGCATATATATTACCAGAGATTTATAATTCCAAACACGAGGTTATATTCGACTGCATGCAAATTCTTAGTATTTTATCGTGACATTGAAATCGCGAGAAGTGAATGACTTCTTTTTACAAGATTTTACCTGCAAACGTTTAAAAATTTGACCTCCATCATATAACATTTCGTATATTTTCTCAATTTTATTTGCTACTTCGTACAAAACGCAGCTTATTAGGAGAGCTAAAACACTCTTTACCACTTGCACGCGTTTGCTTAATATTAAAAAATTCTTCACCGCGGCGTTTTAATTTTTATCAACCTACCCAGAAAAATACGAACCAACACGTGAACTCCATTTTCTACACACACAACATTTTTTTAAAATTTAATATTTAATATTTAACGTCGGGAACGCTGCTAAAAAATTTCTTAAGAAAATATCTCCACCCCAGCGCACGCGCACCACCCCACAACAAAAATCTAACGACCCCGCCGAACGCACATCCCAAAGACCTAACGACCCCCCTGACGCACCAAATTTACATACAAAGACAATTTTGTTCTCAAAGCGGCGTATACATATCTTGCTGCACGTTTTGTTTCCCAAAGCGGCTTAGCTGTTCATATTGTTCTCGAATCGGTGTATACATATCTTGCTGTGGATCTCTGTTGCCAAAGCGGCTTAGCCCCCCTACTGTAAATCTTTTTCTTTTGAAAATTGCCGCTTTTTTTGGCAATAATTTTCTGCATTCTTTTTTGCACTGTGGAATACCCAGACTAATCTACATTAAATATTGTATTCGCATCAATTTTATATTTATCCACCAATTTTTCCAAAATATCATAAAATTCTGTTACCCTTTCTCGGATAAACTCTCTTGCACGAGCAAGCGAAGTAGATTCGGGTTGTCTCACCGAGAGCTCCTTATGGAGTCCCATAAATCCATAAAACCATATCTTTCCAGCCATGCATTTTATTTTATTGAATGGATGAGGAAGTTTGTGTTTTTCTGCGAGTTGATATGCAATTCTTCGGATACCTCTGATTGTTAAACCAAAGATGACTTCTTCGAACTTCAGAATATGTTTGACTAACAAAGTCTCCATTTCAGCATTAAAAGTAGGTTTAGTAACGATTTTTTTAATGCAGTTATTTGCGATTTTGTTTTGACCCCGAACATGTCTTAGAAGGGTTGATTTGTTGATGTTAAATCTTGGTTGGCATTCGTTTAAACCAACTCCATTTTTGTACGCCTTAATGGCAAACTCCATATCCTTTTCGGACCATTTACAATAATTTCCCCTTTTCTTTGATGGCATTATTCTGAAAAAAATATATACATAAATAAATTCTTCATGGAAAATCATTTAAGATATTATTGAATAAGTAATTTTTGGTAAAGTACGTTGGTAAATTGAATAGATCGAACAGGTTTCCTAAAATAAACCGGTTCAATTTTTGAATCCCACACCAGGTTCATCTTAGGGAACAACAAGAATTTACAAGTGTTTTCAGTTGAAATTTGCAAGACACGTCAAAAATAATGTATCAAATATGATAGTAATAGAATACAGTACTCACCTCAACAATTTTTTTTAATATCTTAGTTTTTACCTTAAAAATATTACAAAAATTACGAGCAAAACAAGTTTTATGGTGTACGTGATTAACGGAACATTCGAATGTCGATCCAATAGAAGAACTATAAGTTTCTGATAACACGGCCTTAAGATTTGAACACTAGATGGCGCATTCTGTTTCAGAATAAGAAATTATTGAGATGGTTCAATTTAGGTAGTGGCTCAAATTAGGCTACTCCCCTACTACAGTAAATTTGTGTGCCACTCTCCTTGTTATATTATCCTTAATTGTGTGATGCAAGATAAAGTATAACAACGTTATCAAGAAGAAGTTTAATAAATTATTACCGTTTTGTATGTCAATATACTGCCAAAGTGCTAAAACATTTTATTTTGATTTATGGAATGTGTCATTGTTGTCAGACATACCGCTGCCTACATTCCTAGAGTATGCACACTTAATACAACCTTTATCTATAGAATTAAAACAATATACATAACATTGGCAACGCAGCATTTTATCCAATTGTGATGTCATTCTAAAGTTAACGCAAATGAACTATACTACCAATTTTGGTATTAGTTCTAAAGCTAAATAAAAATTATTGCAGCATTGGGAGATTAATTGTAAATTTAACCCAAAATTACTCTAATACTTGTTTTTTGTTTTTAATTTAAGGTTTCATTAATTAAATTAGAAAATATTACATGGTTGGATGAATAATTAAAGAGTGTTTAAAACAAGACACCATTCAATCTATTGCGCAATTTAAATTTATCTGCATGATGGAGCCACTCTCTCCGTAAATGGAACCTTATGCAGTGTAACAACTGTAACAATATCCATTTATATTTTCTAATTTTAGTAAAAAATGTTTCACTAGTTGAAAGTTACCAGTGTGTTCTTGGACTATATCGAAGCACTATATATATGGAAATAGAAATATACCGTGGTAGCGAAAGCGTTGGTTTGACTAAATAAAATTGTTCTTCGGACCATTCTTCTCTCATTAATTTTCCTACTTGTATTGCAATTTGTATAATGTATGCGATAGCACGGTTACTTGTTAATCAATGTGATTAACTTAAATGCCACCTACCAAAATTTATTGAGTGATTTATTTCTAAATCCATGTAATCTAATTTATCTTATCTATATATGCAATATCTATACTAGGTTTCATGACGTTTATTTGAGGTATAGAAAGTAAAAGTACTATCGAAAACAATGTTTGGTTACATGGTGTTCTAATAATGTTTTTCTTAAGTTATTAATTAATTAGTTCAAAAGTGGACCATTTACAATGACATCCGATCTAGACGAGTAAGTTGAGCTACTAATCATAAAATTATTTAAAATTAGAATACTGTGCACTACTGTAGAGTTATATGGTTGTTGTGGTACTACTGATTAGCTGTAAACAAATGGTTTTGTGTGTTCGCACTATGAAGTGAGGAAATTGTTTTATTAGAGATTTTATTCAAGACTAAATCGTTTCAATTTTCTTATAGGACTAATTTAAAAAAAAAAGTTCTACACTGCATATTCAACCAATTAGTAATATTTTATAAAAGAGATAATTAAAATCGTTTTTAAAATTTTTGGAAGTAGAGTAATTTCAAAAAGCAATTTATAATTTCAGCTGGAATATAGCAATCATTAAATACTTCAATGATATGCAATGTGCAATGAATTTTGATGTAATATTAGGCAATGCAGGATAATTAGTGGTGCAAAAATATAGGACTCTTCCGCAAAGTACTTGAATGCCCTCCTTAAATAAATAAGGACGGCGTATTTGAATAGTTCGTGTATGCTATTTATAGCTATATATTATTTGATCTATTCGTAATTTACAAAATGTATTGTAATAATTACTAGAATAATTGTTTGAAAAACTTACCTAAACGATTCAGTTAACACCGTTTGAAAATTTTATTTTAAACATCCATTTCAGGCACAATAAAACTTGGTCCGTTCTATGTTTTAGATAAAATTAATAAAAATTCGACAAAATGTTTCATAGTAATTAAAATTGTCCTAATTTCCACTTTTCATCTTGATCACGCGGTTTTCCACTACTTTCCCAATGTCTAATTTCACAGCTACTTCATGCTGGATACTTAAAAATTGCAAACTGATTAGAGTCATTTGGGTTATTGTACCTCTAAAATAAAACTTTATAAGTTTCAAATTTGAGAAGCTTCTTTTAACTGGGCAGTTTTTACAATTAAAATCAAATATAATATTAAAACACCGGTAAGATAAGGGAAGCAGACCATGAGACAGACATTTCCTCTCAGTAGATTTGCCATTTCTTTGACATTTTTCGTCTGGCTGACTTCATTCTTCATACATGCTTTGAAAAATATAACTTGATCTCTTAAACTCTTTGATAAATCTAATACATACTTTGTTACGCGTTAAAAAACTCACCACAAATCATTTATTCATCAATTAATTTTAAAATATTTTTAGATTATTAATTTATATCATTACACATATTTATGTAATATAAAGTTAGGAAAATAAGCACGTGGAAATTATGTTTTGTGTTACTTGGTAATAGCCTTTAATGTGTGATTTTGTGGTTAATATAATTGTCATGGTCATGGAACGGGCATAACGTTTTCCGACCAATCAGAACGCGTAACGTACAAGCGGTAGTGAGTTTTCAAGTTGTTGGAAGCACCGTCATTATGTCATTCTCGACGTGACCACCTATCTTAAACGACTTGTACAAAGTGCATGTAGACCTGTAGTAAAGTGAACACGTCGATTCCCTATCTAACTTCCTTACCTATATTATTTTGTGTTCCTGTTTGTTATAGGAAAAGGCAACGAGCTTTGCTTCAGTAAACTTAAGCTAGAGCGGCAAATCGCGTCCATGCTGAACACTGATTTATATATATATATATATATATATATATATATATATATATATTCTTATGTTCAACCCCTCGCGCCTTTTTATTTTAATTTAATTATTTTTATATAATGTGCAAGTATTTATTTTATGTTACGTGCTTTAGCAACGTTTGGTTGGTTTATGAATCAAAAACTGTGTTAAATATGCCTCGACTATTTGAAAACTCTTACTTCCCAGGGTATCCACCTACTTACCGTGAGTTCAGTGGTAAGTAGATGTGCAATGCACCAACCCAAACAGCACTATCTTTTGTTTTTGTACCTTTTGATAATTTACGCTTGTATATGCCAAATTTTTATATGATCCACGTTGCCTTGTGCCAAATTAATTACTATTACAAAATTTCTGACTTTGACGTTATATCACACAGTACTCACCTGTTCTATACTTCGTTGTCGGCCTCTATGAATGCTGGCTCAAAATCCTACTCGCCGTATACGTCTTTACAAGGTTTGCACTATCACTATGAAATCTGCCGTCTAGACTCCAGGTATCGTTGACTTAATTTCGATGCTTCCAAATCTAAAATAAATATGACCCAATTTTAGAATTTTGAATAACCTTTTGTATTTACTTCCCCTGCGCTAATTTTTCCGGTGTTATATCTTCTTTATCTCGTACGAATCCTCTTGCTACTCCAATGCTGTCTTTAAATCTTGCTCCTCTCGTTCTAAATCACTGCTTTATTTATCCGCTCGTTCCAAATCAATACTTCCTCCTTTTAATCTGCTCGTTCCAAATCAATCCTTCCTTCTATTTTCCACTCAATGCCCTGCTATACATAAAACCATATCCAAGTCAATCCCAATAATACCTTCTTCAATCTTATAAATCCTATTCAATGCCTTCTGCCTATATAAATCTCGTTCCAATATTCCACTTATGTTCCGCCGGTTCGCTGACGTACTAATTCCACTCTTAAACTCGTTACTCGTCGTTGCTATTAATTATTCATTCACTGTCGCTTATCCTTACTCTTCCTTGATATAAATTAAACTCGTACACTTTCAAACTCATTTATTAAATCTTCAAAATATTCAAACAATTTAGCGCAGTTTACAAACACGTCTTGTTACAAAAATATTTAAAAATCGACTTCTTGTTTACTTATCCTAGGTGATAATTACAATATTAATATGCCTACTCTTTATTACATTGTATACCAAAACCATCCAATAACATCGTCTCACCAAGTTCGTGTCACTAATACCTTATACTTTGTCTTTTGCACTTTCCCTTTTCATACATAATGTTCAATCATTGGTCCTAAATATCGCACAACCCTTCAATCATATTTGACAATGCTATTACTTATAATTTTGATATTACATGTTTGTCCAAAGGTTGATTCTAGTAGAATAAATGCCGAAGTGTTACACATATAAACCTGGATCTGCGTGGTGAATCGTGTAATTTCTACGGACGCATCCGGTTTCTGGATTAGTAAAAGTACGTTCTATGGCTTATTCAACATACAACTCAGTGTAAAACCTTGAATACTGTGTGTTTTATCACGTCATCAAGTCATTGTTTTTACGTCTTGGCACTTACATTTTGACTAATATTTCAAATACTTTAACGTTTGTAAAGTACGGCAAACATAAATTTTTAATTACGGGATCTGATATATGGCTTACTTTATTTGGCATACACTACCTTCAACAAAACAACCCTTAGAACCCTTTCATCCCCTACTAACATTACAATATATATATATATATATATATATATATATCGTACTTGAAATACAGTCTGAGAATATGCATTAAATTTGAAGATATGCAGAGTTAATAATTAATTTACATTGGTCATTTGAAACGTAAATTGTTTTAAAGATAATAAACTTTCTTTGCGGTATTTGTTCGATAGTTAACAGGTGGTAGAGAAAGTGGACATAAATACAATTAATAAGAATAAATGATAAATAAGCAAAAACAAACCATTACTTCAAACCCTCACCCTTGCATTTAGTCGAAGCGAAGCACATGTAAAATTAGTTGCGGCAGATAAACGGAAAACGAATTGTAAGCTTTATCAAAGCATCCGTCTAGTACGGAAAATGAAAGTATAATCAACTTCTCCAAGCGGTGATAAAACAGTTCGTGTACAGGCAAAGGACAGCGGTACTTGAAGTAACAAACGATAATGCAAAACAATTTTATATACTAGTCGGAGGTAAATAACTAGAACAAATTCCAAATGCGAATATACAATGATGAATTATTTACAATAAGTATAATATATATATATATATATATATATATATATATATATTGCTGTGATACCACCAAAATCCGGGTACTCCGCTTTTCGAATCGAGCCCCTACGAATTGGATGTCCAGAATGCTGTGAATCCTACGAAAAGCTATTCATTACTTTAACTGTGTTGGTCCATTGACTTTCTTCTGTTAATCGCCTCGGCTGCTCCCCTAGATAGCTTTCATCCTCATACATAAAAAAACAAACACATTCCTTCCACAAACATCAACGTCAACTCTATTTACATCAATATTCACAATACATTAAAATTTCAAAATTAATATTCAGCATAAATTTTAATATCGGAAAATTTCAAAATTAAATTTATTATCATTTTAATGTGCATCCAGAATTAAAGTCCTTGTAGGATGCCTACTAATTACTATAACAATATATGCAGAGTACAAAGGGAGCATCTACCACCCCTTTACGTTAATTAACCAGGTTCGTCTAATTGAGCTCAAAGACATACCCATATTTTTATCATAATCCAGAACATCAATACTAAATACCCCTTTCTACTTAAACAAGCAAATTTCACCTTAAAATTAAAATATTATTGTTAGTACAATTTCACTACTGTCCATTTTAAATAAACAAATTAGAAAGTTATTCAACACACACCAAAATCTCAAAGTTCAAACAAAATAGTATAATTTACCTGAAGGTTACTTGCACTCGTAGCTTCAATGTACATCGTCCCTTTGTTAATCACACCATTCCAACTGGGTTATATTTACGGCTTCTGATTCTCAACGCTTTAAAATTTTCTCCATCACCATTTATTTAAAGTTGTTTCAGGGCTTTTCCGGAACTCCTCTGTGTATATCTGACCCTTGTTTCGTGGATCCAGACACGTTTATGCACCATTTAAGTATTAATACCCCGAAAATAACAAAGAAATTCATACTTCTTTCACCAAGATACGCCAAAACTGCCTACTTTTGTGTATTTATTTGTCATAGTAAATTTTTACCAATTGGTACAGTGATACTAAACTTTATTACATTGTATCTTCTTTTCTAAGTGCACTAACGTACATTCATTGTAGCACGTAAAGAACAAGCTGTTTTAAATCACATAATATTCGAGCAAACTGTTTAAATTATTTGATATTAAAACCGGAAAACTAAAAAGCACTGTATAACGCGTTCAATCAAGTCGAAGATCTAAGAGAGCTTGTTTATATTCACCTGGGTATATATAGAAGTTAGCCTGTCTGTCGGTCGAGTCCTCAAAACGGGCAATTCTAAAGAATTTCGCATTCTCGGTTCCCATTCCGTAGCCCGCGCGTCGGTTTTTACGAATTTTGTACTCACCCCAGTTACATCTCAGAAAATTTCCACACGGCACGCAACGTCTGAGAATACCTAATTAAATTTTATACAGAAATGTTATTTCTACCTCTCAATTTTGCCTTTTACTTTCAACCAATCGCAACCCCATGACGTTGCTCTACTCACGCCTTTTTACTATATGTGTCTCGGTCTTGCGCCTATTATCTGTCTCTATCTACCCTGTTCTTATTAGTGCAAATTGATATTCCTTATTATCGATTATTTCAGTCCATGTGGACTATCTGGGTTAAATAACCCCGTATCGCACCTTCTCGTGAATATTAAGCCACGGTTTCTCCAAGATTCTTTGAAACCATTTGTTATCTACAAAATTTTCGCCGAATGAGCTTTTTAAACCACGCAGGTGTTCAAACATACTATTAATTCTCAGAGCCTTATTCCGTGGTATTTTAATCTTGGATTTTCACAGACTTTTATGCTTATTATTATTAATAATGGTTTAATTAACTCAATTAAAATTGACTTCTATCCTTTCATTTTAGCGAATACAAATTAAATATTAATTATTATTTGTACACTTTGTTTAATACCGGTTACTTAAAATAGGGTTAATTAATATAAATTTTGCACGTAATTTCCATTTGTTTCTTTATTAGGAATAATTACATTACACGCAGAGCTTTTTAATACTGTTTCTTTTGATATAAAGCGTCTTGTACATGATTTAAATCTCTTATTTTTACTGAAACGACCGAATTTATTTATGCTTCACGGTTTTAATAAAGCGTACTTTTTCCCAAAGCTTCTACACGGTGATTAAAATTATTTGATGTGCTTATTTAATTTTCTACCCTGGTCTAAATATGAGTAATATATATATATATATTGTTATATTTTGGTATATATTGAGTTATAGAGAACCCTTTTATAATCAATTACCACCTATTTTGTATTGTTTATTCATGATTACAGGATTGATCTTTCTTTTTTTTATCTTAGGACAATTATGACAATTGCAACCGAATACACAAGCATTCTTCAAATAATTGTAAATGCCAAAAGTATTCCCAAACACTAGTTCCACTTTTATAAATTTGATTAAAGCACTGCGTAGATATTAAATACTAATACCTGGAATCCAGATACAAGCGCCGCCTTCCAGCCGTCCTGAAGCCAAGTGACCAGCTGCAGGCACCTCCTGTAAATAAATAAGTAACTCGAGCAACTGGTAATCTCCAGACTATAAAACTACGAATATTTCTACAAATTTTATGTTATACAAATGCTCAGATAACTCCAATTCCACTATGCTTTCGTCTTCAAACAATAACGGTACAGACCAGCACTCCCTCTTTAATTAACTTTTATTCGCCGTAAAACTGCTACTATTTGCTATCTCCAGGTACAACTTGACTTTCAAAACTTTCTCGTAACTTTTAAATGTAATAAAACTCATAACAGTACAAAACACGTCTATTTTTCAGTAATATAAATTTGAAGTCCCTTATAAAATAAAACCGTCTTCTTTTGTTTCCGTTGCCATGACAACTATCTCTACGCACACTATGTAATTTATAATTATTAATAATTGATTAATAATACAGTTGTTTCTCTAGATACATTCATTTTCTAGATGGTTTGTAATCCAGTGATTTATGTATATTGAACTTTTACAATATTGAAAATAGCTAACAAACTTTGATGGTTCAGCTTTTAAATTGTACGCAACAGACATTTATGTCTTATTCGGTAAACGTCCTGTCATTACATAACCAATCTTTAATTGTTAAAACATATTCAAACTGAAATTGATTTACAAATTTTACGGGAGTATCACTTAACTCCTTAAAATTTTAAAAGCGTGCAGTATACCAAGCAATTTTGATATTTGTTTTACATTCAAATGGTTCTGAAAACGCTAACTCCAAATTAAATTTCATATACGTGCAACCATAACAATTAAAATACGTATACAATGCAAACTTATAACTAGTTTAGCCTGGTCTATGGCCGGTATATGTTGTTGAATGCAATGCAGTTTCAAAAGCTTTATAAATTTATAAACGTGGAATAGTTGTTGTTAATTTATAAACCAAAAATACCTGAAAGAAAATACTCAAACAAAACCAAATATACCCCATTCTAGCAAAGTCGTTTCGAAGCCCTATTTAAACATTTTATAAGCCCACCCCTTCTTGACAGTATATAAGGCCCCACTGATTTTAAATAAAATGAAAATTTACTTCCTGGATATAAGTAATTCTTTTAATGGTTGAGAAATTTTAAATTTTAGTTAAAATCACTATAGTTTTTTCTTTATGTATGAGGATTAAGTGTTAGTTTCTGTATGTTCTGTATAGTTTTAAGCTCGTTAGTATTATTTACAGTGTTAATTTTATTCTTGCGATACTTTACTTTCCACATGGAAATATGGATACAAATTTTCTATATGAAAACGTCCCCGACATTCACCCTGTCATTCTCCAATTCGTAAGTATTCCTTCTGCAAAATTCTTCTCACTCGATAAGGACCCTCGTATGGAAATAACAACTTGGCACAAATATTTCTTTCCCAATTTGACATTCTCAATCTTTTAACAATAACAAGATCCCCAACTGAAAAACCACTTGCTTCTTGATTTTCTTGTTACGTTTCTCCAACTCCCTTCTTTGTATCGTTTCGACTTGTTGTTTGGCTTTATGCAACAACTCCGTTATATCCTCCACTTTTGTTCAGCTCTCCACGGTCTTGCTGGAATCACATTCTTCATCAATGTCACAGGACACATTCCTGTCACTGAACTTGGTACAAAATTAATATATTCTTCTATTTGCGGTAAATACCTTACCCACCGATCATGTTGTTCCTGCGTTATTAACCTCAAAAACTTTATTACTTCTCGAATATATCTTTCACACGGATTTCCTTGAGGATGTCTGATACTACAGAATGTCATCTTTATTCCATCCTTCCTTAATTTACTTTCAACCCTTCGATTACGAAAATACGTTGCATTGTCCAACAATACCCTATTCATCTTACCTATTCATTCTACAAACTTTCTTACAGAACTCAATACATGCCTAGAATTACATCTCCTCGCTGGATAAAGCTGCACAAACTTTGTAAAATATCAACTACAACTAAAATATGCTGATATCCGTTCCTACTCGGTATCAAATTACTCAAGTAATCCATTGCCACAATATCTAATGGACCTTCCGCTCTTATACATCTAACTTGATTCTTCAACACCACATTCTTATCCTTTCCTAACAAACACGTCTCACACAGATTTATGCAATTTTTCACCAATTTTCTATCGTTTCGTGCATAGAAAGCTTCCCTAAATATCAAGAACGTCTTACGAATCCCTATATGACCAAACGTAGTATGAATTTCCTGGATCAGCTCAACGGCTACCTGTGTCGTTAACACTAATAATTCATCATCCCATAACCTTTTCACCAAAACTCCTCGACCATATAAAACCTCTGTCTTGTTCTAAATTCTCTCTGAATAATTTTTCTCTGATCACCCTTATTTCTTCGTGTGCTTGCATCCGATGAAATCTGGCATTCGACCATCTTCCCAGATCTTCAAACACTTGCAATGCAATCAAAAATCCATTCCTACTATCCGTTAGCAACCCTTCATCCTTCCTACTAAAGAAATCAGCCGTAACATTTTCTTTACCAGGTTTATGTCTAATCTCAAAATCATATTCCTGCAATACTAACGCCCATCTATACAATCGACTGTTCAAAAACTCTTTCTTCTTCAGAAACGTGACCACTGTGTTATCCGATTCAACCAGAAATTTATTACCCAATAAATAAAATCTTAACTTCTTCACAGCATATACGATTGCCAGCATCTCTTTTCCGCTGTCGAATACCTAGTCTCGCAGTCTTTCAGAGCCCTCGAAATAAAACAAATTGGCACTTCTCTCCTTCTTGAACCTGCACCAACTCAGCCCCTATTGCAAAACTCGAAGCGTCTGTCCTTAAAATAAATGGATCCGTAAAATTGGGATATTTTAATGACAGTTCCTATAAAATACCGCCTTCAACTCCCGAAATGCCTGCTCCTTTGCTCGTTCCATTTCCACCTTTCGTTCTTTTTAACAACTCCAACAATGGAATGCACAACTCCGAATATTTTGGTATGAATCGACGATAATAATTTAATACACCTAAAATCCTCTTAAACCTTTCAAATTTCTTGGCTGTTTCAAATTCTTCAACTCGTCCAAGCGTTTTTCACAAATTCTAATTCCTTCGCTGCAAACGACAAACCCCAAATACTTTACCTGGTCCTTAAAAACTCACACTTCTTCGAATTCAACCTCAAACCTCCCTCGTCTAACCTTCGGATCACTTTTCTTAAATGTTCTAAATGTTCTAACTCGTTCTTAGAAAAATCAAAATATCATCGACATAGTGCGTACAGAAGTCTTCGTACTCATCTAATAACTTCTGCATGGCTCGAACTAATGCAGCGGATGACGTTGAAAGACCAAATGGAACAACTCTGTACTGATAAATCTCCCTTCAATGCTAAATCCAGTATACTTCCGACTTTCCTCATGCAAAGGAATTAGCCAAAAGAATTCTTTAAGTCCAGTTTGCTAAAATTTTCATCTCGCTTACCTTGTATAACAAATTATCTAGTGATTTTGGTTGTTCAAATTGTGGTTTAGTAATCGCATTCAATCTCCTAGCATCTAAACATATTCTTAATTCTAAATTATCAGATTTAGGCACAACCACTACCGGATTGATATAGGGTGTTCTCGCTGATTCAATAATTCCTCTTTTAACATCTTTTAATCTCATTTTCACTCGACCCTTAATGCAAATGGTATTGGATATACTCTAGTACGAAAACTTCCCTCGTCTGTGACCTCTAACTTATGCGTATACTCCTTCGCAAACCTAGGCTCATTACTAAAAACTCCTGCATGTCTATTAAACAACTCATATAACATTTCCTTCATATCCACACCTACTAATCCTATCTGTTCCTCATCAAATACCTTCTCAAATATATTACATAACCGTAACTCATCAATTCCATCATAAATTCTATCCTTAGTCTTTCCTGATCCTATACTATCTGTATTTATCTCATCCCTAGTATCCCGATTATCCTTAGGCACCACCCATTTCTTCTCTAAATTTAATACCTTTACCATTCGTGCTTTACCATTTATAACCAGTCCAAATTCCTCAATTACATCTATCCCTACAATAAAATCTAAATATAATCCTCTTACTATCCAAAACTCTACTTCACCTAGTCTGGTACTTCCTAATACAATCGATACTCGTACAACTTTGTCTATCGTAGTTAACTTCCTCTTAATCGCAGACCATAAATTAATACTCTTAACCCTACAAATTTTCCCTTTGAATAATTCTGCATGTTTCAAAACTATTTCCTCTCTCACCAGCGATAACTGCGACCCTGTATCTATCAATGCCGTGTAAACAGAATCCCTAAACTAATATGAATAAATGGTAACTCCGCCTTCTTTCAAACTTATTATCTAACAACTTATCTACTAAACTAATACTATGCTGTGTCCCTAAATCTGATTTTCCTAACACTAATAAATCGACGTTTTTTTTGTACCGTGGGTTCATCGTGGACCTCCACTTTCTCTATCCTATCCTCCGATCTCTGTCGCGTGTCTCTTGTTGTTACGTGTTGGATCGTCAAGTTTCTATCTGTCTCCCGTTCTCGGTCTCTAATCCCTGTCGGTATTTCCCCCTGATCCGTTGATCTCTGCTCCCTTTCTCTCTGCCATCTCTGCCCAAAACCCGTCCTTTGCTGTCCAAAACCTCTGTCATTCCTATCCGTCCTGTTCCAGTCATTGTTCCCCCTATAATTATCGTCTCTATTAAAACGTTGTTCCCAATTATTATTCGTTCTCCTTTGATTTCCCTGATATTGCTTTCTGTAGTTGTCCTGTCCATTCTCCCTATAATTGTATCCTTGCACCCCAGTCCTCTGGTAGTCTGTGCTATTCCTGTTCCTATCCCAATTCCTATTATCACTATTTTCCTGGTATTCGTTTCAAACGTCCTAGCTACGTCATAATTTCGCATCATTTCCAAAAGTCTCTTAAAGTCCGAACGTTTTGTATCGCTACGGCCCTAGTTATTTCCGCCTCCATATGCCTTGACAACAATAATATAATTTCATCTTCTCTTAATTTAGGAATCAGGTGCTGCGCCTGGTTATACTTTTCAATCACATAATTTTCTCTCGATCCCTGGTATGACCTATAGTTCCCAGTGTTAAAATCCGTTCGAATATTAGCCTGATGCGTGTTTCCCCAATATTGTTCTATGAATAGCCTTCGAAATTCCTCGTACGAACTATATTGCCTCCTCACGATACAGTGCCATTTCTCTGCACAACCCCCCAATGTCACGCTCACCATCTGCATCTTCACCCTCTCAGGCTCACTCTCTACCATCTCGTCCAACTTGCTAAGATAGACCATCGGCTGCTCATTCTTTCTGCCTTCAAACCTCGGCAAGGTCTCTTTCCCTAGCCTATACTGGTATCCTGCATCACAAACAACTCTTCCCCTTTCCAATTCAACCAACTGTTCTCTCATCTGTCTAACATTCCCTTCAAGACCAGACAATCCATTTACCGTATTCCCCAGAACCGTCGTATCCCTTCTCAGCTTCTCTGCCACCTCCTGACTCGCCCGCAATTTGCCTATAATTTCGTTTTTAGAGTTAATATTGTCCTCCGTCTGAATCCGAACTATTTCACCTAAATTCTGCAATTTTTCTGTCTGTCTAACTTCGACCATGTACAGCTCTTCCCTTAATTCATTTAAACCTGTTGTTACCTTCCCTTCTACAACCTGGACTCTATCCTCTACGTCCTTCAGAACTTCATCCTTAAATGAACACAAACTGCTCTGTATTGATACATTAATTCCTTCAATTTTCATTTCCATCATATCAAATTTTTCCTTAACTTCCGCTTGTGAATTTCTAACTTCGGCCAACAATGATCCTCTCAATTCTTCATGCGACTTAGTTAACGACCCTTTTAATTCCAACAAAACCATCATCACATCTTGGATCTGCATATTCTCTTTTCCTTATCAATTTCATTTTCTCCCGATGTACCCCTGAATTCACAATAATCACCTCCGGCTCCACATATCCTCCAGCTTCATCCCTAGCATCCCTGCTGCTACAGTCTTAACCACCGGTTGCCCTCTCACACCAGTCTCAACTCCATAAACTTTCCTGACCTCGTGATTCTCTCCTCATCAGACATGTCCCTTTAATTTTCAAAATAAACTTCAATGATGTGCCCCACTAAGCTACACAACCTCTGCAAATCTGAATCAGCCCTATCGAGCCCCACCTTTAGGCGAACAAATATTTTGTTGCGAAGTTATTTACCTATTCGAGCCCCACCTAATGTTTTACCGCCGCTAAAATTGACCAAAGTGTGAATATCAAATTACGTCTTAGCCTACTACAATAAATTCAAAACCTTCAACAACTGTCAAATAAATATATATGAAACGTCAATCAAATATTAATTTTCACTTTTAAATAGAATATATGCAACGTACAACTAACAAATCTACTCTGCCTCACGTTGTTAGCGCCATCTGTTATATTTTGGTATATATTGAGTTATAGAGAACCCTTTATAATCAATTACCACCTATTTTGTATTGTTTATTCATGATTACAGGATTGATCTTTCTTTTTTTTATCTTAGGACAATTATGACAATTGCAACCGAATACACAAGCATTCTTCAAATAATTGTAAATGCCAAAAGTATTCCCAAACACTAGTTCCACTTTTATAAATTTGATTAAAGCACTGCGTAGATATTAAATACTAATACCTGGAATCCAGATACAAGCGCCGCCTTCCAGCCGTCCTAAAGCCAAGTGACCAGCTGCAGGCACCTCCTGTAAATAAATAAGTAACTCGAGCAACTGGTAATCTCCAGACTATAAAACTACGAATATTTCTACAAATTTTATGTTATACAAATACTCAGATAACTCCAATTCCACTATGCTTTCGTCTTCAAACAATAACGGTACAGACCAGCACTCCCTCTTTAATTAACTTTTATTCGCCGTAAAACTGCTACTATTTGCTATCTCCAGGTACAACTTGACTTTCAAAACTTTCTCGTAACTTTTAAAATGTAATAAAACTCATAACAGTACAAAAACACGTCTATTTTTCAGTAATATAAATTTGAAGTCCATTATAAAATAAATTCCGTCTTCTTTTGTTTCCGTTGCCATGACAACTATCTCTACGCACACTATGCAATTTATAATTATTAATAATTGATTAATAATACAGTTGTTTTCTCTAGATACATTCATTTTCTAGATGGTTTGTAATCCAGTGATTTATGTATATTGAACTTTTTACAATATTGAAAATAGCTAACAAACTTTGATGGTTCAGCTTTTAAATTGTACGCAACAGACATTTATGTCTTATTCGGTAAACGTCCTGTCATTACATAACCAATCTTTAATTGTTAAAACATATTCAAACTGAAATTGATTTACAAATTTTACGGGAGTATCACTTAACTCCTTAAAATTTTAAAAGCGTGCAGTATACCAAGCAATTTTGATATTTGTTTTACATTCAAATGGTTCTGAAAACGCTAACTCAAATTAAATTTCATATACGTGCAACCATAACAATTAAAATACGTATACAATGCAAACTTATAACTAGCTTAGCCTGGTCTATGGCCGGTATATGTTGTTGAATGCAATGCAGTTTCAAAAGCTTTATAAATTTATAAACGTGGAATAGTTGTTGTTAATTTATAAACCAAAAATACCTGAAAGAAAATACTCAAACAAAACCAAATATACCCCCATTCTAGCAAAGTCGTTTCGAAGCCCTATTTAAACATTTTATAAGCCCACCCCCTTATTGACAGTATAATATATATATATATATATATATATATATATATATATATATATATATTTTTATTAAATTACTCAAATTTAGACCAGGGTAGAAAAATTAATAAACGACATCAAATAATTTTAAACACCGTGTATATTAAAGCAGTGGAAAATAGTACGCTTAATTAAAGGCCTACTGTGTAGATTTAAATCATTCAATTAGAATGTAGGGTTCTTGTATATAATCATAATCAACGTTTAGAAGGAAGTAATGTAGAATGTCATTAGATAATACGCGTTATTAAAACCGTGGAGCATAAAAATATATTCGTTTAGTTAAAAATAAGGTATTTAAATTATTCACTAGACGCTTTCTATAAAAAGAAACAGAGTTAAAAGGTTCAATTTGTATTTAATTTAATCGTTCCAAGCACTAAAGCTATCGAGAAATTATAAAAGACATGGGAAAGTCACGTAAGACTTCGGCGTATTAGAACTCAGAACACTTGCAAGAATAACGATGTATATGTTAGTCGATAGACTTCAAGCTATATGAGTGCAAGTAAGAAAGCGAGTTTGTGGTATAAAGACAAGCGAGATGGAATGCATTAGCAGTTAAATGAGGGGGAAAATGTGAAACAAGCGCACAGGTTTTAGATAGAACGAACAGACTAGATTGGCGATTAAGGTTGAAATAAGATGCAAACATGAGAGGGGAAAGCATATCAGTTGGTGTGTAAAATTAATTAGTTGTTCTCGGACGTGTTGCGAGCCGTGTGGAAATTTCTTAGATTTTCAACTCGGACTAGTGCAAATTTCAGTAGAATCATTGTGCCGAGACATCGGAAGGGAAAATAGAATGCGAATTTTTGAAAATCGGCCGTCGCGGGACAAATTCGACTTGCAAGCGAGCCATTATATAAACCCGGGCTAATAGGAGTTTTGCTCTCTTATATTTTTGATTTTATTCGATACTTTAAACAGTTTTGCTCTTTATTTTTTGATTATTCGATACTTTAAGTAGAATACGTGGTGATTACGTGCTACAATAAAAGTTATTAGTACACTTAAAGAAGATAAATAAAGGTAACAAAGTCTAGTTATATTTGCGGGTATTACTGTACCAATTATCCAAATTAATAACGATAAATAAATAAATAGAAGTAGGCAGTTTTGGGTATAGCGTGAAAGAATTATGAATTTCAGTGCTATGTATCGGGAGTGTTAGTAATCAAATGTTATTCGTAAACGTGATTGGATCCTCAAAACAAGATTTCGATATACTTAGATGAGTTCCTAAGAAACTCTGAAACCTTTTAGACGAATGGTGGTGTAGAAAAATTTTAAAAGCGGCCAGAAATCCGAAGAAGTAAACATAAACCAGCTGGAATGGTGGGATTAGCAAGTCCGATGTACATTGAAGCCACGAGTGCATTAACCTTAAGGTAAATTATGCATTTTTGATCGATCTTAGATGTTTTGGTGTGTTGAATATCTTTATAATTTGTTTGATAAAATGGACAGTAGTAAATTTGTATAAACAACAAATTTTTAATTTTAAGGTAAAATTTTCTTGTATAAGTAGAAAGGAGTATTTATCAGGTTTATGTTTTTGATTATGATGAAAATGTGGGTCTGTCTTTGAGCACAATTAGACTAACCTGTTAAATTAACGTAAAGAGGTGGGAGATGCTCCCTTTTATTCAGACTCAGGTCTGCAAATATTGTTTATTTAATTAGTATGCATCCTACAAGGACTCTAATTCTGGATGCAAATTAAAATGAAGACAAATTTGTACTTGAAATTTTATGATGCTGCAATTTATGCTGAAATTTAATTTTGAAAGTTTAATGTATTGTGAATATTGGCATAAATAGAGTTAACGTTGATGTTTGTGGTAGGAATGTGTTTTTTTTTATGAATGAGGATTAAAGTTTTATCTAGGTGAGCTGCCGAGGCGGAATGAGTCAAGAGGCGATTATCAGAAGAAAGTCAACAGACAAGAGAATCACAGCAATCTTGACGCCCAATCTGTGGAGCTCGAATGATCAGCAGAAAGTACCAGTTCCCGTGACCAAAGGCGCATTTCACAGCAATCTATATATATATATATATATATATATATATATATATAAACGTATCATACTGCCCACCAAAATACAAGGTATTTTAAGAAGAAAAAAATTAATTTAGCGGAGGGGGCGGAATGAAATAGCGAAAAGAAAATGGATTTTACAAAACAATAAAAGGAAAAATAAAAAAAAGTCTTTACATTGAAGGCAAGGGACAAAGTTTTACGGAATGAAATAGCGAAAAGAAAATGGATTTTACAAAACTACAAAAGAAAAAATAAAAAAAAAGTCTTTACATTGAAGGCAAGGGACAAAGTTTTGCCACAAGACGCTTCAGCTTGCCATGATGCGGTTTTAACTGTGACTACCCTCACAACACCATCCGACCAAGCATGGACAGCCAAAACACGGCCGAAAGACCAACGAAGAGGTGGAACGTTCTCGGCTTTAATTAGCACTAAGGTATCCAAAAGAACTGGAGGAAATTTTGTGCCACTTAGACCGTTGTTAGAACGTATGCAAATACTCCTCAGAACAACGGGATCAGAAGTCTTGATGAATTCGTTGGAGCAAGTGGCAACGAGAAAGGCGGTTGAGCGGAAGGTCGGAAAGGGAAGGCTCCGGAATAGCGGTTAAAAGTGCCAAAGTCAGAATGTGACTTGGTGTAAGGTAGGTCAAGTCATTGGGGTCACTACTTATTAGTGTGAGAGGGCGCGAGTTTAGGGTGGACTCAATTTGAACAAAAACAGTGGTCAGTTCCTCGTAGGTCAATACTTGATCACCTATGGTACAAAGAAGCAAGGTTTTAACGGACTTCACACCCGCTTCCCTCAAACCATCAAAATGAGGTGTAGCGGGTGGTATATAATGCCAAGAAATATGTTCTGTAGAGATAGCGGACTTGGTGAGGGAACTTAACTGTCGATGAGCACCAGCAAAATTGGTGACGTGGTCACTGTAGAAATGATCACAACGTCCAAGCCTGGTAATAAATTGGCGTAAAGCGGCGAGAAATGCGTCGGTTGACAGATCAGAAACCAATTCAAGCTGCAGCGCCTTGGTAGACATACAAATAAATAGACGCTTTTAACACTTTGGCACCCCTTACTAGAGAGATGGTAATAAAAAGAAGACCAACAAAGTCGACGCCCGAATGCAAAAGGGGCTTGACTTGGGTGACTCGACATGCGGGAAGATTGCCCATAGGAGGCTGTGATGCGGTAGGAGCAGTCTTCCAACAAGTCACACACCGACTCAGAACACGACGAATTGACTGCTTACTAGAAACAATCCAAAATTGTTGACGGATGATAAAATCAACCATTTGGACACCCGCGTGGAAATATTTCAAATGGACAAAACTGATATACAAATCCGTAAAGCGACTTTTACTAGCTAAAAGGATGGGAAATTTCCTTTCAGAGGATGAGGATGCGTGAGACAGTCGGCCACCAACCCGTAGGATTCCTTCTCTAATAAAAGGACACAATTTGCGAAAATTCTTTTTTAGAACTGATCCTGACTGGAGGGCGTCCAGTTCAATTGAAAAATGAGTTTGTTTAATGTACTTAATCAAAGGGATGAAGGCATTATGTAGCTCTAAAGAGGACAAAAATCCTGAGTATTTTGATAACTGATGTTGTAGGTTATAGACAAGGAGGAAAATCCAAGCGACAATACGAATAACGAATTGAAAAGAAGAATTATTTTCCAAACTATTTCAATCCAAAAAAAGGTCGCGACGGCGGTCAGAACGATAGAACGTCCTTCGATGAGAACTTCAGGAGAATTAAAATGTGGTAGAATGGACTGTATTTTTCAAACAAACGGTACGAGGTAGGAGGTGCCGCCCACCATATAGAATACTGGCACAAGTCGCTAGGTAGCAAACCACGTGACCCGACATCGGAATGATTTTCATTAGAGAGGATATGATGCCAAAAAGCGCGAGAAGTGTTTTCTCGAATATAGAAGACTCGATTGGCAACGAAGGTCTTCCAGCTCTGTGGGGGGAAACAAATCCAAGAAAGAACCACCATGGAATCAGACCAACAAAAAAATTTATCAAATGTAAGAGGGGATTCAAAAGTCTTGAGAATGAAAGTTAATAATTTTGAAGCCAAAGCGGCGGATAAAAGTTCGAGTCTGCGCAAAGAAAGGGTACGCAGAGGAGCACCTTTAGATTTACACAAACTAATCGGACCTCAATAGAAGAATAGGCGACAAAAAGAAAATAAACCACAGCGCAATAGCCGCGTTCGGAAGCGTCAGCAAAGCAATGAATTTCGCACGTTGCAAAATGAGGCGGAATTAGCAACCGCGGCAACTCAAAGTAGGAAAGAAATGGCAATTCATGAAGATATCTCTTCCTCAAACGCAGTATATCGGGGGAGGGGGGTATCATCCCAGTCTAATTTCAGGAACCGCAAACGCTGAATTAAATGCTTTCTCCGAAAGGTAGGGGGATAAAGTTCCCATAGGGTCGAAAATACGGGCTAAGGTGGTAAGTGGGTTGCGCTTGGTACATGCTATTGATTATGGTTGAACTAGAAAACAAAAGGTATTTGAAGTGGGATTCCATTGAAGACCTAGAACTTTCACAGGTTGAGTGTCAGGATCCTCAAAGGAGCGAGGTTGTGCGAATTGTGGCGAAGCGGAAAGATCTTTGAGTAATTCAGGTTATTACTAGACTACTTATGAAGTTCAAAACCACCCAGTTTTAGAAGAGCAATTAATTGGTTTAGTAAAGCAAGGGTTGGCTCAACAGAATCCCCACCAGAAGCGATATCATCTATAAAGGTGTGATTGGGAAGAGCACAGGCGGCCAAAGGAAAGGAGTTCCTTTCGTCCTTGGCCAACTGCAGAAGCGTGCATATCGCAAGAAAAAGAGCGCAATTTACCCCATAGGTAACTATATGCAATTGAAAGTCCTGAATAGGCTCCTCGGGAGAAAAACGCCAAACAATTCTTTGATAGTCACAATGAGAGGGACTAATAAGGATTTGTCTATACATTTGACGAATATCTGCAGTAAAAACATAAGGATGAAGGCAAAATTGCAACAAAATTGCAGTAATATCTGGTTGAAGTTTGGGCCCAACAAACAAATGATTATTTAAGGAGGATCGAGATAGAGTTTTAGCGGAAGCGTTGAAAACTACACGTAGCTTAGTACTTATACTTTCTGGCTTCACAACACAATGATGCGGGATGTAATAAGAATTGCCAGATAGAGAACCAACTTGAACAGGTGGCATGTGTTTGGAATTTAAATAGTCGCGCATAAACGAAACGTATTGTTCATAAACCGCGGGTTGTTTAATTAGACGATTTTCTAAAGATATAAAACGCTGTAAAGCAAGATTACAACTACCAGGAAAGTAAGGTTTCGAATCTTTAAAGGGCAGTGAGACGAATATACCGTCCTTGATCACGCGGCGCAGTGTCAACAAAATTTTTTTCAACGAAGATCTCATCAGGTGTGAAAGGTTTAGCCTCAGGAACCTCTTCAACTTCGTGATCTGTAAATAGGATGCGGTAGGAATAGTTCCCATTAGAACGTACCCAAAAACAGTATTGATTGTAACAGGTTGATCATTTGAACCTTTGATGCGGCCATTTAATAAAACTTTATGAAAAATATCCGCGCCAAGTAATAAATCAATCGGTCCAGATTGAGCAAAGAGCAGATCAGCTAGCTTGATAATAGCTAGATGTGCGAAATTTTTAGAAGAAATATTAGTAGTAGATAAATTTTCACAAATTTTTGGGAGTACGACAGCTTCGAAATTAATAATAGGCGAGAAAGCGCCTATTGGTTTGAGCGAAACAGTTATAACGCCATGTATAGCCGCGGAGTGCATGCAGCCCAAGCCACTAAGGGTTAGAGCGCGTGGAGAAGCGCGAAAACCCAAACGTTTCACACTACTTTGCGAAATAAAAGAAGTCATGCTACCAGAATCGAGTAAACAACGAAATTTCTTGAAAGTACCAGAGCGGTCTGCGATTTCTACCAGAACTGTGGAAAGTAACACCACTGAGGTTTTAAGGAGCGAATTAAACACAACAACATTCGAAGTCGACAGGCCACTACTGCAAAACGGAGTCAATGTTTCCTCAGAGGCAGGGGGAGCGAAAGGCGTGTAGCGGTCTTGAATAGCGCAACTAGTACAAGGTAGAACCTTAGAGGATGCGGGAGCAGAGCTGAAACGAGCTTCGTACTAGTAGCGGAAGCGGGTTTAGACGACATGTGATTGAAGTGCAACAAAGAATGATGACGTTGATTACATTGGCGGCACGAAATAGTAGATCTGTATTTATTCAAAATGTGGGAATTGCTAAGGCAATTCATGCAAAGATGATGGTTTTTGCAAAGTTGTAGCGATCTTGTAAAGAAAGTTTGACAAAATCATTACAGCGATAAAGATTGTGATCTTGTTTGCAAAGCGGACATTTATTAACATTATGATTTGTATGTACTAACATGGAAACAGCTGAGCGAGACCTAACATTGTAGTTAATATGAACAACTTTGTTTAAATCAGATTTATGATTGACCGATAGATTTGATAAAGATTTACAAGTTTTTTCCAAGAAAACAATTAACGCTGCATAGGATTGGATAGATGACAGATCTTGATGCAACTCAAAATTGCGGGCAGTGTGCACGTCCAGGCGATTTAGGATCATTTGCACTAAGATAAAGTCCCATTCCTCTAGAGGTAAGTCAAACTTAACGGTAAAAGTGTCCAACAATTTTTGCAAACCCGATGGGTGATCAGAATTCAATTTTGGGGATTTTGCAATATTGTCCCAAATATCAGAAGTGATGCGGCGAATATTGCGAGACTTTTCGCGAATTTTATTATATGCAAGGGGGTAATTTGATGCGGTTTGATCAAAATTCTTAATGGTGGGTAATGCGGAATTTTTCAAAGCGAACTAGAGATAAAAAAAATTTATTGACGTCGGAGAGGTCGTTATTATAATGAACCAGACTATCAAATCTATCAATAAAGGTCTCGAATGTACTTATATCCTCGTCAAATGAAGGGAGAATCAACGGTGTTAGAATTACTTTGGATTTTGCACTGTGTGAAGGTGCGGCTTCACCTTTAGCAGGGGAGGCACGACTGATTGGAAATAACTTGAAATAAAGGGCTTTAACAAGAAAAAAGGTATTGTTGAAGCGCTTTCTGATTGAATCCTTTATTTCAAACAGATTGTCTGCGTCTTCATCCGAAGCGATCTCACCAATAATAAAATTATGGTGCTCAAAAAAGTTTTCTTTAATCGCGTCGATCGACGTATATTAAGCTCTGAAAAGTTCCAAAACATTGGGTTCAACTACCGTCTTGTTAGCGATGTCAAAAACTTCCTGTAGGGAGTTAATTTGAGTCTTTCTTACAAAATGCGCCTTTTTGAGCCTGTTTGCCATGATTAGATTACTAAAAACGAAAGCCAAAGAAATAGCAGCGGGAAAACTATGCAAAAGCAAACTGAAAGTTTAATGTATGTACTAAATATAAAGCAGGCTATTACGATTGATTAATGCTACATGTGAAAATCCAACTTAAAACACTACAAAAATTGTAAAGACCGAGTTAAATTAATAGTTCAGACAGAAAGTTCAGAGTCCTTTCCAGGTATGTGAAAGTGTTGACGTTGGTATACCAATAAAAAAAAATTGCATCATAGAATTTACCCCTCGCCACTGCAAGCTAGCTGGTGCATTGTTGCTGTTACGTCTCCATGGTAAGGTAAATATCATTCAGTCATTAGCATCATTTTATCACGTAACAACTTTAATTTCAAAAAGTTTTACTTGGATCATCGATTCTGTGATCACAAGCTAATTCATCAATAATTCGTTTTACAAACACTTACGCTTTTCTATAATTACAGACTGTATTCCAAGATTGAGCATTCTTTGGTGTCTTTCAATAAAACAGGAAGGTTATGTCTGTACAATTTCCAAAAAAAAGTAAGCTATGCCGAGATCAACCACGCTTTCTGCTTTATTTTTAAGATTTATAATTTCCTGCTGATAAATTTTCTACGTTCTTTAATGTAATAATCTGTTGTACTTTTGTATATTTCCAATTTTGATTCAGAACTGTTGATTTTGAAACTAAGTATTTCTTTTAAAATCTAGAAAGATTTCTTATTGTTTTCTTGTTGTTTTAACTCTTTATTAGTTGCATTAAGTTTACTCTTATTAGGTTTTAATTCCATACTAATTTCCTCATATTCTTGCCAAATGCTTCGCAGATTTCCTCATTAGCTTTATATAATCTTTGCTTGCGAGTTTTCGTTCCTTCGGTTCTGCAGATTTTGTAAAAATATTATACTGTCCAAGTGCCGTATCACCAGAGTGCCTCCAAACACTATCATCTGATCAATTACGACTCCTTGTATCTACAATAAAAATTCTCTAATGCATGTTTTTCCCCTCATACATCGAGCCTTAGTTTGTTATTATTGTAAACAAAGGTACGGTAGTTACTCCCGTGCCTACACAAAATTTACAAGTAAGATTGCATAATTTAATATTTCATGGAGTAGTTAGTTGCTGTACATAAAACGTAGACAGGAACAAAACAAGGTACAACATCAGGTATAGGTAAGAAAATCGACGTATCCATTACATCACCTGTCTATAATGCACTATAATGCACAGAATGAATAATGGTGACCGGCTTCTTCAACTGTCAAAGCACCACTTCTCTTCATTTACCATCCTGATTGCCACAAAATTACACGATAATAAAGGGCTATTCCCCTTAAAACGTTGTATAACAAAATAGAAGCTATTAGGAATTATTAAAAATCATTAAGAAATTATTAAGTCAAGTGCAACAATGTAATTCAAGGAAAATACAGAAAGGTTATTAACAGTTCACAAGCAAGTTGTGAGAACGGATGCAATACATTGTATTCTAGACAGAAAGCGATACTGCAGGTGCAGGTCGCAGACGGTCAAGAACCGCGATCACTTAGAAAGTAAGATTGTTACATTGTATAATGAATTAAATTAAGAAATAAGCAGACATGAGCTCTGCAAATTCCCACAGACATGTGAGGGGCAGTGACAACATAAATACCCCAGGAGCCCCAAGACCATAGGTCAGTCAGTCAAGTATTTCAGCTTCAACATTGCAGTTTGCTTAGGCTACTCATTCATATTAGTTCAATTATTAATTAAATTTCGACTTAGAGTATTTTAAATCAAGTTTGTCAAAATTACATATTAACATCTGTTTAATAAATAAATTTTGTTACAAAGTTTTTGGAAGAAGTTTTTAAAAAGACCGCTTCCAAGGCCCGAAACGTAACTCGCGTATTACACTAATTGCGAAAACTGTATTACACAATGTAGTGTAACCGACCTGAAGGTTAACCCAAACGCCCTCTATGAACGGCACACCGGGCTCTATGATCTAGCATTTAGTGGCAGTGGCTCGACGACACCTACGTTGTGTTGTTATAATGTAACCCAAATTCACACTAGGAAGATGGCGTTAAGGCGGGAAGGTTTGAAATAAAACTACAGAATTTACCTAACTTAACTTTTAATCAAAACAATAACCACTAAATAGGTCATTGGCATGAAAGCATAGAAAAATGACATTCAAAACAAACAGTGCCGTACTCAACCTGGGCGATTGGTGAAAGAGCACGGCAGAGAAAACCCCAAACTGCCCTCACACTTTCAACTGCATTTGGCACATCTCGACAAAGACGGGTAACGTACAAGAACCCAGATCACCAACACTAAAATCGACGGGATGTCAACTGTTACTCAGACATACCACACATGACAACTGAAGAAACGTTAGTGTAAACCAACTAGTCTTTTCTGGTAGGTACTGAGGTCGGATAACCAATACTACCCAGCTAAAGTTGAAGAGGGGGGGACACCAGGAAGGTAAAATCTGTTTTGACTACCAATGTTCCTCACCGCACGGACTTAAAATGTTAGTAATATTCAACAAGACTCAATCACACGCGCCCAGATACATACTATCATGTATTTTAATATATAATTATAAAACTTTTGCATTTTTTTAGCAATGAGACTCTCTAAATGGATATTTTATAAATATTCTTCTTTGACTAAATATTGCTCTTACTCACTAAATTAACGATCTCGGGTGGGGTTCAAATTTTATCATTAATTGAATATAAATTAAGTTTCCTTTATAAAATGCTTTAAAATAGATCACTTCAATATTTCAAATTTTACTTAAATAAATAAATAGTTCAAAAATACGGTTTGAATCTTCAAATTTTTCAGTGTTATAATGGTTCCTATTCACTGTTATATTAATTCTTAAAGTAGTAGTTTATGTCCTCCTAAAATTTCAATATGAATTAGTAATGATTAAATTCCTTTTATACAAAACGTCTACTTCAAAATTATCTGTCAAATTTTTAGAATATTTGACAGATCATATATTTTCTATGGAAGTTCTGTATAGAATATTTTTCGGCTCTTTTCAAATTTTGATCTGTATAATGATTAACTTATAAAGAATAATTACTGTGATGCAATTTTTTTTATACTATTACAATAAATAATAAATTTAAACTTCCCTGAATAATTTTGTAGACTTTTGATTCTTCTTACTTCAGAAAATTTTTAGCTCCTTTTACTTCTTTGAAAATTTTTTTATACTGTGGACGTAGAGTTTATATTCTTCTAAGACAATTTTCATTTCAATTTTGTTTTCATGATATATTTTGACAGTATTTCCAAATGTTCATAAATTAATCCTTGTCTTTTACCAAATATAATTTTGACATTTATTTTCTGTAATGTCCTTTTAAAATTGGTTTTTAATGACACAAGGTTTGGCGTTTACATTAACTTTTATTTTCTTTTTTTCTGATAAGAGGCATTTAACTTTAAAAATCAATAGACTTCTAAATACAAAATGAACTTTCTTCTTTTAATGTATATCAATTTAATCTAATTGGATAAATGTTCTTTATAACTTAATATTGTTTATGTAATTTAACATCATCATTATAATACACTTTTTTTTTAGGAACATTTATTAATTACGACTATTCGCGTCAAAATTATTGAATAACTGTCTTTTCCTCATTTATCTATTTCCTAGGTAACCTTTCCTAGCTATCTCTATTTTATTTTTTATATTTTCCCCACCTACTATTTTTTTATATCATAATCTATGCTACATTCTGATCTTTTTGGAAAGAGCCCAATCTTCTTCCAGAATACAGTTCCTTGATTCCCACAATCTCACCACAATACATAAATAGTTTCCAACCCGTGTTACAAAATATTTCACAGAGGCTAGCCGATTTCGTATTATTTGCAAGAGTACAACTACAAGTACATTGGCAAGATGACATGAATCGCTGAAATGAACTTATGGTATGATTGCGCATGGTTAAATAGGCGCTTAATATTGAATAAACTAACTCCAACATAGTCAGAACTGCAAACGCGAAAGGCACAAGATGGTCGATCATACCAGAGGTTCAATTTAATTACATTACAACAATGATCACAAACGTTAGATACTAGTTAATTATATAGGAACATCGGCTAGATAATAGGATAAACAAAACAACAAACATATCATTAAGTTAAACCCAGATGTGAGCAGTGCAGTTGTAAATGTGATTAATATGCTAAAATAAAACAATTACACATTAATAAAATGTCACATGCATCACAAATATCAAACAATATAAAACATGTAGGCAGCAAAAACATATCAAAATTTTACATCATAAAAACAAGCCCAGATTCAGGCGTTAAATCTTTATATAAATGCATGTCGACTAAATATATTAAACCTACCAAGCAAACGTTAAAAATTATTCATTATGATTGCATTGGTTAAAACGTACCTTTTGAAAAATTAAACAAATCATGGCATTACAAATTACAAACAAAACATAGTTAATTCAATTTCTATCTTAAAACCAAAACAAATATAACATAGAAATACAATACTGTTCAGGTTCAAGCTTGCCTAATAATTTGATTCAATATAGCCAAAGGGTGGTGTTGGTACAAATTGTTTGTGAAATCACAATAAGGGTACATTTACTATTGATTCTGTAACAGGTGCAATGCAATTGGAGTTACAACTCGGTATTAAAATACAAAATCAACATTATTTCAAATAAATAAATATTAGTTTTCGGTCGATAAACCAAACAACACTTATTTATACATAAACATGTTCAATAAAATAGTAAATTCACATATTACACATTCCAAGTATAACAACCGACAAGGCAGCACTGTATACATCAATCTCAAAAAAGCAGTAGGTAAACATAAAAATATTTTCTTCAATGGTTAAATAACTAACGGTTTTACAATAAGGACCAACATCACATGCAAAGCAATGCTCCGATTACAAGAAGTAATCAGATTACCTTAAATAATCACTACATTATAAAGTTAAGAACATTAGCTTTAATAAAAATCCGCCAAGTGAAAAGTTTCAACCATCTATCCTGACATCTCAACACAAAGTCGTTTTAACCTTGTCGACTCGATCGATCACCCCTATACATGCGCTCCATAATGTAAATTCTGACATAATGGAATGCGTTCAGAAACCTGCAAGTGGTTACTGAGCTATTCTAACAAATACCTTCAAATATCGAAATGTATACTATAATATTTTCAATAATTATCGACCAATGAGAAATCGACTTAGAAACACTACGGATCACTTCAACAACTATGTGTAATGTACTTAAATTGATTATTTAAAAACCCCAACAATTAATTAATAAAAAATACCTTGTAGAGTGCTTTTTACCGCGTCACAAATTTAGGTGTTTACGCTATTGATAAGAAATAATAGTATATTGTATACCCAGTAGGAAAAGCTCAACATGCCCGGACGACGTGAAGATTGCTTGTCGACACGCAAGCGTAGACAAGCAACACGGAGTCCGGGAATGTTGCTTTTCTTACGTGGTATACATACTATTTTTTCGCAAATCGTTAAAAAACGACAGAAATAATAATACTAATTTTAAAAAACCTGATTAATTTTATATATAAATAAATGGAACTGTCAAATTCTTAGTAAAAATTTTGCGTAACCTATCAAGATATTGAATTGTCAAACTTGACACATTAAAATATGATTGCTGGTATTTTTGAAGGTAACAATACAAATTCTATAATTGTACTAATTGTAAAACATCTAAAAATATCACACACAACTTTCTTCAGAATCAAATATATTCTGAAGTTAGTTTTCGTTATAATTACATAATGTGTTAAGGTTGTTTAAATGGAACTTACCATGAAAGCATGTTCTCAGTCATTTTTGTAGTCCATATGTATACACATGTTATTTCTGTACAGTACAGTAATGAATATTTCCTTACAGTGATTTGTCGTTGCTTGGCAACGACTAAACACTTGGAAATATTTAACTTTTCTTTAAGAAATTTTATCAGAAATGTCAAAATTTCTGAACGATTTGCGGAAAATATGCTTACTTTACAGTCTCCATACATCAATCGCAGTGACTCAAGAGCTTAAAAACCAATAGTAGCCAAATTACTAAAAACCAATTAATCTTGTTTAAATAAACCGGTAATATTTATAATAATGATTACTATATATTCATCACCAACTGGTGTTCCAATACCCGCTAACTGTTCGGAAATGGCTAGAACTTCATTTACGTACTGTTCAATAGTAATAAAGTTTTCTAAGTTAATCGAAAACAAATTTTGCATTAATGTGACTGGACGATTTAGTCTTCAAAGCCTTTTCCAAAGCATCTCAAGCTTCCTTGGCTGTTTCAGCTTTCATAACATGCGATAAACAATTAGTTTGTAGTTCAATAATTATAAAATAAAATAAAAAATTAAACTAATCTTACTAAGTGCAATTCCACCTTTTCAAGTCTGCTATATCTGTGCTATCTCCTGTTGGATAGCCTATTATAGCATGTCAAAGATTATCATTGCGTTACAGATTCTTCATTTGAAATTTCCATATGCTATAGTTTTCTCTCCCTTTTAAGTTTGGCAAGTCCATTAACTAACACATGACAATATTCTTTTTACATACTTAACTTTGGAATGTAAACAAGCAACAAAACTATAAAAAATCCTGGTTTCAGTTTATAGGTATCCAATTGTGTGCTTGTTATCTGGGCCCATAACCTGTAGTGAGTGGGATAGTTTTTTAAACAATTGTTCTCGTTCCAGCAATTATTTATATTACCCAAAAAATATGCAACTTTTTTGTATGAAATTTATTTGACAACTGATAAACATAAGCACTCAATTCTATTATCATTTTTTTGAGATTAAACTCCAACAATAATTAACAAAAAACTTTACTGTAAGTCGATTTTTACCTGCTCACAATTTACTAATCAACAATTACTAACATAATGAGTACACACTCGTTTCGTCCCTCGTTTAATTAAATAAAATTTTTAATATGATTTTTTGTCCGCGAACAGTATGCTAGATTTTATTTTCGCTATGGCTATGGATATTCTCAAGGTAATCTATGTAGTTATTAAAACAATGTTCTATTCTGGAAGTAAAATATTTTATTCTGTTAATCATGGACTGGATGAAGTCTTTTGAAGACAACATAAACAGGAGAAATTGATATCTGAAGACTATCAGGCTACGTCTTGTGTGAAAATGTTTTGTATTAAACAAAGTCCTTTGTGTTTATAGGATAGTTTCGCCAAAATATAGCTGTCCTTGAGTACTCGCAAGCGTAAAGTCAAGATTATTATTAATATTTTTATAACACCCAGGATTTACAAGGTGGATTTAGTTGATTAAAATTTATATATTTTTATGGTTTTGGATTTTAATATTTCTTACGCTAAATAAAAATTATTGCATCGTTGAATAGTAATTGTAGATAAATCCAAAATTACTCTAACAATTTATTAATAACATTTGTTTTTCCCTGGAGGTGTTGTTTTGTTGGTTGCTAGTGAAAAGCGAGTACCCAACACTACGCCAACTTCCCACAAAAGTCAAATATAAGATGTAATTTTTATCCGTAGATGGTAACTGACTTTTGGGAGACCTCCGGACTAACTCTGAACTCTACTTCTGCAAGGAGAGACTATTAGGTGGGTCGGGTAACAAATTAACGGGTAAACCAGGGCGCCACTACACTTATAAAATAAAGAACTACAAACAAATATCGACGATTAAATTCCGTTTCAAAACCATGAAGGTTTGACCTTAAATTCGTACAGACTCTATATCTGTAATAAAACATGAGGTTAATAAATAACATAAAACAGCAGTTTGCGTCTCTTTACAAAAAAATATACTAAAAGTATTAAAAAATATTAAGTTTAGCTTTCACATGTGTTTGAAACTCACACCATCACACTGCTTGTGTAAATGTGGCTCTTTGCTCAGTTTGTAGCATAAATAAATTTTAAAATTAATCACTGAGTAAACACCGTGTCTTACATTTAATAGGAGGTCCTAAAGTGCTAACATAATGAGAATTTGATATAGCCAAACTTTATACGTGTATTGAAATAAAATTTTATAGTCATATAAGAAAAAAATAAATATTAACAGAAAGCGTTCAATTATTTGTTTAGTGGGATATTTAAATAACTTTAGAGAAACTTAGTAAAGCACAAGCATAGATCAGTTTTTTACCGATAACAGATCTGATATACATTTACAATCTTTAAGTACAGATTTAACCAGTTAAATTTATAATCCTTGTTCAAAATAACTAGTTGTATTTCGGAAAACAAGTTATACATAACTTTGCGTTAAGCGTCAATTTCCAGAAAAACATTTACATTTAAATTTTTATCAAGATCTACGTAACAACTCAAAGTTTTCGACAATTCACAATTCCCTAGGTGATGAGTAATTTAAATTTTTCTAATCAAGGGGAACAAACAGCTTATCACTCAATAAAAAAAGTTGACTTACCGACTAATAGCAAATGCTACCTACAAAATTACCAATAACATCCAACAGCAAAACGGCTTTTGATCGCAAACAGCAATATGGCCGGTAAATTTCCTTTAAAAAACTGGTTTACCCCAGATGGTAGTTGATCAAACAGCAAGAGGTCTTTGAGGGTAACAGGAATTATTCCTAGTCCATTTTCTAATAATGGCCTACACCTCGTTTTAGATGTATCTTCAATCTAATAATCAACGAATGAACTCGTTTCATTTACGTATTTATGGTAATTTTACATAAAGCAAAACCAAATCCTAAGTTGTTTTTTTATTTTATTTCTAAAATAGTTGTTATATCATTTTATAAATTTGTTGCGCTGGAAAAGTAAAAAGGAATAAATTTTTAGAACTCTAAATTTAACAATACGAACCATTGTTGTATCGACCAGATCGGGACACGTGTTGAATGGCTAATGTGGATCAAGTGAGACGCGAAAATCGCCGACATTCAAAGCTTTCCCATCTTGCTGTACGAAGTTCTATCAGCGAGTGTCCGGATGGGCCGGAGTAGCATGTTGCAGAACTTGTAGCTTTGCGCAAGATTTGGACGTAAACAAAAGATACGATACCATTATGTTCAATATTCAACACGCATTAATCACTTTATTTGAATTTTGTTAGAAGTGTTTATTTTATACGTTAACGAGAATTAAAATACTGACTAAATGTGTTTGGCTTCATTTATTTCACTTTTATAAAAGAGTTTCTTAAACTAATAGAGTAATATCGCTATACAAGAAAGATACAAAAATTATTGTAATTTTATAAAATGTTTGGTTTTAGGAAAATTAGAACGCTCTATATTTTTGTTTTTAATTTAAGCTTCCTTTAACTAAATTATAAAATATCACATGGTTGGATAGACAGCTAAAGGGCTTTTAAAATAAAGCATCACTCAATCTATTGCGCAATTTCAATTTTTCTGCATGGTGGAACCACTTTGGCTATAAACGAGACCTAGGTGGTGTAAAATTTGTAACAGCATCCATTAAATTTTTTTAATTTTTGTAAAATATTTTTCACTAGTTGAAAGTTTAAAGGGGAGGACGAGGAGAAGGTCTGGACTATACAGAAGCACTATCTATATGGAAATACAGGGTGTTTGTTAATAACATGATTATTCTTGAGTCCATTTTGAGAAATAAACTTCACATGAGCGTATGTCCTAAACGTCTTAAATATTGAGATACAGAGCGGTAAAGTTTTAATAAAAAAAATTCTTTTTTATAACTTTGGTATGATTCTAGATATTTTTGTGAAACGTAGTGCATATTTTCTATGCATCAACAACATCATTTTTTATTCTTGCCAGTGACGTTAGTGCTGGATTTGCACTGAATCACTTTAAAGAGAAAAGTGATACGCCACTACTTTTTTTTAGAGTAAAAACTATTTTTGAAATCCTCATTCCTTTCTATGCAAATGTGGTCTCTTGATCTTTTTTCGTTTGATGTATGGTTTTCGCATAAAAATAAAATTCATTCATTTGCACGTTTTAATGAAATTTGGTATTAACAAGGATTAAAAACGTCTCTAGTAGGTAAGAAGCAGATTTTGATTTGTAAACATAAACAGTTATTTCAATTTATTTAAAAGAATAATTTTTAAACGGTAAAATTATGAAATGAAAGTAATGTAAAGAAACGCCAACAGAAAATTACCCTAAACTGAACGTACAAAGAAATAAATTAAATCAGATGTTGAAAATATCCACCTCCTGCAAATGTGCATCCCTTTGCTCTTTTTTTTTTTGGAAAATGCCGGGACTGTTTCTAATAGTTTCGAAAGAAACTATGATGCGATTTCTCAACTGCTCTTCAGTATGAATTGGCGTGCTATAAACCAGTGTTTTAAGATGACCCCACAGGAAATAATCTAAACTATTGAGGTCCGTGGACCTAGGTGGCCATGCCTGAGGTCCTTCGCGACCATCCAGCGGTTATTGTAATTTTTGTTTAAATATTTGTACGCTGAAGCACTGAAGTGCGCTGGTTGTCGTGCATAAACCAAAATCGATTTCTTACTATTCAACCGCCTGGCTTCCAGTGCGTTACCATCAGCAACCCCGTACATGTAATGGATATCTGTAAACTCATGCTTTTTAATTAATATTGTTAATTTTATTAACTTAAATACAAGAAAACTAAAGAAGATAGATGTGCATACTATTGAGGTTGCCGCTAATTTTATAGCATAAATTAACATACCTGATAGTATTTCATATTTATGAACTAGCTCCAACGACGAGATATTACGTAGACTATAGTTGAATCAAAGCTATTGCCGGTTTACTCTGCCTGTTATAATAATGCAAATTACACAATAATTCAATGTTTTGTCATCACTTAAAACATATGTGATTTGATTAGAACACAACACACGCGAAATGCACTTACGTCCGCATTACTGAATAATATTATTATTTATTAACATTATTAGCAAATTATTAAAGATGCAAAGCATAATGCGTCATTACGAAGCGACGGCTCTCAGAGAACTTCCTTTTCGTTTTTAAGGGTTGAGAATGGAAGAAAACAGTCTTAGCCCGCACTTTTAACACGTGCCAGAATCGTGGCGGTTGCGTGATGCCTTTTTTTAAACAAGTATCTTTTATCAAGGTGATTTTAATAGGAAGGGATAGGCAGGGTCGGTTTTAACTAATTTTAATATTAACAAAAGAAGATCGAACAGTAGACAACTATCGAAACTGTTTAGGTTTACAAAACAAAATCTGCTTCTTACCCACTAGATACGTTTTTAATCCTTGCTAATACCTAATTTCATAACAACGTGCAAATGAATGAAATTTATTTTTTATGCGTAAACCGTACGTCAAACAAAAAAAAATCAAGAGATCACATTTGGTCAGAAAGGAATGAGGATTTCAAAAATAATTTTTATTTTAGGAAAACGGTTTAGTGCAAATTCTGCACGATCGCCACTGGTGCGAATAAAACATTATGTTGTACATACAGCAGAAAATGCCTTTCGATGTATATATGTGAATACTACGTTTCACAAACCTATTTAGGATCATAAAAAAAAGTTTTTCTTGAAACTTTACCGCTGTGTATCTCAATATTTAAGACGTTTAGGACATACTTTCATATGAAGTTTTTTTCTCAAAATTAACCCAAGAATAACCTCCTTAAATATTAGCATGTTATTAACAAGCACCCTATAGAAATGCAACGTGGTAGCGAAGGTGTTGATTTGACCGAATAAATTGTTCTTTAGACCATTCCCCTCTGATTAATATTTGGTACTGGTTTTGCAATTTGTATGATGTATGCGATAGCAAAGTTTCTATTGTTTGTTAATAAATGTGATTAACGTAAATTCCACCAACAAAATTTATTGCCCGGTTTATTTCTAAATCCCGGTAATCTAATGTATCTTATCTATATGCAATTACCTATACTAGATTCCATAACGTTTATTTAAGGGATAGAAAGTAGAAGTAATATCGAAAACCATGCGTGATTAGATGGTGTGCTAATAATGTTTTCCTTAAGTTAATAATTAAATTGGTTCAAAGGAGTACCATTTACAATGGATGCCTATCCAGATAGGTAAGTTGAACTACTAATAAACTAATTTAAAATGGGAATACTGTATTGCACCACTGCAGTTACGTGGGTGTTACAGATTAACTGTAAACGTTATCGTTTTGTATGCTTCCAACTATGAAGTGAAGAAATAGTTTTTCTAAAAATTTTATACAAGGTTGTATCATTTTCATATACGAGGACTAACTTTTATCTTTTCCTATACTGTACATATTCAACCCCGTCAGTAATATTTTATCAAGAGATAATTAACATCGTTTCTGAAATTATTGGCAAATACAGTAATTTCATAAAGCAATTTACAACTTCAGCTGTTTTTAAAAATTCTATGTTATACGAAGTGCAATAAATTAAGAAGCTTTACATTTTGATATACTATAAAATAAGAGAAAATCAGTGACGTTAACATCATAGGGGACCTTTCTGCATATTTCCTTTTTATAGTTAAATCCTAAAAGAAAGGAAATGAACGGTTTCCTTTTTTCCGCCTGATGGAAAGGGATATTTTCCGACTAGTTCGAACTCTAATCTCTGCTGAGGCCTCCGTGACGTGGCTGTGGGTTTCCATGACTCTATTATACTAAAAAATTTACGAATAAACAAAAAAGGGACCACAAAGTTCTAAAATTAAACAAATACACAATACGTACTCTAGAGGCGGACGTGGAAACCTTCAATAAAAGAAACTAGTCTTTGTTGAGTAAAGACCTATCCCCTATACAAAAGCACGCAGCTTCTGAAATAAAGTTATTATAATTAAAAAAGAGCGAACATTAAGTATTCATAAATATGTTTAATTTTTTTTTAAAATAGAAAAAAAATTAAAAATACAATAATTTCTTCCATATGACCTCTTAATGTTCTTACCTGCTGGTTCTATTAATACTTTTCGCACTTATTTCTTGGAATATGAATTATCTTTCTTGCCTTTATTAAATGTAATGACTAAAAGTTATATACTTTAAATTATTCAGCTTTAAACATACTTGTCCAAAATAAAACAATAGCATAAATGTGAATAGTGATTTAATTTAAACTGAGATCTTTTTTTTAGTAAATAGTAAAATTCATGTTCATAACATATCTTTCATATAAAAATGCACATAAAAGAATTGTTAAAGATTTAATAATTCATCTCTACTTTAATTTAATTTTTACTTTACTGTAGGTACTAGAATTCGTTAATACTTTGTTTAAATCGAACCTTTTTTAATTGGCACTTTACAATCTTTAATCCAGAATCAATAAATTGAACGATATTGTATACTATACAAAATTCATAAAGCATTTTATCCAAATGTCTGAATTCAACATTTCATATTTATTTAGACTCAACCACAACGTAATTGTTTGCTTTTTATACAAGATCAATTAATTTAGAAGAGATTTTTTGAATACATAGATCACAAAGGAGTAACATTCTTGTCCTCATTAAAATATCACTAGATTAAATCTTGTTAAAATATTAACATCCTTTTAATTTTTAAACAAACACTTGCTGTAAGCAAACCTTTTAAGAAAGGTCTTACGAATTTAAATGAAAATCTTCAATATGAAAATTTTAAGAAACATGTGTGGACATAATACTTTATAAGCCATTAATAATTAACTATCTAGCAAGATTGTAAGTTGTTTTCCAAATACAGTGGAGGAGTACACGGCTCGCCAACAAAAGATTAAACGTTTAAGCTTATCTCACTATCGCTTACCTTGAACAAAGAATAAATTCTTATATAATTAACTCTTACTAGCCATTATTAAATGCTTGCATAAGAAAAATTTTATCAGCCTTGCGTTGTTGGGCTTCAGTGTAGGCAAAACCTGTCGAAGCCACACATTAGCACCGATGTAGCAAACACGGTGATTGACCAGGCGCGTTAAGTATCACTTGGAACGTCTTACAATGCGGAGTCAACACTACAAAAGGGTTCGACGTCCAAACAACACTCAACCAGGTTCTTCCATGTGGAAATGAAACCACGGTGTTACTTGGATGGTAAATGGCTATAGAAAAAGGAACCCCTAGCAAGATAAAACGGCTAATTTTGGTTATTACTTCAATGGAGATTACGAGAGTGGACGGAGGCCAATTCTGCTTTACCTGGTACGACAAACAATCAAAAGAGAGCGTCACATCTTTACTGACTCTAATAAACTTACTACTAGGAGCCTTGGGAAAAACACAAAAACCCTGAACCCTAAAAATTTCTAAACCGAAAAGTTATCACCAAAGCACGCGCAACGGCGACTCATTTGATTAGCTATAACAAAGGCCAACTTTAGTGATCAACATAGAACAGCATGATAAAATTCAAAACCATAAAGCACTAGTATGAGACACTAGTCTCAGCGCTACTGATTCCTTAAAATAATTCTTTTATCCAAAAATTTAACACTTCAATTATTTATTCAAACTCCAATATTCACCACTTACTTCAGTTACAAAAGAGTAACTCTTAATCTGAATTTTGTTTATTTTAGACAAGGTTAACTCGTCAGAAAATAAGATGTGGTATCTTCAAAATAATTCTATTATCAAAATTAACTTTCTGTCCTGTACACAAAGAATACACAATTATGCAACTTTGATATTCACAAAATAAATTAAATAAATCAGACTTCTCGTCTTTAAATAGCTACTAAACGGTTATATGTACAGATAGTTTCATATTCACATCTTTTCATTGCATATCCTAACAAAGCATAACAAATCTTAAAGTGATCAATAATTTGATCTGCAAAAATATTTCTGTTTATAATTTACTAAGCCCTATTCAGATCCGATTAGTCCACATACTTTCTTAATTTCGTTAATCTCAAAATGTAAATGCTCTAAAATTTATCTCTGCGGTTTAAAGCATTTATTAACAATTCAAATTTCACTAAAAGCAAAACAAGCTTTTCAAACTTCAGTGAGCGTTAGCTATTTTCTCATAACTTAGCATAATAAAAACTTTCTTATACACGTATTTTAAGTTATAATAGAACGTAAACAATTACTGTTAACTACAAAATAAGGATCAAAAAATCTTAACGTCTATGGGGAAAATAAAGAAGTTTTATGACTTACTCCAGTAATATATAATTAATTCGTACAAACCAAACGTATAAACAAACAGCTGGAATGTTTTGACATCAGAGTGTCACCTGTTGAAAGTGAACAATAAGATCCAATCGGTTACCAGGCTAATGACAATATGTCTGCTTCCTACTTATCCAAATTGAACCATATGTAGAATAAAAATTTTCTTGAAATCCTTTACGTTCCATACAAATAACAACTGAAATTGCTAGGTATCTTGAACCTTGTATAAAACAAAGCATTTCTTCGAATTGCAAAACTCACTTCAAATGTGTACTAAAATACTCTAATAAACTTCTTAAAGCTCTTAAATAATCCTTGTATTGCGCATTGATAAAACTGATTCTTTTAAGCCCTGACTACATGCTTGACTAACCCAATTAAGACCACATCTGCAATGCCACTCGCAATTTCCATTTGGAAAACGATCTTCTATCTCATCGCCACGAGTAACCAAACGAGAATGTTTAGTTTCCCGCTCTCACGAACGAATATCACCAATGAATTATAGCACGCGCGGTGTATACAATACCAAACAACACGAACGCTTGATTAAAGCAATTTGAACGTCTACAACACGTTATACGGGACCATAATAATAAGTTACTCTGAAGTACTTTTATATTAATTCTAATGAAGTATTTAATGAACAGGGAGTTTATAAAAAAACTCCTTGATTTAAAAAAATCATAATTAAAAAACAAGAGCAGTAATAAACTTTCAGGTTTTGAACTTGAGTTCAGTATATTATCAAGATTGTTTTGCTAATATTCGATCGCAGTGCGTGGCCTTGAAGCGAGCGTGGTGGGGGAAGAGTGCTACTGCTTCCGACGGCCGGCAGTGGCCACTCACCAGGTGTGGCTACGCCATCACAGAAAGCTCAGTGTGTGATTTGGTTTATTCAATCGAGTTCAGTGATCACAGTTCAGCGTAATTATCGACCCGAATATGGCGGTGATGCATCTACTAACAAAACTATTCTGCAGTCGTATAATCACTTTTGGGAAACAGATAGTGTCTTAAAAATTAAGCCACCGGATAGACCTTCAGTCTCTGAACAGAATGTGAAACGGATCCGTACATCTTGTATTCGTAGCTTTAAAAAGTCATCGGCAAGGCAAAGTTTGGAGTTGGGAATACCCAAGTATACCGTGTACAAAGTGATGCGAAAAAGGCTTAAATTATGTGGGTATAAGATTCAACTTCTGCTGAAATCAAGCCCAATGACAAAGTGAAAAGATTCGATTTAGCAGTGTACATTTTGAACAGGATTAAAGAAAATGAGAACTTCCTAGAAAATGTTGTTTTCAGATGAGGCGGATTTTCACGTAAGTGGGTCTGTCAATCGACACAACTGTAGAATTTGGGGGTCTGAGACACCGCATGAATTTATAGAATATCAGCGAGACTCCCTCAAAGTCAATGTTTGGTGTGGATTGATGCATGATAGTATCGTAGGACCTTTCATCTTCGCAGAGAAAACAATTAATGGGGATATTTATTGTGAAATGCTTCATCTATACGTTTTCCCATAGATAGATGATATCGAACTAGAAAAGGGACCGATTATCTTCCAACAAGACGACGCGAGTTAGGGTTCGGGCCTTGGGAGCTGCCTTTTTAAAAACCAGTTCCAAAACTTCTTAACAAATTTATTTTTAAAACAGACATTAAATATGGAATTTTACAAAACTAGATTTAATTTACTCAAGTTCGAAAATAACTATTAAATGTACTATTGTGTGTAGTCTAAGCAACTGCAATGTTAAAGCTGAATACTTTAACTGACTACTGGGTCCTGGAGGTCCCGGGCTTTTTATAATTTCCTTATCACCTCACATGGCTGTGAAAACTTGCAGATCTCAAGTCTGCTTATTTCTTAATACTATTCATAAATACAATGTTGTAATCTTAATTTCTAAGTAATCACGGTACCTGATCGCTTGTGACCTGACGTCTGCAGTGTGACTATCGTCTGCGATACAAAGTAGCGCATCCGTTCTCATGAACGTTAATAAACTTTACAAATTGTCCTTGTGTTACAATGTTACCCTTCACTTGGCGTATTCTTAACACTTTCTAATAATTCCGAATTATTCTATATCTTTATACATATATCAATTGGGGGATACATAACTCCTCCCGACGTACATTAAAAATTAAGGGTTTTCCTTTTCTTGATTTTTAACTTAAAATTCATTTAATTTCATTGCTTAAAATTCATAGTTTCGAATGGTACATTTGTTTCTTTGTTTACCGTGGTTGCCTTAAATCTAAAACTGCTTTCTTGAATAGTAGTTGTTGTCAACGATTGGCATAAATATTGATTTGGTGTGACTTCCTTGCATTTTTCATTTGTATAACTATATCTTAGTTCATTTAAGGATAGGAATTTTGTTTTGGGTATAATAACTTGATATGTGCTAGTAATTTTCATTGGAAAAGCAAATAAATAATAATAATTATCAATGTCACTTTCTACATCGGGATCTCTATATAAAATGTTATGTCGTTATTTTTTACATAGCCTTTAACTATAGCTATTTTTTCAAATATTAAAATGTTTGATTCTACACTTCAAAGGGTAATTTACTGTTGGTTATAAAGATGTAATTCTTAATAATTCCTTTAATAAATCAATTGGTTCTATGATACTGGAATGTAGGGTATTTAATTTTGCAAATGTTACTGCGTTTTCTAACGTGGCTAAAATTTGTTGAATTAAAATAAGAGTTGATATTATTTGAGTGAATATTGTATTGAATCTAATTAAATCTCGCATGCCCAACATGGTAGTTTGCATGTTAGTTTCAAGGGTTTGCATTCGGTTGGCTATACTATCTTGGTGTATAACCAGCTTTCTTAGCATTTCGTTGAATTTCATAATAGTTGATTGAGTCAATGATATTTGGTTGCTAATTATGGTTTTTATATCGTTTTGATTTTCGATTAACTGTTGTATTGCGTTGTCATAACGTTCTGCATATTGATTATCTAAATTGCCTGTGATTGCTTTTATTATGTTTCCAATCCGTTGATTAGTCCTCTTTTTCGTCTCACCGTTTATTCTGTGGGTATTAATCGGTTAAATTTATCTTCTATGTTTCTCAAAATATTTTCTATTATGCTGTTATAATTCATCATTCCTATTGCGTATTCCTTTCCGAATTTTGTTGTGTCCATTGATTGTTTTAATCGGTAATATTTGTTTTTGATTATTTGAAATTCTTGCTTTAGTTCCGTTAAATCAAATTTTTGTGCAAAGGTCCAATAGTCTATGGTATTCTGCATACTGCCTAATTTTGTTGGTCTTCGATTACTATTTCGGTGTCCGTTCTACCTGGGCGGAGTTGACGGTAATGGTGATGATTGTCCATCTGACAGTACAGGGTGTTTTAAGTTTTTCAAGTGAATATATTTTGTTATTTTGCCGTTGTCTACTACGGCTATGTTTTTGTCCGATATTCTTTTAATTTTAAATGGGCCTAAATTTCTTGGTGCTGTTTTGTGTCGTTTGCTTTGGAAACTTTTCTCGTACACGGTTTGTCCTATTGAAATTTTATTTGCGTCGGTATTTTTTTACGGGTTGTGGTAATACGTTCTTTGTCGTTATCTAATTTATCCTTTTCTTTGTCATACGTTATTTTTAGTTTTTCTTTATGATTCTTGGCATATTGCTGATATACTTCTTTGTTATAATGTATGTCATAAGGGTTGCGTGAATCTGAATGTCCTAGAGTTAATTCTAATGGTATAAAATTGGTTGATGAACGGATTGTATTATTATAGGCGATTAGTGCGTATAACATTAAATTAGTAATGTGTTCTTTCTTGTAGGTTATTCTTAGTAATTTGATTTGTTCTAACAGGGTCGAATGTAGTCTTTCAATTAGTCCATTTGATTCAGGGTGGTTTGCAGTTATGAAATGAATTTCTATTTTGTGTAGTTCCAAAGTGTTCTGTATCGTTTCATTTTTAAATTTTCTGCCTTTATCTAACGTTATTGTTTCGGACGTTCCGTAAAATGTAAAGTACTGTAAAAATCATTGGGTTACGTCAATACTATTTTTAGAGGTGATTGGTATTGCTTGACCTATTTTTGTGAATGCGTCTACAATTGTCGAATAACTTTGTGCTTCTACTACTAGAGTATCGGCGTGTAAGTTTTGAAAAAGTTTGTCAGCTGTTTTAGTTAACATTAAGGGTATTTTTGAGAGTTTCCTGTCGTATTTCGCTTTGTCGCATAGTTCACATTGATTAATAAAGTCTGTAGTTAGTTCTTTCATGTACTTGAAATAATATCTTCTTATGAGTTGTTTTATTGTATCATTAATTCCACGATGGTTGGTTTTTCCTTCGTGTTGGTTTCGGATTACATCATTTATTTCGTCAGGGTCATCTAATGTTATTAATTTTCTTGTGCATCTTATAAGTTCAGGGCCAGAGTTATTAAATAATTTGACATATTATTCTGAAAATGATTTATACAAGTTATCGGTGTTAAAGTAAAAGTAAAATCGTTTTTTCTCGGGGTGTATTCTTTTAGAATTTTAATTATTTGTTCTTCATTGTCGTCTTTGGTTATCTGAATTTGGTATATCTTCTTGTTATCTACTTTTGTATATTTTACAGGGTTGGGGTTGGTTAAAACTTCGGTAATTATAAACTGATTTGGTTTCATATCGATGGCTTCATTTAAATTTTAATCGCGGTTTTTGGCTCTTCATTTTGTGTTGAATGTATGGTGTCCATCTCGTCTGGATCTTCTCTGATTTCCGTTTCGTCTACGTTTCCTATAATTGATTCCGTTTCCAGTGCGTTGAGGTGTATTCTACTCAAGGCGTCTGCGGTATTATTATAAATTTCCTTTTTATACATGATCTCGTAGTCATATTCTTCTAATCGGATTCTTCATCGTTGTAATTTTGAATTAGGTTCTTTAAGTTTGCATAGCCATACTAATGGTCTATGATCGGTGTATATATAAAATTTTCGTCCGTATAGGTATGGTCTAAAATACTTTATTGCCCAAATTATGGCTAACAATTCTTTCTCTATCGTGTTATGTTTCTGTTCGGTTTCATTTAGGGTCCTAGATGCATAGCTGATGGGTTTATCGTTACCTACTGTTCCTTGTCTCAATACTGCGCCTAATGCTGCATTTGATGCGTCTGTTGTTAATATGAATGGTTTCGAAAAGTCCGAGTATTCTAATACGGGGTGATTTGTTAATATACTTTTAATTTTATCTACGGCTTTAATAAATTCTGGGGTGTGTTCAATTTTATTTCCTTTCTTTAAACGATGTGTCAGGGGCTTGGTTATTTGAGCATAATGAGATGGTTCTTATTATTGTATAAAATGTAGGATTATTTATGTTTGTGGTTAGAGGCGTTGCGCAGACGCGAAGGCGCGATAAAAAGAGGATTCGGTTGATCCAGCATGGCGTACGGACGTATCGGGTTTTTGTTGGTTTTAAGAATTATTAATTATTATTTTGAACATTAAATTAATACTTGAAGTGTGTTATAATTGTGCCGGAATAATCATTGTTACCTTAGTTTACTTATTGTATGAAGCATAGTTTGAAGAACACGCAATAAATAACAGTCAAGCAGTACGTTTTATTTTGTGTGCCCTGAGATATTAAAAAAGAGATCACTGCATTTTGACGCCAACGGGGGCGAAAAAAAAAAAAAAAAAACTTCTTACAATCATACTCGTAACGGGGTAACTAAACAGTATTTCAAAGACAGTTATTAGTGGTTACAGTTTGTGTAATTTAAAACAAAGCGACGTGTTGAAGTCGTAGTTGAAGGCCGTTGTCCGCTTGTACACACGTATGGTGTTTACATCAGCTGATAGCACGGAATGTCAACAGTATGGTAAGATTAGGAATGCAAAGGTAATATTAAAGTAAATCAAATATTACAACGTATGCTGAAAGTTTTCATCTGTAGACAATTTACAAAACAAATTGTCATCACGGTGTTGTGCTTTATGGCTTTATAGTGACAGGTTAATAAACTTGCACTTATACGCTTTCTTAAAAACATGCCTAACAAACGTGAAGGGGTAAATATTGAAGATCATGGTCAAGGTCAAGGGCAACAGCCGCGACCGATGTTGTTACGTCGCATAATTTAGCAGCTGCATTGTTACGCTTAACAGAGGGTATAGCATCACTGCAATCTAGTGTAGGAGTTTTAATTGATAAGAAAATATTACGGAGGTTGTGGGAGCTAATGAAAACAAGACCGCTATTAATGCAAACAATATTGTAAATACCGATAATAAAACTTTCTAACACATTTTAGAGAACTGGGGATCGCAATTAAGTTTTAATCCTGTAGGTGGTGTTACACATCCCATTGTCTTTCTGAACAAAATTGAAAAATTATTTACAGATTCTGGTGTTCCGGAAGGGCATAAAATTACCTTAACGGTAAACTGTTTGAGGGGAAGCGCGGCAGAATGGGCCGCAATTAAGGAAGGTAGTTTTGATACTTATGCCGAATTTTCTGAGGCTTTTAAACAGCGATATTGGGGTGTGGAAAAACAAAGAGATCTTTATTTAAAAATAAAATACGGTACATTTGAGGGAAGTAACAGAGCCGATTATTTTTTAAAATTAGTAAAAGAAGCTAGCTTTCTTGTTGAAGCAATACCGGAGGCGGCGCTGATCGAAATGCTTTCGAATCATTTTGCAGCCGAAATTCAAAGGAATTATTACTCAAGGTTTTACTAAAATAGAGGAAGTGGAAAAATATTTAAGTAAAATTGATGGTACCTATATGAGGGAGCAAAACAGACCTGTTAATACTAATTGGCGTACAGAGCGCAATTTTAGGAATAATACTAATAGTAATGTACAAAACCGTAGTAACTATAGTACACAAAACATAAGGAGTAGTGCTTCCAGGGACAATAGTAATGAGGAAAACGATCAAGGGGGAACAGCAGCCTACCCTTAATGATACGGCAAGAAGTGGAAATATACGTTTCATGACTAAGTTTTATAATGATGGTCAAATGTTATTAAGCGAAGGGGAGGAGGAGGAAAATATAGAAAGGGTACTAAGTCCATGTATTCATGTTAAGGTGGCAGGTTTACAGGTTAAGGTATTGGTTGATAGTGGTAGTGAAATCTCTGCTATTTCAGAGGATTTTTATGATGTTTTAAAAAATATGAGGGATTTTCCGGTGCTGCCAGTCACTAATGTCGACATTGCTGTTGCTGTTGGTGCAAAAACACAGAAAATCAAACAGCAAGTATTATTACAAATAGATATGGATGGGATTGAGACTGAGGCAATTTGCTTGGTAGTACCTAAGTTAAATAAGAGTTTTATTTTAGGATGCGACTGGTTACTGAAAAATAAGGCTAGTTTAGATTTTAAAGAGTTTCAATTAAAGGTATCCGTAGATGAAAAATACAGGGTAGTACAGCTAAAGCATGATATTGAAACGAGTAATAATTTACATATTAATTATGTTGAAAAAAAGAGAGGAACGTAACAAGATTTCTTGTCATCCTGAAAGACATCAATATACGGAAAGCGAGGTTAGTAACGTTATAAATAAGGCTGTACGGTTAAATGAACATGAAAAGAAAATGTTGATGTCAGTGGTTAAAAAATTGGGAGGGGTTTTCAGAGAGTCCGGGACGTGCTAAGGGTTATCAACATGAAATAATCATGAAAAGCGAGGAACCCTTTTATAAAAGGCATACCCGATACCTATAATTCATAGGGAGGAAGTTCGTAAACAGATTGCAGAAATGGTAGAATATAATGTAGTTGAGCAAGCACAGACAGAATATATTTCTCCCTTAGTTTGTGTTAAAAAGAAAGATAGTAGTGTGAGGATTTGTTTGGATGGTCGGTTTCTTAACGCACGTATGGCGAAGGATTATGTTACTCCGCCAAACCCTGTTGAATTATTATCGAGTTTTAAAAAGGTCAGATTCTTAGTACCATTGACCTTACGTCCAGTTTTGGCAGGTTGAAGTTAAGAAGGAGCATCGTAAGTTTCTAGGATTTTTGTTTGAAGGTCAAACATACCAATTTCAAGTAATCCCATTTGGCTTAGTTACAGCCATGGCAGGATTGATTAGATGTATAAATGTTATTTTAGGCCCACGATTTTCACATTTTACGTGTACATACGTCGATGACATATTAGTGTACTCGAACTCGGTGCAAGAGCATCTAGTGCATTTGGATGCATTATTTAGTCAATTAAGAGAAGCAGGTATAACTATTAAGTTGCGCAAATGTTTATTCGCTGTTGAGCAGGTTCCCTTTTTAGGACATTTGATATCTGCTAAAGGGGTTGATATTGATCCACGTCGAGTAGAAGCGATCCAGAATTATCCGTGTCCAAGAAATATTAGAGAGTTACGTGCTTTTCTTGGGTTGATCAATTTTGAGAGAAGATTTTGTCAAAATTTAGCTGAATATACCATTCCGCTACTACAATTACTAAAAAAGGGAAAAGGAAGTGGACTGATGTCGAGCAGGCTGCCTTTGAAAATATAAAGAGTAGGTATGTGGGAACCGCGATAGTAGTTCATCCGGATTTCTTGCGTGCTTTTTATATACAATGTGATGCATCAGAATTTGCTCTTGGAGCTTGTCTTTATCAGTTGAGTGATAATGGGAGCGTGAAGTCATAGCGTACACTAGTAGGTCATTAAAGGGTGGTGAGGTGCATTATACGGTTACGGAGAAGGAAGCTTTAGCTGTAGTCAATGCACTTCAGCAATGGCGTTCCATAATATTGGGTAGAGAGGTCATATTAATGACAGATCACAAAGCTTTAAGTTTTCTTTTAACATGTAGACTGAGATCGGCAAGACTATCCCGTTGGATTTTGTTGATTCAAGAATTTGACTTATCCATCAAATACTGTTGTGGCAGGGATAACGTGGTTGCTGATGCGCTATCGCGTATCCCTTGTCGGGTTAAAAGGAATGAGGTACCGGATTGCAATTCAGATGTGATGATTTTCTATATAAAATGACCAGTGAGTTAAAAAGGTGAAGGATAATGTAAAAACTATTAAGGAGGATCAAGGTAAGGAGTCTTGGATTATAGATAAGATAAAGGTATTACAGACCCTAGAGGAAACGGAAGTAAGGAACGAGAAAAAATAAAATAGGGAGTGGTATAGGTTGCATGAGGGTATCTTATTTAGGAAGGGAGATGAAAGTTTGCCGGGTTATAGAATTTGTGTTCCTAACAGTCAAGTTAGTGAATTAGTGCAGCAGCAACATGCTAGTCTTGGTCATTACGGTAGCGACAAGACATTTAAACACATGAAACATTTATTTTATTGGCCAAAAATGAAGAGGGTGGTTCGACATATAGTAGCAGCATGTGATCTTTGCCAAAGGGCAAAATCCTCTAAAAGGTCTTATGGGGAATTGAATCCTGTTATAGTCGCACGGCCTGGGGATATGGTTTGTGTGGATTTAGTGGGACCATTGCCAAAATCTCGGGGGGGTTGTACTCAAGTATTTGTAATGGTGGATGCATTTAGTCGTTTTGTCAAATTATATGCAATTAAAAGAGCCACGGCTCCCATAATTGTAAATCGTGTCCTTATGAGTATATACCTGCAGTGCAGTTACCTAAGTGTATACTTAGCGATAATGGCACGCAGTTCACTTCCAAAATATGGACGCATAAACTAAAGGAACAAGGTATCAAGGTCAAGGCGATCTCACTTTATTTTCCCAAGGTAACTTAACGGAGCGTTGCAATAAAGAATTAAAACGTCTGTTGAGGACTTACTGTTTTGATAGGCATACTAAGTGGGCGTGGGAAATTAGTAAAATTGAGGATTGCATGAATAACGTAATACACGGTGTCACGGGGTACACTCCATTATTTTTGCAAAAAGGAGAAGTCCTGGTTAATCCGATTGAAAAACTCTTAGGGTTGCCATATGACGAAACCAGAGATAATAATCGGTTGAGTTTAGAAAGACATTGGGAGATAGCCTATAAGAATATATGTAGTAAGGCCCAGAAGCGGCAGCAAAAGCATTGTAGTAAGGTGGATATCACCAATTTTAATGTAGGGGATTATGTACTTTTAAGAACCCATTATCAGTCTTCAGCAGTAGATAGTACTATTGCTAAATTGTTTTTGTTATATGAAGGACCATTCAAAATTATACGAATTGCAGTTCCTAATTCTTATGTGTTATGTAATAAGGATGGTGTAGAGTTAGGTAAACATAATATTATAAATCTCAAGCCATATAAGGTACTGCCTCCAATGTAAGGATGTTTTGACAATTTTGTTATCTTAAGGGCCATCGTATTATAAGTTCGGGTGTGTTGCTATTAATTTTACTTGTTCTAGATAGTTTCATTGTTGGCTATTGTATTTGCATTTTATACCTTCGCGTGAGTAACTTATACTATGATTAGGCTAATCCAGTTTAAGTTAGGGGGTCGTGAGATGGTTCTTATTATTGTATAAAATGTAGGATTATTTATGTTTGTGGTTAGAGGCGTTGCGCAGACGCGAAGGCGCGATAAAAAGAGGATTCGGTTGATCCAGCATGGCGTACGGACGTATCGGGTTTTTGTTGGTTTTAAGAATTATTAATTATTATTTTGAACATTAAATTAATACTTGAAGTGTGTTATAATTGTGCCGGAATAATCATTGTTACCTTAGTTTACTTATTGTATGAAGCATAGTTTGAAGAACACGCAATAAATAACAGTCAAGCAGTACGTTTTATTTTGTGTGCCCTGAGATATTAAAAAAGAGATCACTGCAATAACCCTTAATAAATTTGCGGTAGTTACCACTAAGTCCTAAAAATCCTTTTATTTCTTGGCTCGTTTTTGGTATGGGGTAATTTAGTACTGCATTTGTTTTATCGGGGTTTGGCAAAACTCCTTGTGGTGTTATATGTCCTAAGAATGCTACTTCTTTCTGTAAAAATTCGGTCTTGTCTAATTGTACTTTAAAATGTGCTTTCCTTAATCTTTCAAATACTTCTCTTAATCTTTCTATGTGTTCCACTAATGATGTTGAGTAAACTATGATGTCGTCTAGGTACACAAGACATTTTTCGTTGCGTATCCCACGTAGTATATTGTCCATAACTCTTTGAAAAGTTGCGGGTGCGTTCTTTAATCCAAATGGCATTCTTTTATATTCATAATGTCCTCTCGGTGTGCTGAAGGCTGTTTTTGGTGTATCCTTTTCATCCATTTCTACTTGATGGTATCCTGAGGCTAGGTCTAATGTTGAAAAATATTGGCACTTGCCTAATTTATCTAAAATTTTGGTTATATTTGGTAGTGGGTATTTGTCGTTTACCGTTTTTTCATTTGGCTTTCTATAGTCTATTACCATTCTATATTCTCTTTTTCCTGATTCGTCTAACTTCTTAGGTACTATTAACACGGGACTGCTCCATGGTGAATTGGAGTGTTGTATGATGTCCTGGTCTAATAAGTCTGCTACTTGTCTATCGGCTTCATCTTGGCTTGCCTGAGGTAATCTGTATGCTTTTGTGAATATTGGCTTGTCATCCGTTAGTTCGGTATTATGTTTGACTGTATTTGTAAATGTTAGGGGTATCCCTTCACAATGGAATATGTCGCGGTATTCAAAACATAAATTTTTAATTGCTCTTTGCTCTTCTTGATTGATGTCGGTATTAAAGCGAATGTTACTTAAATTTTCTCTTAACAATTCGTCGTTTTCTACGGGGTTGTAATTGTCTTCTAAATTTTCATCTATCTCCATTTCGTTAAAATTTAATTCTTCTACATTAATTGGGTTGGGTAGTGATAGTTCTACGGGGTAGTCATTTAAATTTAAAATCGTCGTTGTGGCATAATTATCTTTTATTTGTACTAATGCGGTTGGGGTCTCTACTCCTTGTTGAAATGTTATATGATTTGTTATTCCAAATTTGTTATTTGAATTTACTGGGATTTTTATTTTTTCTCTGTACGGGGTTCTATTGTATATTTTTACTCGACTTAAGTATTTTGAAATTTAATGGGGATTCGTACGTATCTCGTTCTTAATAAACGATTTTTTATGTCAATATTGGCTCCTAATTTTCTTAGAAGGTCCATTCCTATTAGTCTGTCATATTTGTCATTGCATTCGAAAATACAAAATTTATGCTTCATTTTTACGTTGAATGTTTTAGGTAAAGGTATGTTAGCTACGAATTGGTGTAGGGTTGTTTGATGGGCTATTTTAATTTTAAATGGTTTTCTTTCTACATAGTCTAAATAGTGTTTCTTTACGGTTCGGGGGCTAATAAGTGTTTTTGAGGATCCGGTATCGATTAATAGCTTAAATTTGGCATAGGGTATTTCTATATAGGGTAGTACTAGGTGATTTATATTATTTAAGTTTATTAAGTTTGTTCGTTTATAAAATGGTCTATCTGAAAATTTGAGCACGTGTTTTCTTCGTCGTCCTCGTCATAAGTTTCGCATGTTTCTTCGCATTCATAATTATTCAAATGGTTTGGTTCATTGTTTGTACTTGGTTGAATGTAATTATTATGGTCATTGTCAAATTCTTCTACTTCTTGAGGAAATAGTTCTTCCGGCGTAAAAGTTCGTTTTTGATGAGGGTTTGGTCGAATGTGCGTTATTTTTGTATTTTGTCTGGTGTTACCAGATGAGGTATCCATGGGTGTGAGTTTATAATAGTTATTAGGATTGTTATTATTGTTTGTCATTGGTGAATTCCTAATAGAGTTCGCGTTGAATGCTGGTCTTTGTTGGTTTACGTTTTGGTTAAATCTGGGCTAAAATGCGGGTTTCGCAAAATTTGAATTAAACGTTTGTTTTGGAAATTGTTTATATTGATTATTAAAATTCGTGTTATTAAAATTCGAGTTATTGGTTCGCGGTTGGTTGGTTTGTGCATTGAATGGTGTAAATTTTTGTTGCGGTTTGTAGAAGGTTTTCAAAAATATTTCGCAGGCTGTTACAAAATTTACTAATAAAGCTTGGTCTCCATTATACATTGGAATTATCTCCAAATAAATCTTTATGTCCAAACTCATTTTGGTTGATGGTTGTTCTACTAATTAATATTTAGTTTTAGTTTCAATTAATTTCAAAGTTTTGCAAAAATTGTGATTTATTTTGCGGTTTGTAATGTTATTCCTTGCTTGGGTTTATTAATTTCTGTTTAGATTGCGTCGGGTTATTTGTTATTTTTAACTTGAGTCGTTTTAGATTATTTAAAGAATTGAGCTGTTTGTCTTGTACTCTAATATTTCGTGCCATATTTCGTCGTTTTCCATGTCAAAAACCGCCAATTCTTTAATAAAAGAAGTCGCTTGTTTTACACTGGAAGCATCTAATATGTAAGCCATGGTGCAGCGTTCGTGTCGATGGACGTCAACAGCAGAAAAATTCATCTATAACTTGTAATTTTGATCAACTCGACGATACTTTGACAACTAATACTCTGGAATATGGCTCCCTCGTCTTTTATGCTGACGGTCAAGCGCGCGCAGTTTCTTATTATGTTAATTGTTTTATAGTGGGTTTGACCTGTTTGTATTTAACCACCATTTTTAGAATTTTTCAAATTGAACTACCCCTTAGCGATTTACAAATCAACCTTTTACGAATCACACGGTATTCATCTTTAATCTATTTCTGAAACAGCATTGCTGTTTTTTGAGATAAACCCATCATGTAACCTAATTAATATAGAATTTCCTGAGGAATCGAAATCAATTATCTCGTCTTTTAAAATTAGCTCCAACAAAGACCCGCATAATGTTTTAATATTAAAAAACATAACAGCAAAACACCTCTACATTTTTTACTTACATTTAACTCAATAATAGAGTAAAACTCAAGAAATATTTATTAATATACAGGAATGTTGAAATTTTCGATTAGTACATCAACATTCACATAATTAAACCAAAAGGTTAAATATATATTAATTCTGTAGGATGGGTTAGAAAGTAGTTCGATAATCTACTTTTAATGTAGTTTAAAATAAGACGTATTTTCTAAATAAATTTAGTGAAATGTATTATTCTTAGCTTTGCATTGTTTTGTTAATGCCGTCTGACTATTAATTGTGAAAGGTACTTTCCTGTAATTCTAGTTTATATATGGGAATACGAATTCTAATAATTTGATTTAAATTGGGTGAGCGTAAGGGCAAATTATACTTATACTTTCTCTATATGCATAAATACGGGGAAAATGATACTAAAAGTTTATTTTGAATTTATTTATGTAAAACGTAAAGTCGTTCAAAGTGTAATAGTGTTGCAGAATTTTCGACCTTTGAAAATTTCGGTGTAAGAAAACATTGTTAAACTTGCATATTTAAACTGTGAATTTCTATTGTTATTCAGCAACTTTATTTGCAAGACACCTTTTATATTATCCGCTAAAGGTTAACGCTACAATATTATTGCTCACGTTTTCATTATGTCAACGTTTTAATAATATTTTTTTCCGAAATATTTACTGTGTGAGGACTATCGACAAAGAAGAGTAAGTCTTAGTTTGAATTTTAACCTGTAAACGTAGAAGAAATTAATATTTACATGTATAATTCAAAAACTGTCAACCATTAATTTTTCTATAATGAACATCTTTGGTATCTCATGCAGTAGGTGTGAAAACGTTTTTACTGGAGGTGACGCCGTAAACAAACACAACGAGAACCACATCGAGATGATTTATTTCCAGGAGGAACTAAAAATTACAGACGATGAGTGGAAGCAAATTAAGGATTTGGAGAAGCATGAAGAATGTATAAACGCAGCAATTCAGTTAGAGCGAACCAAGTTGCTATTTGAAAAACCATTCGCCATAACAAAAGCTTTTTCCAAAATCATAATTGTAGGTCTGAACCCGTTCGACGATTATAAAAAAACTTTCAGATTTGTTGATATCGTTTCGCAGACGGTACTCGATGTACCCCTCAATGTATTTAGAAAGTTTATATTAAATCTTCCATATATTACACGCACTACGGAAGTTGGTGTGCAAAACCAGATACGCAAATTTGACAACTTGCGTTTTTATTTAAATAAGAATTGTTTAGTGAAGATGGTGACATTTGATGAGAATTATGTTATTTACCAAAGGAATTTTGGAACAGGACATTCTCAACTGCGCTAATAATTTAAGAGAACTAACGGAAAACAATGCCTCTAATATTGGTCTGTTCCTCTTAGATGTAGCCATGGAAAGGTATAATAGGAATGATGTTTTATAGAATCTCGCACATGATATAATTAAGAGCAAATACGGTAATAGTGATATTGGGATCATGTTATACGAATTTATAAGAACCTATCCAAGATTGTGTTACGTTCACCTTCCGACGGTATACGAAACCTTACGCCTTTTATTTCATTACTCCTTCACATAGATTCTGCTTCCAATACTCAGACACCATCCTGTATATTAGACCTTTTTACAATAAGTACGCTTTACTACAATTTCATTTAAACCTATTTACTGCGAAATGAAAAGTTCTTCTATAATTTAAATAGTCGGTACCTTGTTTAGGGTATCCGTTGGTTTGATACATATCACTATAGCGTATAATTACTTCTTATACCTAAAGACTCGTTGAAATAATGGATCGTACTTATTTGATAAAGCTTGTTTGGAATTTCTAATCACACCTGTGTGTTGATAACGCTGGAATTAGATTTAATTCTTGCGAAAAACGAGTTCAATTTGATTCTGCAGTTCGTCCTTATATGTGTTTTCTACATTATTCGTTGTATTATTTCAAGAGTGATTCACTTTTTTTTGACAAGAAGTGTAGATCTTGGGTGCATCAGTAAGTTCTCCTGCGCTATTAATACTAGTAAGACTTTTTTTTAGCTTTTAGCTGGAGGCCAAATTGTTTTATGTAAGCCCGATTATTTTTTTTCTGTAGAATCAACTGCGCTGGTATGTGTTCCGCTGTTGCAGTGTTTGTTGCAGCGCTCAAAATCTGTTGACCGTGGTGACGCTGCATCTGGGCGCAATCGCCCGGTCGCTTAGCTGATTCACCTCCGTGGATGCAAAGGGCACACGATAGTATCTTGGCACATGGAAGTATGTTGTGATAGTCTTCCCATATATCGGGAGCACCTCTTTTTTTCTAATTTTGTTGTTAGTGCGCCGCTGGTACTCCTTAGTACTTTATTAAATGAGTACTAGAATCTGTTTTACCGTTAATATTTTTACTTTAACACCCTGGTGTTATGAGAAAGTATAAACACTAATTTTTAATTTTTTTCTTTATTTTTACTAATGAATTCTACATGCTAAATGAAATGGGCACTTCGTACGTCTACTCTTGAAATTTGTTCTTTGCAGTATAGCTATTTATTTATTTTGTTTTTGTTGGTTTAAACCGAATTTTTTTTAATTAATTTTTATTGTAAATAGAGAATCGCGACGACATATTTTTTTTGTTTTGCTGGAACCCCCCCGCATTGGTAGTTAGCCTGGTATTGCTACGTTTCTTGTGTTCTGTTTTGTAATTGTGATTCGTGCGGGTCCTCACTTTAAGTATCCTTTCTATTTCTGTCTGACCCGTGCGCTTCATAATGTACAATTGCTTGAAAACAGTATTTGTAGACAAGCTGAGTATATGGAAGAGTACAACAGGTTTCCGTTTCAGGCATTTACGAGCGCATTTAAATTTTAAACTATAGATTTTAGAGAAATTTCTGTCACTATAATCCTGCATGTTACGGTTTATTCTCTTATATCTTTCTAAATTGTTGTACTTCAGCTACAGATATTAATAACTGTAAATAAAACGATGTAAATAAAACGATTCTGACTAATAATTTTGTAAAACATTTATAGCATCATTTTAATAAATACACATCTTTGTTATAATTCTTTTCATAAGAACTTAGATACCCATTTCAGTTATGTGGACAGGAAGAATTAAACAGTATCAAAGTATACTTACTATTTTATAACATAAACAAGCTTAAATCTATATATATATATATATATATATATATATATATATATATATATATATATAACAATAATTTCTAAATTCACATCATTCATTTCTTATGATAGTAGTTGAGGTGGTTAAACTGTTACTTTAAAACTTACAGTTTAGTATATATTCTATCTGAATATCTGCCAACAGTTTCGTAAACCCCATCTCCTCGATTATTTCCATAAAATCATCCAAATCCTCGGTTAATACTGACACAGCAGTGCAGTGCTGTATTGTTTCCTCGTATGACTGGCACATAAGACATTTTTCTTCTTCTATCGAAAACCGTTGCCCGCATTCTGCTTTTTTACTCGTAGAGTATTGCGAAATCTTCGAATAACCCCCTCAAGTCTTTATATATATTTGTTTAATTGTCTATACTGTACAATCGACAAATAATAACTTCTGCACAAACAGTCCTTTTATATGAGCTACTCTTATTCGGATATGCCCTGATTGTGACCGATTTGTGTGCATGCACGAAGCAACATGTAGGGAGTATATCCTCTGAACTAATTTATTACATTCTTTAGGAAAATGCTAAGGTATTAAAAAATAATTATAACTCTTGTTAGACCTCTAGTGCCAGGATAAATGCTATTATTTAGGTTATGTCACTGTTTTCTGGATCAATTTCCTATACACTTTTTCCCAAACTACGTGTATCGGATTGGGGATTATACTTTACTCCATAAACCAACTTGACTATATTTGCGTCTTCATTTTTAACCAACAAACACGTCCGCATAATAAAGATGTACAGGCTCGTCGTCAACTGGTTGCTTAATTTTTTTTGAAAGTTCGACTCTATTTTCAACTTTAATCTCTCTTATATAGGTTTCGGCATTTTTTCCGCTATTCCTTGTAACTGTGATGCAGTGACTTGTAAAGGCTCAAACAATTGTTTATGAGCTTCTTTGAATTCTTGTTGAGAAGTAGTATATCCTTTTTTGCGTTCCACAAACTTCTTTCGTACGGCATCCTGCATTGTCTGAAGGTTGCGTTTATTAGCAATAAAATCCTTAACATTTACCATCATTAAATTCTGGATCGTAATTAACCATTTACACTAATCCAATATTTAAGTACTCGTCCAAATTCTTCCTATACCGTCATTTATCAATATCAAAATCTTTTACAATAGTAATAAATAGAATTGTTCGCGTTCAGCAGAAAAAAGCAGCTTGCGCTACCGCTACGTAGCGCTATCGTCTTTTGCCGGACACTGGACAGATATTCGTAAATGAGCGTACAGAGAGCGTGTAATATTTGCGCTAGAAAAAATGGCGACCGCTCCCAAACCGATTTGTATGTAGCGTACGTGTCCAGCAGAAATATGAGAAACAATTTGCAAACTGTTGACTCTGCTGAACGCGACCATTATCTTTCAAGTCATCGCCATTCCAGCATCGCAGACAAATTTGTTTAAATATTGGATATGTCATGTCACTGCTTATATGATTCATAAATATATGCCGAAGATTTGTATCATCTTGCTTCCAGATTACAATAACATTGCTGTTATCTCTAAGTCCGTGCTTTACAGCTGGCATACGTTTGACATAAGTAAAACAAATCAACGCTGTTATGTCTACCAAAGGAGAAAAACTGCGCGATTTTGTATTGTTCGTTTACAGGAATATCGTCAAAAACCTATATCTTCTTTAGCATCTTCTGGCCCAGTCACATCGTCGTAATTTCCAAACTCATAGTATCCAATATCTTCATTTAAGGGTTCAAATACACTTCTTAACAGTTCATACTTTGGTTGATATAAACTTTTAGAAAACACATAAACGTTTTGGAATCTAAGTCCATTCTCGTGTAAGATTAAAGATATTAAAGCATTGGTTTTTCAACAGTTTGATGGTCCACCGAATATAGCTCGTATGTTAGACGAGAACAAAAGTCCATGTTTTCGTACAATGTTGGTTGAAGATACCAAAAATTCGTCAAAGTTTCTGTATTAGTATTACAAGATCATGCTTATCAACGTCCATATCGCTTACATTGTCTTGTTTAGGAACAGATTTGCTAATATATAATTTCTTTTCGTTCTGTAATATTTTGACGTGATTATTGTATAGCGTAGTTCGAGGTATAATATATTTTTTACTAGCAGCGCAGAAACTTGACGCACCATGTAAAATTTCATTTACAGCTTTTATCATAGATTCTTTAATGTAGCGTTCGCTTGGTGCTTGCATTTTTTAAGAATGCCGTATCACAACTGATTCCACTTGGAAAATATGTCCCCTTATATACTTTATGTCCGACATATGTCCGCCATATGTCCGACATATATCCAACATATGTCCGACGATGTCTGACATATGTTGGATATATGTCGGACATATGGCGGACATATTTCGGACATATGTTGGATATATGTCGAATATATGTAGGATGTATATTGGACATATGTTGGATGTATGTCAGATATAGTTTGGATGTATGTCGTATGGATGCGAGAGGACAAAGTACGGTGTTGTCTGAAGTTTAGTTAGGTTAGTTGGACTTGTCAGGAGTTAGGTTAGCTAGTGTTGTCTGGAGTTAGGTTAGGTTAGTTGGAGTTGTGCGGACTTAGGTTAGATAGCAGGAAAAATCAATTTTATAAACAATTCAATAGTGTTATGATATGTCAATTAATTATTTAAATAAAACATTTTCAGGGTATTTAAGTTGAAAAAAAGAGTTTCAAATATAAAAGGTGGCTAAATGTTTGTACATGGGGTTGTTGCCAACAACCTGTAAAGAACTGTGTTTGGCTTTAAAAATCTTTTCTAAATGCTACTGTACAGATCAGTGACTTGTAATGCCTTAGTAAATAGTCGTCAATTCATTTGTACAAAATTACAGAAAGAAAAATTTTGGTGACGTAGTAATTGTTGTTAAAGAATTACTCCAAGGACTACGAATAAGGTTAAAAACATAGAATTTAGCAAAACATTGCCGAAACATTGTGTTGTCGCAAGTTTTATGATATATCAAAGCAAAATCCAACATTTTATTAATTAATAAATTTATATCTTTGTAGTGAAACTGAGGTGAAGAAAGTGGAAAGATGGGATGTCTTCAAGGATGAACCAGTAAAAAAGAAGGTGGGATCATTGAATGAGCCAAAATGGATGGAAGTTTTTGTTCAAATATGTAAACTTTTGATCTATTTGTTAGTATTTGCTGTGGTACTGGGATCAGCAGTAGTGTCCAAGGGAACCTTGCTTTTTATGACTTCTCAGATTGCACCAAATCGCACAATCTCATACTGCAACAAGAACTTAGGTATGAAACATAAAGCATAAAAGCTATATCAAGGCAACTCTTACATTTATTATTATATATCATAATATAATGCTTGTTAATACTTACAAACTTAGCAGTTAAAATTTTTTTATAGTTTAAACACGTGTAATGGAGAAAGTTATAAATATTATTAGAAATTACTGAGAGTTTAATTATGAATTTTTAAAATGTGTATATTTTTTTCTTTATATGCGTTGTATTTATTGGCAATTTGTTAAAAAAATAACGTATGACTGGTGTTGTTCTTGCAGGAGATTGATCTATTTTAGCCTTAACAAATGCCAACTAACATATAATTCATTTTCACTTTAGAAACCGATTACATAAACTTCAACATAGCTGTTGAATAGTTCTTTTTAGAAATTCACCTACAGCATTCGTTTTTGCATTTGTCCAGCTAGTGTGTTTCAGAAATTATTCGCTTTGTATTTAAATTTCAGTCATGCATATGATTACACGATTTTGTAGGCAATTGTGTAGGAGAAACAGACCTAAGAAGCTGCAAAACCCACGTAATCTGTTATGGTTGTTTTTGCTTTACAAATTGCTAACAAAAACAAACTATCGTTTTATTCATTTTCGGTTTGGAAACCGATTACAAAGTTCTTAATTCAACTGTTAAATATAATTCTAAATATTGTCTCTACAATACAAATCATCATCATCATTGGGTCTTCAGTCCTGAAACTGGTTAGATGCGTACCATCATTGTTTGCTATTCTGAACTAACCTACAGATTTCCCCGAAATTTGCACAGTCTGCATCTATCACTATCTGATCTAGGTCTACATCCACCTCTTTTTTCCTATCTCTGCTTATCATATATCCCATACTATTCCCCAAAAATGCCTTAGAACGTATTCTGCCCTTATATTTCTCATATTTTTTCCCAAAGATATCCTTGTACCCTTACTGTTTCTATAACCTATTTGTTATTACCTTTGTCTGTCCATCCTCATACATCTGAAGCACAGCATTTCAAAGGCTGCTACTGTTCTTCTGTCTGCTTTTCAGACTGCTCGTATTTCGTAGGTATACTGTCTGTGCTGTGCTCCACACATACGCTTTCAACAACTTTTTGTTCTATGTTTGTTGTCTTTCATCATAGGCGCCGTTCATTCTTGTTAGATGCAGTTCGGTCCCCTTCTATTGTTTTACAAGTATATACCCTATTTCTCCGACATTCAGTGGTTGCGAAGGGGGGGGGTAAGCAGCCTGTGTCTGCCAAGTTCCCCCAGCACTTGAACATTTACTGATTTAATATTTTTTCCAATATATCTTTTTGAACAGTCAACATTAGTTGCAGATATTTCACAACAAACAACTAGTTGTTAAATAATACTCATCAGATTTATCTGCGCTTATTTTTTCGTCATTGGGTTTCCAGTCTCAAAACTGGTTGGACATGTACCTGCACTTATTTATTTTCTAAACTAACCTACATAGTTCCCTGAAATTTTCACACAGCAATACAGCTCGGTTCCCTTATATTGTTTTCTAATATTATGCCCTATTTCACTAAGATTTATTGAAGGGGGTTAAGCAACCTGTGGCTGCCAAGATCCCCCAACACTTAGACATTTGCCGAAATAATAGTTTTCCAGTAAATGCTTTCACGCAATTACCATTATTCGAGAATATTGTCCATCCAATGCTTGTAGTTGCTTATAATAAATATCATGTTTAAGTGCAGTTACTTTCTTCGTCATTAATTTATCCCTCTTGGGGCTGGTTGGATGCGTACCTCCATTGATATCTTTTCTGAGCTAGCCTACACATTTTCCTAAAACTCCTACAGCCTACATCTTTCACTATCTGTGTGCAGTAGTCTAACCTAGGTCTACCTCTTCTTTTCTTTTTTCCTATTTCAGCTTCTAGTATATTTCGCACTATTCCCTCATGCCGTAGTATGTGGCCTATCATCCTATCTCTCCTATTTTTTACCGTTTTCCACATATTTCTTTCTTCCCCTACCATTTTTAGTACCTTTTCGTTCTTAACCTTGTCTGTCCATGATATCTTCATCATACGTCTGTAGCACCACATTTCAAAGGCTTCTACCTTTTTCTTGTCCGCTTCTCCCACTGTCCAGGCTTCACAGCCATACAGTGCTGTGCTCCACACATATGTTTTGAGCAATCTTTTCCGTGTTTCTATGTTTGTGGTCTTTGAGCACAGTAGTTGCTTTTTCTTGTTAAATGTAGCACGACCTTGTGCTAATCTTTGTTTTATATCTTTTGTGCTTTTCCCATCTTGCATTATTTGGCTTCTTAGGTAGCAGAAATCCTTAACCTCTTGTAAGTTCGTGTTACATATTTGTATTCTTGTTTTTTATTTATTTTTCCCTCCTTTGCATACTAGTACTTTAGTTTTACTTTTGTTAATTTTCATACCGTATCTCTCTGTTAGAACCGTTTCCATTTCATTGAGAGCAGCTTCTAACTCTTCCTTGCTAGATGCTAATACTGCTATATCATCTGCAAATCTAAGCATATCAATTTTTTGTCCCTGCATAGTAATTCCAAATGTCTTCCTGCATTTGACAGTATTCATTGCCTCTTCAATGTACAAGTTAAAAATTAATGGGGATAGGGAACATCCCTGTCTCACCCCTTTCCTGATGTTTACTTCTCTACGTTCCTGCTCTAATTCTATTGCTCCTGTTTGCTCTATGTATAAGCTATGTACTATCCGTCTATCCCTATAACTCATTCCAATCTTTTTGAGTATTTCGAACATTTTTTCCATTTTACATTGTCAAATGCTTTTTCCAGATCTACAAACCCTATATACACGCTTTTCCCTTTTTCTATTGTTTTCTCCATTATCACCCTCAGAGCTAAGATAGCCTCCCGTGTTCCCCTGTTTCGCCTAAACCCAAATTGGTCTTCTCCTAGTATTTCTTCAGCCCGTTTTCCATTCGTCTTTGTACAATTCTAGTTAATATTTTTGATACGTGTGCTGTCAAACTTATTGTTCGAAAATTTTCACATCTATCCACGCCTTTCTTTCTTGGTATAGTTATTATGATGTTACGTTTGAAATCTTTGGGTATCTCGCCTGTCTCATACATATAGCTTACAAGTTGGAAGAGACGTTCTGTTACTGCTTGACCAGCGGCTTTTAGCGGCTTACAAATATTAGTGAAAAATGCCTCTTAATACTTTTTCAATTAATAATATCAACAACATTTTTGGACAGTGTTTTTATGATACCGAATGAAAAAAATACTATGCTTTAAAAAGTCACAAACTGAGGGAGGGTATGCAGATATCTTAATGAGCTGTGTCTGCAAATTTAAAAAATAGAGGATTGTTTTTGTTTGGTGGCAATTGTGGCTTGTTTGGCTTACTTCTTTCGTTTTCTAAAAATTGCCTTTTCTTATCGTAATCTACAGACGCTCTGTCTATCATAGAACTTGTAGTTGATATTCAACGGTTAATGCACAATTGTTTTACATTTTTTACTTCACTTATTTACTTTGACATTAAATTAGCAGACATGCATTTATTTCTGTATTGTCATTCAAATGAGAATGGTAGCAAAATGTAGTTTCTTTATATTTATGCTCATCTCAGTCATCAAATCCCTTCAGTTCATGTTTTTCTAAAATTGCATCAAAAATGAGGTGTTACCATTTAATATGAAAAATAATCTCATGCTTCTGGGAGACCATTATCAATATCTGTCCCTTATGTGAAAAAACAATTTTAGATTGGGTACAGTAAAATCAAGAGATGAGTTTACAGAGGACTTCGATTGAGATAGGCATTAGTGCTGTTCTTGTTTAGATAATCCTCTACAAGAAACAGCTTTATCCATATCATATAAGACTACAGGCTCTAATACTATAACTCATTTGGTTTTTGTCTGCTGGTTTCTGTGCAATGATTCTGAGGACTCTAATTTTACTACCAATATTTTTCTTACTGATGAGGTTGGGTTGGTATGATATAAAGTGCTGAATATCCACAATTCGTATACTTGTGCTAACGAAAGTTACCATGTTGTTATGGAATCCAGACATCAGGTATGTTTTTCACTGAATATTGTGATGAATATTTTAGGTGCTAGGATATTTGGTCCTCCTGTTCTTTTATCACATTAATTCACCCAAGACCTGCTTGCCTAAAATTCTTGTAGTGTACAATAGAAAAAATTTTATAATATTCCTTTTAACCAAAAGCAACAAATATTAGAGAGCATTTACTTGAACATTTACTTGCATAAAAGCTCTTGATTTTTCTTTTGAAGTATCTGAAAACTTTAGTGTATGCTAGTGTTGTAAATGACCTCGTGTAACTACGACAAGTAGATCAAAGATGCCATAAACTTGAAATACCCAATGCTCTTTCTGAAGGTACGTACAACATTGAGTAAGAAGCGAGTTTTTAATTGGAAATTTAGAATTTAGCCAAACCCCTGTCACATCAAGCAAGATCACACATCCTCTCATCCATTCAACAGCGTATTTTTTTCAAAAATGTTCAAGCAGTCCGTGTCAAGAATTAAATCCATCTCGCGATTGGTTGTCACATTCAAACTTCTCTAAGCAGCTAGATCAATGATACCAAGGATTCCAGTGCAGCTATTTATATAAGTTTAACGTCCTTCCACCAGAAATGTTTTGGTTGCTATAAAATGGATAGAGAACACTTTGAACATCTTATTTAACTTTCTGCATTTGCTGTTTCTTGATAAATACTATTAATTTGTTTATTTGAACATAAATTATAAGAAAATGGTGTAAACACGAAATATTTCATTTATTCGAACTGGTTCATTTGCGAGCCTATATACATTAAAACTGTTCAGCATGTTTTGGGTCATACTAGCCGTTTTCACTCCTCAATATTTCTGAAGTTTTTTAACAATCCGTATTAGAATTATATTGACCAAATACCACAAATCAAATACAATTGTCACATCCTAGATACAAAAATTAATAGTAACGTAGATAGTGTTGCCAAATTAATACTCATATGGTGTTCAAATTCTTCATTTAAGAACTTTATACGAACATTTCTATTAATTCTGCTGCATCATGTGTCATTTTGATGAATATCAATACCTTTTTAGTATTTAATTTTTATACGTAATTTCATCATAATCTTAAAATTAAGCACCTTTTCTAAACATTATGATGACTTCCCATTGGAAATGGTGCGATTGGTTTTCAGTGATTTTGTGCCTGTCATAAGCCAATGAACATAGACTTTAACGCAAATAGAAATTTTGTGATTGGCTTTCAGCGGTTGCATGAGCATTGTAGGTGAATGAGAATCGACTCTAGCGTGAGCAGAAATGAGATATTTTTCCCAGCAGTGAACAAACATCTTTTACCAGTACCTTGAAATTGTGAAAAAGCTGCCACAAATGCTGCAGAAAACCTCTAGCTCATTCCTGCTTTTACCTCTTTTTATTTGGCCCTATCTCTATTGTTATCTATCCCAACACAGGCACCTGAATTTGGTGATAGACATGGATCCCACCCTAAAGATGAAAAATGGGCAATCGTATTATTGAAGGTCTAGATAAAAATATTCAAATTATTTGGTAATGTATGGTGCTCCATATTAATATTCTTTGGTTCCAGAAGAGTTTTTGAATATTTATATCATACTCTGAATGATGCCAACATCGAAAACCTTTGGCACCCCTACAAGTCTTATTCAACACTTAACTTTTGGATTGGGATATTGCCAGGTCACCCATAGCAAACCATTAGGTACATTTCTTGTTCATTGAAAGACAGTTGCTAACATATTGCGAATAGTTCTCTAAATAAGACAATCCTACTTACAACCACTATGGTATTGTCAGGTTTGTGTCTTTTTAAGATTAATGAAGCTTTGTGATAATTAATTAGTAAATCAAACAAATGTAGCATGATTACTGCCCTACTCAGTATGGGGTGTTGCTATTGCAGTTTAGTCAAGATCTAAACTTACTCTTCTAAACCAATGCAACCTCTAACATGTAAGATTTTTGAACACACAATGTGTCAGTTGCTAGGCATTAGAGACTACATGTTTCTTTCAGTGTCATCCATGTTGTCTATGAATTGTTCAGAAAACCATCTTTTAAGCAGTCTTATTTTGCCTAATATGTCTTAAATTTTGAATTTAGTTTCCAAACCCATATTGGCCATCGTCCTTTAACCGTTCATTTTAAAATCAACTTGAGTTCAGGAAGATTGCACTTCATTCTAGTGCATTGAACGTGTATTTCACAGCGTCCCTAGTAATATTGTCTCAATCAAACTTTCAACATGACGTTATTCAAAATAATGGGCATGATCGTTACCCTTAACAACCTAGTTTCTGTGGAAAACTGTTAGAATCTAGACGGATTTGCTGATATTGACTTTTAAATCTGAAAAGAAACTATTTTAAGTCAGACAAAAAGTGTTTTGTGATCTTGTCCCTGGAGAGAAGATAGATAAAAAGCTCAGAGCTTTAAAAGGACATAAAAAATTTTTCGCGTTTGAAATGGAACTATATAAAAATGCCATTCCAGCGGCTAGTTTCAGTATTATCCAATGGGAGGTCATGAAAAAGGCAGAGTTGAAATATTCTTTGTAAAATGGAAACCAAAGGAGTGAAGTTGGACGTCATTGTATCTAGCAAGTATCAAAAAGATATGTTTTAGAGTTGATACAGAGACTTAGATCATTTAAAATTTTTTTTATTAAAATCAGAAAATATCTATTATATAACAAATAATTTTTATACAACCATAATTATAAAAAAAATTAAATAATTTCACATGTGTTAGTGATACCAGAAATTATTAGTTAAACAATATTTCGTTTCTTAGAATCTATATGTGCATCTGATTTGATAATCTCGTACAAACTTAATCAAAATCCGTAATTCAAATAATCTTAAAATAGTTATAAATGAAAATTTCAGATATACCAAATTTAGAACAAATATTACTTTCAAAAATATTAAATAAGCAACAAAAATAATACTTTCTACTCAGTTGGGTGCCGGCTCTGATAAACTGGAACGATGGAGGTTTTTGCGATACGAAACTTAGCCATTGTGGGAAAGGGGGTTGCAAAAAAATATCCTTTTGGGATCATCCAAAAATCACTCACCGTTAACCGCTGGCCACTGTCTGCTACCCTTAGAGTAGTTAGGCACATGTTCCAGCTGGTCGCTTACAGTGACAAAGGCGATGACTCCAAACTGCTGTGGTTCATGATGGATGAGTTCAAAAATGTTTAACGAAGTTGGTTGGCTAGAAGGTACATGTGGGCTAGTAGGTTTTTGTTAGTTTTACAGCATTTTGTCAGCTTTACACTTTTTTGTTGGCCCTACTTGGTTTTTGCAAATCAACGACTTTCCAACTTGCTTGACTCGAAAATTATATGGAAGTCAGCAGATTCAGAAAATTACTTGCAAAGACAAATATTATCAGGGCAAATGTTCAATGCCCACATGCCATGTGTATGAAACAAGTTGAAAACTTTGAGGCATTTCAAGAACAATAAGGTGTTTACACGGACTTTTGGAAAAATTAAATTGCTATTTACGACTTTACAAACCAGGTTTCAAAGCAACTGAACTGTTTTCTACATGATTGTGGGTACAAAATGTTGAACTTAGCCTTGTAATTGCTATTGCCTTAATACTTCTAAGTTTTTCGAAAAACTAATTTTTTACAAAGCAAAAAAATTATTACAAAGTGTCATCAATTCTAGATAAAGATTGTTTTTTGGTTACACCATTAAGTTGTCTATAATTCACTCGGGATCTCTTAGAACCCACAATCTGATCTTGTTAGTCAAGAGCTAATCCCCTATATTGTTTGATTATCAACTTAAACACAGTTTCTCATTAGTATCAATCTTACCAATTTCTTTTATACTCTGGTTTTTCTTTCCAATAACACTATTCTTAGTGTTTAATTTCAAAACTATGCATGTGCAGACATTATTTACTAAGATGTTTTTATTTACGTTTGACCCAAGAACACATCAACGCATTAACAATAAGCATATGAGAAATACCAATTGTTTTGACTTCTTTTTAGGATTGTACTCATTCAAACTATATACCAAAAAATGTTAACAATCGTATTTCTCTTCTGCTGTTGCATCTTATGGTTTGGTATTCATAAATACTTTATTTCAAAAATTAGGCGCAAAAGAAAAAATAAACAGAACATACAGAGTACTGCAATCCCTTATCAGTTTAAGAGCTAATAAAATTTTAAGAAATTCTTAGATATCTGCTATGGGAGCAATGATAGGATTCCAACTTTGCAATTATCCAAAAGAAGATATCATGAAAACCTTTCCTGTAAAAGTTCACAAAGAAAGCAATAGCAGCAATGAAAGTTTTTTAGGTGATTAAGAGAAAACCGATTCTCTTGCTAAAATGTAATGTGCACCTTTATCTAAATGAGAAAACCACTTATTTTAAGGTGTTTCATGCTTTTTATTTCAATTTTTTGAAATAAACTTTCATTGTGGAATAATATGCATTTGACTTGTGTTTTAACCTAAATGGTTAAAAATAAATGAATTCATCAGAATCACAAAAATAGTTCTTTATATAAATGAGTAGTATACAAGGCGAAAAATGTCTTTGGCCCAGATAAATGATTTTTAAAAAATTAGTTTCTAAGCCAAAGATTTTTAAATAATTACGAATAATGACATACGCACATTTGATTCTAGGAGGATTTGTTACTTACTAGCGTTTTGAATTAATAAAATTTAACATTACAATTTAGAATGCTGTTTCAACTAAACTCCTGAGAACTAACAAGTATTCACACAATTCTTATTATACGTACATTTTTAATTCTATTCCTATTTCTATAAACTAGTCATTTAACATGAGGTTCATCTGTCTGGGTAATACAATGTATGAATCTTCAGACCGGTAGAAGCTTTGAACAACGCTTTAACGAACACAAAACTATTATTAACAAATATAGGAATAATAAAGATTCTCTAAATTGTAAATCCGCCTTCGCTAATCACATAATAAATACCAACCATACATTTACAGATACCAATTTTGAAATATTGCACATACACAATAAAGGTAATAAATTAAACTATCTAGAAATTTTAGAAATTAAAAGACCTTCTCACTTCACATGTATTAATGAAATCACTGACTTTGATCAAAATTTAATCACCATCAAAATACAAAACATTTTAAATCCACACTGATGACATTTTAGTTACATCCAAAATTGCTTCTTTAATATTAACACCTATACAATTTCCTTTACATGATGGCCGCAGATGCAGTATAATGCTTAACATATTTTTCGAAATTTCTGGTTTTATCATGGGGTTCGACCTCATGGTAGGTTGTAAATTCAAAAAATAGACATCATAACACATTAAACAAACATATACACAAAGATTAAAACTATCCTCAGTAAGTATTGAAATGTAATACGCTATAATTTTAAGGTCAATGTTTTAGTGTTCGATTTATAAATCCTAATCGTTATTTTGTACTTCATATATAAAAATATTTCTTCGATACTTTCAAGCGCCTGAAGATGGGCTAAGAATTGTAAGCCTGAAACATGTAGCGAAACTTTTTGTACCATAATAATTTGTTTATTTTATTAAATTGACACATGGGGAGATTTTGAGTCATTCTATTAATTTATTTCAACAATGTATGAAGGTATCAAGTGGCCTTACAGTATATAACATATTGCTTTCATTCCATACACTATTAAATAATTCAGTTGAAATTTAAATTATTGTATCATTTATGCCATTTCGAATGGACCTGCACCTTGCCGAAGTTCTAAATTACTAGAGCAGGTGAAATGGCTTGCGTGTTCTAATGAGCTAAAGAGCCAAACTACAGGTCCAACCATAGTAGTAGGGTCGTTAGTGAGGAACCAGACTAAGACAGGACCCCGAAAGAGGGCAGCAGCTCTTTCGGTACTTAGATTGGCAGAGACCATAGGGGTCGGTATGGCAGTCTAAGACACACTACCGCGATGTGGAAGGCAACGGGAAACCACCACATTCTCCCAACTACACAGCGTACTTAAATTGTTACAAACATGATGGCATTCTCTGGGGTAAAAGATTCCGGAGTTAAAATAGTCCCCCATTCGGATCACCGGGAGGTGCGATCGGAAAGTTAAGAATAAGAGTCAGGAACATTCTGCGAGTCGGAGCGTGGAATGTTAGAAGTATGAAGCAAGTAGGTAAGCTAGAGAACCTAAAAATCGAAATGAATACGTTATCACGAGACATAGTAGGGATCAGCAAAGTTGGGTGGCCAGAGGCGGGGGATTTTTGGAGTGGAGACTTCAGGGTAATTCATACAGGAGCAGGGGAAGGAAATTTGGGTGTGGGGATAGTTATGCAGAAAAAGATAGGATACTGTGTAGAAAATTACTTACAAAAAAACAAAAGAGTACTCATGGTTAGATTAGAATCTAAAGCGGTAAACACAGTAATAATACAAGTATACATGCCCACCTCTAGCTACAGTGACGAAGAGGTAGAAGCCATCTACAAAGATATTGAAGACATATTAAGATACGTAAAAAGACATGAAAATTTAATAATTACGGGGGATTTTAATGCCGTGGTAGGTGAGGGTAGGGAAGGAGCGGTAGTAGGTTTATTTGGTTTAGGCACGAGAAACAACAGGGGAAATAGGCTGGTAGAATTTTGCGACAAGAACAATTTAATCATCACAAACACATTATTTCAACATCATGCTAGAAGACGATATACGTGGAAGATGCCAGGAGATATAGGAAGATATCAAATAGATTACATTCTTGTTAGACAACGGTTTAGGAATCAAGTAAAAGACTGTAGAAGCTACCTAGAAGCAGATATAAACACTGACCACAACATAGTAATTATGAAGGCCGCAGTTAAATTTAAAAATCTGAAAAAAAAGGAACGGAAAAAGGCACTTGGACTTAGAGAAACTAAAAGATAAAGATATTCAAGTAAGATTCGAAAAAAAGTCAAATGAATTGCTGAATGATATCGGGAAAATATCTGAAACTAAGGAAATAGAAACAGAATGGAATAACATTAAATCCAGCCTAGACATGGCGGCCAGAGATATTCTGGGGTATACACAAAAAGAAAATAAGAAATCATGGATAACAAAGGATATCGTGAATTTAATAGAAGAAAGACGAAAATACAAAAATAAATCAGACGAAACAGGAAAACAGAGATACAAAGCCATAAAATGGGACATTATTCGAAAATGCAGGAAAGCTAAAGAACAATGGATTGATGATATAGCGGTATTAGCGTCTAGCAAGGAAAAGTTAGAAGCTGCTCTTAATGAAATGGAAACGGTTCTAACAGAGAGATACGGTATGAAAATTAACAAAACTAAAACTAAAGTTCTAGTTTGCAAAGGTGGGGAAAATAAATCAAAAACAAGAATACAAGTATTTAACACGAACTTACAAGAGGTTAAGGATTTCTGCTACCTAGGAAGCCAAATAACGCAAGATGGGAAAAGCACAAAAGATATAAAACAAAGATTAGCACAAGGTCGTGCTACATTTAACAAGAAAAAGCAACTACTGTGCTCAAAGACCACAAACATAGAAACAAGGAAAGGATTGTTTAAAACATATATGTGGAGCACAGCACTGTACGGCTGTGAAGCCTGGACAGTAGGAGAAGCGCACAAGAAAAAGCCTTTAAATGTGGTGCCACAGACGTATGATAAAGATATCATGGACAGACAAAGTTAAGAACCAAGAGGTACTAAAAATGGTAGGGAAAGAACAAAATATGTGGAAAACGGTAAAAATAGGAGAGATAGGATGATAGGCCACATACTACGGCATGAGGGAATAGTGGAATATATTAGAAGCAGAGATAGGAAAAAAGAGAAGAAGAGGCAGACCTAGATTAGACTACTGCACACAGATAGTAAAAGATGTAGGCTGTAGAGGTTTCAGGGAGATGTGTAGGCTAGCCCAGAATAGAAATCAATGGAGGTATGCATCCAACCAATCCCAAGATGGATAAACTAAGGACGAAAAGATAACTGTGCTTAAACATGATGATTATTATAAGTAACTACAAGAATTGGTTGGGCAATATTCTCGAATAATGTTAATGTGTGAAAGGATTTACTGGAAAACCATTATTTCGGCAAATGTCTAAGTGTTGGGGATCTTGGTAGCCACAGGTTGCTTAACCTCCTTCACTGAATCTCGGTAAAATAGGGTATAAAATTAGAAAACAATAGAAAGGGAACGAGCTGAATACACATGCTGTGTGAGAATTTCAGGGAACTATGTAGGCTAGCTCAGAATATAAATAAGTGCAGGTACGTGTCCAACCAGTTTTGAGACGGAAAACCTAATGACGAAAAAATAAGTGCAGATAAATTTGATGATTAGTATAAACAACTAGTTGTTAGTTGCGAAATACCTGCAACTAATGTTGACTGTGCGAAAAGATAAATTGGAAAATATATTAAATCACCAAATGGTTAAGTGTTGGGGGAACTTGGCAGCCACATGCTGCTTACCTCCCTTCACAACCATGGAAGGTCGGAGAAATAGGGCATATAACTGTAAAACAATAGAAAGTGATCGAACTGCATCTAACAAGAAAGAACAGCGCCTATGAGGAAAGACAACAAACATAGAATAAGAAAAAAATTGTTGAAAGCATATGTGTGGAGCACAGCACAGTATGCCTACGAAAGACGGGCAGTCTGAAACGCAGACAGAAACACGGTAGCAGCCTTTTGAAATGCTGTGCTTCAGATGTACGAGGACGATAGCATGGACAGACAAAGATAATAACAAATAAGTTACAGAAATAGTAGGGGAACAAGGATATCTGGGGAAAAAGAGAAATAGTAGGGCGGAATACGTTCTAAGGCATTTTTGGGATATATTACAAGCAGAGATAGGAAAAAGAGGTAGATGTAGACCTAGATCAGACAGTTATAGATGCAAACTGTGCATATTTCAGGGAAATCTGTAGGTTAGTTCAGAATAGGGAACAATGATGGTACGCGTCTAACCAGTTCTAGGACTGAAGACTTAATGTAGATGATGATGTATCATTTATGAAAGATCTAAATAATAAAAAATATAGTGTTTCCCTTTATAATTTCATTCATTGTTGTGTTCTCTACAATTTGATCTAAGTCCCACTGAATTCTGATAAATACTAATAATTTATAATACATTTAGTATAATACATGTGTACTTGTTAATTCTTTCTTAAATACTCGATATTTTCTTAAATCAATCTATATGGCATTAAGTAGAGTGAAAATAAGTTGAATCTGTAAATAAACTCTTATGAAAATAATAAAAGCACATTTACCTACACAAATCGAGCTGATAGTTGTATAGCCATTAACAAAACAATAACTTTATTACTTCGCAAGGGGAAGAAACATTCACTGACTGGTTCGGCTTTTTTGAGCCTCATCAGAGTGAAGCAATAAAGTTATTGTTTTGGTAATGGCTATACAACTAGCAGCTCGATTTGTATATGTAAATACGCTTATATTATTCTCGTAAAAGTTTATTTACAGATACATCTTATTTTCACTTTTGTTGTACACAAATTTCTGAATGCAAACTGCAAATAACTTTTTTCTGTACAATTTTCTTTGTGAAACAAAATTTTTGCATTGCTACTTCAATGTCTACTATTGTGAAACTATAGGGGCCATCGTCTAATTTTATGGGATTCTGTAGTTATGCACCAATTGGTCATAACTATCTGCACGTGTTTTGGTTTCGTCATAAAACCACTGTTTGTTGTTCTTGAATTCAGCATCTGCTTATAAAAATGAAAGGTTGACATCAAAATTACTAATTTGCATATTTTTTTACAATAAAACAAATAGTCCAGTCAACAGTAACCTTGACAATTTAACTTCTGGTTTTCTAAAAATTTAGAAATATGGAAAATCTCAGTTTTTGGTTCTTAAGGTACAAGCGACAATCAGATTACAAAATAACATTTCTTCCATCAGAAGCACAGGAGTAAGTGTCTTATAAACCCATAATCGACAATTTCCTTAAAAACAAAGAATCATCTCATGTACTATGCAATATTTAAGGAGTGAATAATTTTCTTTGTAGTGTGCCGCAATTACTTTCAAATACATACACAAGCATGCACCTGCTCACCTCACATGCATGCATGGTCATAGGTGCTTGCACACATGTATGCATGCACATGCACACATGTTGCATGTGCAAATGCACGCACAAACACATGCACACGTAATGTGGTACGCCTTTGTAATTTAGATCGCCATGTTTCTCAACACCCATACTAGTTAAATTAAACTGAACACATCTGACCATATCATTTATTAATAATAATTAATGCAAGGACGTTTTCTTAAATACCATAGTTTAGCATATTACATGTACTCTTCCATAGACTACAATACAAAACATGCGTATAATTATAATTACAATGAATCAGTTATGCAGTTTTCTGCAATATATAACCTTAAGTAGGTAAATGTCATAATTAGAGAATGCTGACAAATAATCACAATATTATATTAAGTAGTTCTGTAGTCCACGGTATTGCAAATGTATGTTCACTACAACATTCTTGTGTTACTAGGTTAAATTGGTTAATAATTACTGTAAACGCTTTCATGCACGCATGCATGCAACCACACACAGACAGTGTAGCGTTAATCTTTAATACATAATATACTAATAACATCTACCCCATGGTTATCCTTATCTCGGTGTGTCTTTCACCTCAGGGGGGTGTGTACAGATGTCCGTTGTCCTTATCGACGAAGCAACCGTATTTTGTATAATGGTAAAAAGAGGCAGGAAAGGAAAAGGAACCACTTCGCCGACTTTCGGAACTCTACCAACTTCGTCTGCAGTTGAGGAAGGCCGGTAATAAAGTCTGCTCGTTTCGAGGCATCAGCTTCCACAAGCTACAATAAAAAGTTGAAGCCTTATAGAAAAAGGTGCAACAACACACACACACGCGCACACGCACACGCACACGCGCGCACACACATGCACACACACGCACGCACACACGCGCGCGCTCACACACGAGCACACACACGCGCGCGCATACGTGCATGCGCGCGCACGCACACGTGCACGCGCATCTACACGCGCACACAAGCACGCACCCACGCACACACGCGCGAGCGCGTGCACACGCACGCACGCAAGCACACGCGCATGCACACACATTATTTAATTACTTGCTTCAAATTTATAATTTCATAATATATATGTCTCATACCACGTGTGAAGCAATACATCCCTAGATTCATTCTCAGTTTTTAGAATTTTTGCAGAATTAAAAGTTCCAGGTAATCAAAGAAGAATATTCTACTTGGGAGCACAAATTTGTATGATGATTAATTTTTATTTTCGTAATTACAAAATCTAAGTACAATATTACATTCTAATTGTTAGGAAACAGCGAAAACAATCAAAACAATAATTATGATGGTTTTTGGTTGATGCCAACTTTAATAATGTACAATCACCACTGGCTTGCATTAGAACCATTCTTAGTTGTAGATCTTAATAGCCTTTTCCAAATAATTAAATCTTGCTCGTTTTGGAGCTTTATTCACGTGCTCCAATCCCAACCAAGGTTTTGCATTAGCATTGGTGGTAGAATTACCTCTAAAATTTTTCAAATTCATAAGAAAATCATCTTCGTCTATAAAAAGAGGATTTTCCAATGAAACAATAGTAAATTTAAACTTTTCCCACTCCTTTTCTGGTACACACAGTTTCTTCTGTATACGTTCTTTCACTTTTTTAAATTGTTCACCATGTTTAATTTTGATAAAAAATGGTATTCCAAATGTGGAAAATATTTCCTTTTGAAAATGAGCACATGAAACTAACATCTCGTCATCTTCGAGTCTTAATTCATCATTAGGTATTTCCTCTATCCTGTATGTTTTGGCTCCTGCAAAAGATAACGACTCCAGTGGAGCATCTTCCTTTGGCCCATAAGCTACCTTAGAACAATTTACTTCAACTAACCTTAATTTTCCACTACCGCCTTCACTAAATTCTATTTGTTTTTTAGCTTCTTTTAAAAGATCTCCTACAGTGCCTCCTTTGTTGGTATATAATGTTAATTCCTTCTCTTATTTTAACTTCAATCCAACCCATATACATTTAAATTGTCGTTTATTTTCTAATTCATTAACTCGAATGTTAAGCTGTTGATAAAAATTTTCTTTGGTGTTTTATAAAACTTGAACATAGTAGAAGATCTTTTAATGTACCTTCATATGTACATCTTAATGGATGACCAGGACTATCTTCATAACTTTGACATTTGAAGAATTGTAATAAATACGGATTTGTACCAAGCCTCTCTGCTACAGCCCGAGCTAATTGATCATAAGTCATTCGCTGTGACAATTCCATAGTAAAACCAACATCATTAGGAATACATCTATCCACAAAGTTAACTTCTACTCGGTAATACAAATCTTTATAATAGTCTATACAGTTTGGAAGATCAGACTGTTCTTCCATTTCATCTTTTTCAAAAATAATTATATCACCATTCATTAATTCGTCTAAGACCTTTTCAAGTGTTTCGTTAACATTTGTAATTCTTTCAATACAATTAGGTCTAACTTTGTGCTATATTGCTATATTTCCAGTTTTTACGGTTCTGTGGGATACTTTATTATTCTCATCTTTACTAGAAGATCACATAACATTTCCAAGATCAGACTGTCTACATAATCCATACCAGAGCTGCCATCTTGACCACCATGAAACTCTTTATCACTACAGTTCACACACATTACAATATTTAAAAATAAGCAAATATAAAATGACATGCTACAAAACCCATGCTAAATTTCACTAAATACAAGTACACTACAAATTAAATAACTTGAAGGTGATACAATATTAACAAGTTGAAAATGCAAGGCATTGTCGCAACGAACTTCCAAATGTAGACTTACTTTAAAACAAATTAAAGAAATTAAAATTATTATGTTGTAATAATTATAAGTATTCAGATAAAAACAAAAATTTATAAACAACAAAAGAGACATTTTAATGTATTTTATTTTATTGAATAAATATTTTAAAAGCTATATATTAGTTCTCATCAATAAGATAAGAATTTTTTTTATTTTTTTTTATATGAATCTAATTATTTTCGGTAATCAAAATTTAAGTTTAAACAATGTCTATAATATTGGAATAATTGGCAAATATGTGTCGCATATTGATTTTAAACTTATTTAAAATTTTAATTATCCCTGTGGATTTTCCCGGGGGCTCGGCGTCCCTGTGGCCCGATTTTAACTGACATCAAAACTTAAGCTCTGGACACCGAGCTGAATCGATTGATGTATCACACATTGATGTCCGACCATTAAAAAGGCCTCGGACACACAGACACACAGACAAATAGATTTCATAAACGAACGAAGTTCGTTGAAAACTAATAGAATACTGCATATTCTATTAATAATTAGAATACAGCATTTAGGAGATATTTTTAGGTTCTATAATACCACAACTTACATTTATGGTCTAATATTAGTTATAAAAAATTTGGGAAGTACTCTATTCTGCTTTTTTCGATAATTCATTGAAAACCTGTTCAAAGGATATCGATTACATAAAGCATTTACGTTCAGCTGTTTATTTCTCAATGTTGTTTTGACTTTTTAAACAATGTCGCGTAGTTATATCATTGGAGAAAGAGGATGATTAGAAGATCTCTTAAGTTTTTTGATTAGTTGTTTAGAAATTGCAAGAATTAAAGGAAACTTCCAGTATTTTGCTTGTAATACCCTGATACTGTATGCGCACCCATTCGCTAGCGTCATAAGTTGCTGCTTATAATTTTTCTTTGTATACTTCAATTTTTCCAGTGATTTTTCTTTAGCTGTGGTACCATAATAACCTTTTTTCTCTACTTAGTACTCTAAATTTACTTACTAGCATTCAGTCACAACTAAAGAAAAATTACTGGAAGGATTGAGTATATTTTGAATAACTAAAACAGGTAAATGCTCAACTAGAAGGAACCGAGTAGGTTGATTTCACTTGTACCGTGTAAAAGTATGTGAACCTCCAAAAAAAAAAGGTGCTGCTATCCTATTTGACATGTTATAAATTAGTATATAGCAATACTAAACAAAATTAGAAATTGATCATAGTTTCAGTAATCCCTCAAGTATTATAATTTTCATAGCTTTTTAAATTAGAAAATTTAGAAACTTTAACTTTTAGGTATCCATAAAGAGTTTGTTGTATCACTTCCAAGAACAGAAAGATTGGCATGGATATGGGTGATATTAATTAGTTATTTTGTGGTTGAACTTGCAACTTTTCTCAGATCACTTAGAATATGCCTCTTCAAAACATGGTCAATGCCAACAAAATTTGAAGTACTGTTTTCCTTTATAACAGAATCATTACCTGCTATAGGAACTTCGTTATTAGTTTTGGAGTTTTGCCAGAATTAGATGTATTAAAAGGAGTGATGTTAACCAATGCTTTATGTTTGGTACCAGCAGTTGCAGGTAAGTTCTACAATATTTATATTCTTGTAATAAATATCATATGTTTTTATCTGTTTATTTATATATTTTAGTAGTGACTTTGAAAAAAGGAACTGTTAGATTTAGTTTCTAGTTGAAAAGGTTGCAGTATAATACCTATCTAGTAAAATACAAGTCTCAAAAGATTCCTTTTCCATTAGGTCGTTAAATCTGATAGAAGAGCTTTTTTATGATTATTTGTTTAAACTGATTATTTATGTCATTAAGCTGCTTACCAAACAGATTCTAATATTGTTATACGTTGGTGAAATTGTTCAAATTCACTATGCATATTTATTATATACATCTGATACCTAGTTGGCGACTTATTAGCTATTTCTATTTTGCTTTTTGCACTATTATGCTAATAAAATAGTTTGCGAAAATTAAACTATTTTGCATTGTTGTCATTGTTTCCTGTTGATGGTTATTATTGGACTGGAATACTAGAATACTAGATAAAAACTTACAGTTCTAGCTGTTATTATTTGTTATGTCAAAGAAAAATTCATGTTTTTTCGTTGCTTATTATGTCTTTAATGAAATATATAATTTTACCACTTTCTTCACTTCATTGAATCACTACAAAAATGCTCCTTGTTTAATAGAAAATAACAAGAGGTTATGGGTTGAGGTTATACATCAATTGCGAAGTGAATTTTGAGAGAATGGAGTTTTTACAACATATTGCAAGAGTTCTTTTGTAGTGTGATTATGGAATTAGATCGAGTGCAAGTCAACCTCCTTTGTGGTACTGAAAATTGGACATAATGGAAACCAACATCATGTTGATGTGAAAGTATAAGCATGTTTATGAGGTTATACTACCTGCATACAAAAGGTGAGCCGACTATGTCCCTACTTGACGCCAATCAGACAACAAATTTGGTCTATGACCTCGAAATTGAAATGGATGCTGACCTGAATGCTCAAATCCTAATCTGTACTTTAATGAGGATTTGTACTGAAATGTTGTTAACTCGCTGAAATGCAAGTTTGGTGTAGAATAAACTTCTGAGTATTTTTGAATTATGCTCTGGACAATATGAGGGCAACTTTATTTTCCGAACATGTAGTAGGCAAAACGTTTTAAACTGAGTTTTGCCTCTAAAGTGCTGTATGGGTGTTAGTGAGAAGATTTCCATGAGATAAGGATCATGGTTAAATGGGGATGGAAATAATAAGCAAGGCAAATGGAAAAATCCAGTAGATAATATGGCTAGCTAGGGTCAGGTCTGCAGAAGCATGAACATGGGGGTCAGGAATATAGAGTTAATTTGTATGAGAAAGTAGACTCTACCTAACTAGGAAAGAAAATAAGAAAGGGGTTTAGGACCCCTTCTTACAAAAAAGCAATGTTAAGCTGAAGTTAGTTAATAAAAAAGAAATATTGAAGGGTATATTAAAATTTGCAGAAGTTTAACTCATTTAAAACCAGCAAAACACACCCTCAAACCTGCATAAAATTTAATGGACACTAACTAGAGTATGGTATAACATAACCTGTTAAACAACACCATAAGCTGTTATTTTTAACCATAGTATGGGCACATAAATGCTGTGGTAGCAACAGTAGAAAAACACTATTTTATTAATCTTTTAGACACCTATTGGCTGCTTTCTAAAACTTAGTGTAACATATTATTCTTATAAAACAAGTTATATCTGCCATTACATAAAAAAATAACAACACCCTCTCTTATTGAGTGGGTGGAGCATTGGAAAATCACATGTAGGGGTATTCAGGATCGTGTGCTACCTTTGTTGCAGCTTCATTATCGACACGGAAATCAGGTATATCATTCAAAACAATCAAATTAGCTAATAGTAGAAATTTGTTATTTTTTATGTCGACTTAACCATGGAGTGGCACCACCAGCATATAAACAGATCACACCTATTGTAAATCATACGGGCTCTCTGTCACCACCATGATCAGCATCACTGTATACTCTCAATTTTCCAGCATCAAATTTCCATATGTACACAATGACCAACTCAATTGTTCCCTTATATAACACAAAATACACTTCAAACTGATTATATGATTTTTACAATGATTTTTATTGTCTTGCTGCAACGCCAACTGCCTAACCAATATTCAGTTGTGTTCCTTGAGCCAAGTACATAAGTTACATTCTTTTACAATTGGTTTACGAGCCTCTTTATATCCTGTCATTAAATTGTTCAAGAATTTTTTTTACATATGCACCCTGGGTAACTGATACTTTTATCATTCCTTTATTGAATTTCTAATCCAAGAAAATAATTTGCATTGGTTACAGTTATTTTAAATTCACTTTTCAATTCTGATTAGAACTTTTCTATTTCCACATTATTTGTATTGGCAATTAGTTCATCATTGACATACAGTGCTAACAAATTTTCTCACCTCCTTACTTATAAATAAACAAAGATCAGCTTTACCAACTTTAAACCCTTCCTGACCGAGAAATTGTTACGAAAATAAACATTAAATGATTTAAATTTTGATTTGCCCTGAAGGGATGGGGACCCCATAATAATATAAGGGCGGTTCGGCTAACTTGCATTAGTGCGCGAGTGGATTCCTATGAATAAATAGAAACGAAAATTAAAGAAATACATAAATAATAAATAGCATGGCTTAAATACAAAAATTCTAGGTTACATGACACTTATCCTGAAAGTCTTTCTATTTTTGCCAAAATCAAGAGGCGACAAGCCAATAGTCACAGAAATTCTTTTGATGTCATTTCTATACAAAAGACGGTTTTTCCACATAAATTCTCTTACTTTGGTCATAATAATATAAAATTGTAAATTAAAGTACTTTTTCCAAATAAGATACCTACACTGGGATAGCTGGATATCTTTTACAGATAGCTAACTTTAACCTAGTTCCTAAATAGATTGACATAAAAATCAACCTAAACTTGAGCCCTTTTAATATAACATAATTTCAGTACAAATACAAATATACTTTCCTAAAAACAAATTCCTAACTTCAAATCTGGCCAGGTATTGCTAAAATTAAGAATGTCCTAGAAGAAACTCTTAAAAAAACTTAAATCTAAGACATCTACAAAACTATTCACCGCTCCAAATTTTTCATGCTTTGATAATTAATATAAAATATTCATAAATCCCCAATTATTGAAAATGTCGTTCATAATAAACCAAAAAAAAACACAAATTCCAAATGTTATGTACTTTTCATTGTCCGTTCCAAAATTACTAAGTTTTATACTATTAGTAACCCAAATTTCACTAATAAATCTGACATTTCAAATCACTATCCACTCCTTTCGTCGCTAACTAGTCAAACCCAATAATTATTTTCATGTTTGATTAATTTCCTATTTTATAAATACCAATCCATTTAAATTTAAATTTCATATAAAATAAACAATATAATCATAAAAACTTATTCTACTCAGTGTTCAAAATTTTCCGGTTACCAAGAGACCTCCAGTGTTTCATTGTATAAATGTTTTCATTTTTTTTACAATTGAACTACATATGACCACCTAAAGTTGCAACTTAGCGGAATGAACCTGAACTCTTCAATTCTCAACCCTTTTCAAATGGTTACAACGACAATGATTCCACCCTCAGGTGCATGAAAGATTCTTTGTGCCATGCAAGAGTAAGTTCACATATTTTATATGACGCGATTTGTTGTTGTTGAGAGACATTCATCTTTACTTTTCCTTGAAGGTACGTTCCGTTCAACTATTTTTCCAAACTTTTACTTTGTCTTCATACCACCTCGCACAGAGCGCCCTCCCCTCCCCGGTGTCAGCATTCTTGTATCACAACATATTCGATGTTGTTTTAGGTTACCGATTCCTATATAGAATTTGTCTTTTCCGTTGCGTCCAACAAATCTAGTATACTCTCACTGTAAATCTTATTTATTACGATCAGTGTCTGGTTAATACAATGCATCGAGTTTAATTTATGCTTACTACACAAGTTCTCATGCTCACAAATTATTGCAATGTATTTATTTCTGGAGAATGTATGCGCAAGTGTTTGTCACATTTCCATGTCTGCTTGTGGTTTTTTTTAATGTCATCACCCTTCATTCTTACCCTACAATATATTTAAAAAAGTAATGTTAAACTTTATTATTTGAATTATTTTTATAGCAACAAAATTTGAAGTATGATGTTTAATTAAGAATAATTATTTATGAAATCTTTTATACAAAGCACGTCCATATATTTTGTCCCTTTGTTACGGTGTTCCGTGCGGATAAGAAAAAAGCAACGTAAGTAACGAAAATGGGATTTTGTAGATGATTCTACGTTAGGATTAAATGTTAAGTTTGATCGCTTTTTATATACAGTATTGCCCGAAATAAACAGTACTGAAACTAAGTTGGCGGTGTTTTTATGCGTGCGCTGTCACACTCAAGTTAGCTAGTATAGACCTGTCAAGTAAACCTCAAACAAGTAATTAGTAGGGCCTAATTGTTAAAAATGGTGTTAAGTACAGAGGAGAAAGTGTTTCTGGTAGAGCATTATTTTCGTTCATACGGAATCGGCCGACGTAATGGTGCAAGTTTGCTATACGTTGCTGATCAATTCACACAAAGGTTTAATAAACGTTCTCCAAGTAATGCTGTAATTTTGAAGGTTATTGAAAAGTTTAGAAATACAGGTAGTGTATTGTGCCAACGAAAAGGAAACTCGGGGCGTCCCAGGACAGTTAACAACAACAATAACCATGAACGTGTTTTTGAGCAAATCTTAGAAAATCCGAAAGTCAGCCAGGCAAGGACAGCGTTACAACTTGATTTAAAAGAACTTCCCTTCAAAGAATCCTGAAGGAGCTGGGTACATTTTCGTAAGTGATTCAGGTACATCAACAACTACATCCTCGGGATTATCGCAGTAGAGTGGAATATTGCGCCAGAATTCTCGCGTTACAGTATGAAAATCCTGAATTTTTGAAAAATGTTTGGTTTTCAGACGAAGCACATTTTCACTTGTCAGGCTATGTGAATCGTCGCACAAATCGATTTCTGGGCTTTGCCAGACCCGATGAGGTTCAAGAGGTTCCTTTACATAGTGAAAAAGTGAGTGTCTGGTGTGCTGTTTCCGGACACGGAGTCATTGGTCCGTACTTTATCGAAGAGAATGGTAGGCAAGTCAGACTTAATCAACAGAGGTACAGACAAATTTTAACACGATTTATCCCTGATCTACGTCAATTCTGTCATGCACGTAACTTGGCATTTCGAAACCAATTTTTTCAGCAGGACGGGGCAACTTGCCATACTGCTGCCACAATTCGTCAATTTCTTCAAGAACATTTTCCAAGCAAATTCATATCACGATTTACTGACTTCCTTATCCTTCACATTCTCCAGACCTCACACCTCCAGACGCATACATTTGGGGCATGGCTAAAATGCCGTTTTCAAACGGGCACCACAAACCATCGATGAATTAAAGGATGCCGTTAGAGTCTTCTTCGCAGCCCTGAGACAACCCTTATTCAATAACATGACCAGAAACTTAGAACATCGTTATGAAGTCTGTCTCGAACGAGGAGGTGCACATTTAGAACATATAATAAAGTGTCAATAATATGTATTTTTTAAATATACAAAACAATTACAATTTCAGTACTGTTTATTTCGGGCAATACTGTATTATCCTTTCAGCTTTCGAATCCAATTTTTCACTGAAACGTGTTAAAAACGTTGATAACAAATCTAAGCCAACTCTTACGTGATTTTCTGAGGATCTAGTAAGAATTCGGGACACTTTCTTAATGTATATAGATATCTGTAACAAATTCAGCTAATAATGCTCTAAAAATGTTAGTGAACAAGTTTAAATATAACTATAAAAGTGTGTTAAAAGCAGCTAAACTTAAAGCCTATGATAATTTCATATTAAACTCAGTTAACAGCAATAAAAGAAAATGGCAAATCATTAATGATAAAAAGAAATCGGTGTGCAATGATGGTACAGATAGGAGTTTAACTGCTGAGGATTTTAATCATTTCTACATCGATTCAATTACTGATCTTACAATGGGAAAAAACTCAGACATTATTTCTAAAGTAATTTATAACTAAGTTAATACATCATCTTTGGACAACAAATTTGTCTTTAACGAGGTCTCATGTGGCTATACAAGGGATAATATTCTGGGTTTGAAAAACAATAATTCTTAAAATCATGGTCTAAATATATCGTTGATTAAAAGTATTATTAATGTCATTTTAATACCACTAATTAAACTTTTTAATTATGCAATTATTAGCTTAATATTCCCTAATGCATGAAAGGTATCCAGAGTTGTTCACATTCATAAAAGAGGTGCGCTTAACAATATGAACAGTTATGGGCCAATCTCACTTGTGTCTATTTTTTCAAATTTCTGGGTGACAATAACTTATTATGTCTGCAGGAATTTTGGTTCTATGAAAAAAAGGTCCACCACTGATGCAATTATTACTTTGCTAGAACATATTACAGGCGCTTTTGACAAACGTGTCTATGTTGATAGACTTGTGCGATTTGACAAAAGGTTTTGATTGCGTTAAGTTACACTATTCTTGCAGAGAAGCTGAAGTTGTTGCATTTTGGAGATACGGAAACTAAAATAATGATGTTGTATCTCCCTGAACGTTATCAATGTGTTTACTATAACAACAAAGTTTCCAACTTGAGGAAGGTTCCTCATGGGGTCCCATAGGGGTCTGTGTTGGGACCTGTGGTACTAGTACTGTTCAAAACTGGTTTATATATAATAAATTAACACTAAACAATGATAAATCTGAAAAGATTTTATTCTCTTTAAAAGATTCTCTTGCTTGGGAGGAGCACAGTGTTGAATAGCTTGGCATACATTTTGATAATACTTTAAGCTGGGAGACTCGTTATAATTTTCTTGCCAAAAAACTTTGTCAATCTATATACTTCATTAAATCCTTAAAAATATACTTTCAATATATGTATTGAAAACAGTTTACTTCCTTTTTTCACTCACGTGTGACTTATACGGTCATTGCTTGGGTCATTCACCAGCAAGAAATACTATTTTCGGCTTGTAACACAGAGTTATTCGAGCTATGGCAAATATTTTGTACTGTGAGAATAGTCGTTCTTATTTTACAAAATACAATATTTTAACTGTGTCCTTCATCTTTATATTGGAATGTTTACTTTATATTTAAAAAAATAAAGTTCACTATACTCGACATGATGATATTCACTCATTCGATACTCGTAGTAAAATCAATCTAGTCGTGCCATAACAGCGGATTGCAAGAAATAGTTCGGGAACTAATTACTTTGAGTGTAGATTATTTAACACTTTAAGTGTGAGCACAAGAAATCTTCCAATATCAAAATTAAAGAATCTTTACACAAGAATCTTTCAACATTATTTCATTAGATCGGCCTATGGCAAATGAGAAAGCTCTAGTTGTTACAAAATTTTAAATAGGATGTTAAGTTATTTTTTTAACAGAATATCTGAAACTAGAGAATCGAAAATTTTAAATATAATTAATGTCTTACGAAAAGAATTTTATAGACTAAAATGATGGTATTTTTTACTACTAGTTCGGTTAGCAAAGGTACTGATGTTTCAAGCTTTATGGGAGGTTTGTTAAAACAACCGGTTTTTCATAAATTTCTAGACAAATTCGGCGAAATAAATCACTCATCCTTAATAAATAGCAAGTAGTGAATAGTCACCTCGACGGAATTTCTCTACTATGGTATAGGATTTCACTAGGTTCAGACATTGAAAATTCATAGACATCAGCAGCCCATTTTCATGTAACAGAACAAACTACTTCAGATCGATATTACTGAAGAGGGAAGAGGTATTATAGTCCTTAAGTTTTGTGCATCAACGACCCCATTACAGATTCTCGGAGTATGTAATGAAGTGACGATATTATTATGACGATTCAGTTCATAAGAATGATTCGATCTGGAAAACCCTATCTACACGGAAGTTTATATCAAAGAAGACAGATGTTCAATAGAATCAGGACGGCCATGAGCTGTGTTTATAGAACAACTTGGAGAACCTTGATGTTCACAACAAGATTTCAAACACCTGAAGTATTTAGTTTTGTTATTACAACGAAGACGGAATTTAATCTTCTAATAGAATTAAGAGTGAATAACAAATCCTTTATTGTTTTCCATATGGAACTAAAAATTTATTATTAATGTGAAGACATTTAGAATCGCAAATAACTAATTTCAGCAAATTATTTCATTTTTACTTTCCGTTATAAAAAATTATTACACTTTATAAAAAAATTGTTACAAGATGGGTATTCATGTTCAAAGTTTTTGATACCAATTGGATTCTAATCAGTTGAGCATTTTTAAACATTGATACAGTAAAAACCTTTTGATTGGACATATTTTCGTGGACCACATTTTCGTTATTAAGGAATTTAAGCAATGTGATTTTAATATAGAAAAGTATTATATTTAATCATGGAAAATATATGCATGTAATTCAAATACACCCCCCTATCGATCATATTCAGAAAAATGTAAGGCGAGCAGTGCAGAACTTACTTAGAATAGAAAACAGTGGTGAGTTGAGACTATGAGAGGAAAAAAATTTTCTTTTGCTTCTTTTAAGTATGACTGTTGTTGTTACAATGCTAATCGTATTACCAAGTAGTATGTACTTCACAAAAGTGTAGAATTTTGTCATCTCTTAGTGTTTCAGGTAAGATTGAGCGTGATTTTGTATTTAATATTGTATTTAATACAATGACAGCACTTGCGTGAAAATTTGTATTTACTTTTTACTATAAGGATATTTCATTTATTTATTATACATATAATAACTTCACTGTGGAAAAGTTTAATAAATATCGCGTGCTAAGAAAATTTTCTTTACCATTACAAAAGTTACAACTTATGAAAGTTTTCCCTAACTAGCTCCAATTTCAATTTTTAACAAAGAGAAAATTGAAACTAAACTAAGTGCTTTTGATGGACATATTTAAATTTCGAATTCTTACAAATACTTTAATCACACACAGAAAACAAATATTAAAGTACTAAATATAAATTATTAGTGCAATAGAACATTATGGGTAAGTATTTAGACATTGTCTTAGAGGGACATGGAAACATATCAGTTTCAGGCAAAAGCTGTTCTAAAACTGTTACACGGAAGTCGCACTAAGCAAGGTGTTTCCAAGAAAATCTGTTGTATAGGTGAAACGAATTATGTAAAAGCATTTGCAGTACCTGAATACCCACTTTTTTATACCATCTCGTTTTCGTGGAGCACGATTGATATGACATCATTTGATCGAATCAATCAATGCCACTCATATTTTTATTATAGTGTACAACAGGTAGTGGGTTTTCTTCGTCTTCTCCATACTTAGTTTAAATTTTAGCCTTTTCATTAGCAAATTCTTTAGATAGATACGTATGCAACTTCCATTTTATTCCTCCATTTTCCAATCATAACACTATTTTTATATGCAGCTTTGGTTTCGCGTTTTTCAACGTTGCCATTACAACTTCTTTGGGAGCCTCTATTCCATCTGGTTTAAACATTCTGGTACAATACGTATTTTTTCCAAAAGTTACAATGCCAACTGATAACTATCATGAAAGTTATCCATGAATACCGAATGATCATTGTTCAAAAAAACTTGTTGTCAGTTAATTTTTTGGGGTTTTTGAAACTTAATTTAGGTTTTCTGATGTAGAAGGTAGCTGGCCATGGGTATTAAATGTATTAAATGTGCGCGAAAACTTAAAAAAGGTATGAATTTCCGAATAGTACTCAAATATGTTACTACCACCTCCACCTATATGCTACACCAACACACAAAGTCTTACTTCAAATGCTACACGGATACTAACTAATACAAAGCAGAGCCGTACACAATGCAAAAGTGCATCAGCAGCATATACTTCTTAACTGTCCGGCCGCACATGTGCGGAAATCGCAGTGAACTTGTTAGTACTGCAAGTTAGACAATAGTCAAAGAGGAATCATTATGGGTGTAAAGCTGTCTCTATATACGATCTGACTATGTTTAATTGGATTGCAGTTCATAAATTTTTTGGTCAATCTATATGAGTGATATTGTTTTGTCACACAATAAGATTGATTTGAAATGTTCTCTATAAACTCTATCTGTTGGGAATTCATTTCACTTTTCATTTATTCTAATATTTCCCAAGTCGTCCCTGGCTTCATATTAATTCAAATTCTGTTAAATGTGTCTCTTGAACGCGCCCCACTTAAGAGTTGCTGCGATAACATGGGCGATATAATGGTACAAGTTGTCTGTCCGTTCGTGTGCGTAGTTCAAACTAGAACCTTCCAATGTTCTCATCTTTAAATTCAATTATTTAAACTGAAATTCAATTCCTTAAAATACAATAATTGTTGTATTTTATCCAAGTATAAATGGTGTAGTGTTTGTGAGCAGAAAGTTACATGCAATTTTTAAATGCAGATAACAGGTATCCTAGTTGTAAGAATTAAACGTCGCCGTGTGGACTCAATCAACCTTGTTTATCTTGTTAGAACACAGAAATAATACAAAAACATTTATGCCAATTTTACGGCATATTTTCCTGTCACCTGTTCATAATTATTACGAATTGATTAAATAGTGTGTGTACAAAACGTTGTCGTTCATTCTATTTTCCAGCTTTAGGACGCGTATCAGTGACCTGGTCCTTATCTATCGAAGGAAAAATTAATAAATAAAATTAACTGTTAAAATCACTACTCAGTAATTGAGAACAAAAAATTCGAAAAGGAATGGGAAAAAAACCTATTTTCTTTCCACTATCATTGTTATATATAAAACAATATATATACAAACTATTCGTTTGGTCCTTGAAATAGACGATGAATTGATTGACCATATCGTGGTATTGCTGAGTTATTAGCATTTTGTTAGCAAGAATGGACAGCTGGATGCATGCTGTTATTGAAATACTATCCCATGCTGCAACATTTCTCAAGCTGTTGCATGTCATGCTCCCAAGTTTCTATCTGGAATAATTATTCTGGTTTCTTCTTTTTAAAACGTAAACAGGAAAACAGATAATGAAGACAAAGGAATTAGGCACGGAAATCGATAAGTTCACTTCATCACATGTTTGCAATGTTCTACCTCACGAGTAGTTAAAAGATTATAAAGTTCATCCACTTGCAAGCACTCCCTGTTGACAAGTGACCCTCGTTTGTACTTGCCTTTTAAGAAATATAATTTTGGGTTACATACATTCTTGATCTAGGAAAGGATTATTTCTGTATCTTATATTGTTCATACTCAAAGGCTAACAAATTCATTATGGCGGTTTTTAAGGTTAAGAAATGATATAATTGCTACCTTGTAATCTATAACTATTGCAGTTTCATGATTCATTTGTTTTGATTAATGATGTATCACACTGGCGTCTATGACCTCATTGTGTGGGCATGAAGATGTTTACATGCAAAATTGTGCTGATTCAAAAAAATGTGAAAGTTCTTTTCTCTTAGTCTAGAAAAAGGTTTCAAGTAAGATAACATTGCATATAGAGAGAAAATGACACAAAGTAATTTCAAATTTCTCTTAATTCATCTGTCTGAATTGTGCCGAAGATATCTTGAATTGTTTTATGGAAGGAAAATTTTTATATATAGGACTACGTCTTTAACGTCCAAAGAAGGAACATATACTATGAGTAGGTCAGTCTACCATGAAGAAGGTATCAAACTGATTAAGGCAGTTAATAATTGAAGTTTGGATAATGCCCTACCAGTATCATCATCATCATTTTGTTTTCGACCTTACTTAAGGTCGGTTTGACGCAGCTCTAACTTCTTTTCTATTCTGTGCTAATCTAAAAAGCTCTAAATACCCTTCACAACCTAAATTTCTAATAATTTGACTAATATAGTTTGGTCTAGGTCTTCCTATATTCTTCTATCTTTTTCCTATCCACCTGGCTCTACATAGATATTAGCAACCTGATGTTTGTTAAAGAACTCTAACATGGTCACATAATTACCATTTATCAGGAAATGAAATATAACCTGGTTATCCGCTTCAAAAAGGAAAAGTGTTAAATTATATCTTATGGTAAGGCTTAAGCAACGAAACGCTACCAACATGCCAGACCGCTAACTAATTGTGAGTTATGTCATGGTGACATTTAGTTACCTGATTTTTATTTTTTTTTTGTTTTGTTTTCGAACTTACTTAAAGTCGGTTTGACGCAGCTCTAAATTCTTTTCTATTCTGAGCTAGTCTAAAAAAGGTCTGCATACCCTTCACAACCTAGATCTCTAATAATTTGACTAATATAGCTTTGTCTAGGCCTTCCTACTCTATTTTTATTTGGTAGTCTATAATCTAAGACTTTACTAAATAGTCCCTCATGTCTTAACTGGTGCCCTATCATTCTATCTCTCCTGACCTTTAATTGTTTCCACACACAGGGTTCCTCACCTATCCTTCTATAAACTTCCTCGTTTGTTACTCTATCTGTCCAACTAATCTTTAACATTCTCCTATAACACCAAGTTTCAAAAGCTTCTATCTTTTTCTTATCTACTTCTTTAATTGTCCAAGTCTCACTACCATATAGTAGAACGCTCCATACGTACGACTTTAAGAAACTTTTTCTATTATCTAAACTAATACTATTAGCTATTAGTAAGTTTTTCTTTTTTAAAAACATTTTTCTAGCTTGAGCTATTCTAGCTACTATATCCCTTCTGCTACGTCCATCCTTTGTAATTATACTACCTAAATAGCAAAATTCATCTACCTCCTCTAACTCGGTATTACCTATTTTTAATTTTGGTTTAGAACTAGGCTGTAACTCACTTGTCATTATCTTTGTCTTTACTGAGTTAATTCTCATACTATAGTTACTCCGTAGTATCTCATCTAAAATATTTAAAAACTCTCCTAACTCTTTTCTAGACTCTGCTATAATGGCTATATCATCTGCAAAACGTAACATGTCTACTTTCTGTCCCTGTACACTAATACCTATCTCTTTTCTCTCTCTCTAGCTAAGTTTAAAGCTTCCTCAATATAAACATTAAAAATCAAGGGAGACAGTATACAACCCTGTCTAACACCATTTCTAATCTTAGCTTCCTTTTCTATTTCATCCAATCTAATTACTACGCTTTGGTTTTTATATAGACTGTAAATAATTTTTCTATCCCTATGAGAGATTCCTATTTTTTGCAAAACCCTGAACATAACAATCCAATTAACCCTATCAAATGCTTTTTCTAAATCTACAAACGCAAAATGAGTCTTTTTATTTTTTTGTAACCGTTTTTCGATAATTACCCTAATCATTAGTATCGGTTCTCTAGTCCCTCTGTCTTTACGAAAACCATATTGGTCTTCGCCTAAATAATTCTCAGTCAAAGCTTCTACTCTATTTTTAATTATTGTTGTTAGTATTTTGGAAGCATGAGAAGTTAAACTAACCGTTCTAAAATTCTCACACCTATCAGCTCCTGACTTTTTTGGGATTGGGATAATAATATTTTTTTCGAAATCGATTGGAACCTAACCTGTGTCATATATTACTTTTATTAGTTCATATAATCTATCTAAAGTTTTCTGACTAGCATATTTTATTAATTCTGCGGGAATATCGTCTATCCCTGGCGCTTTATTTAGTTTAAGATTCCGAACAGCTCTATCAAATTCCTCTCTTAATATTGAGAACCCTATTTCTACATCCTCTTCTTGGTCGTTCTCTAACTCATCTATATCGTCTCCCTTATATAAATCTTCTAAATATCTTTTCCATCTATCTGCTACCTCAACTTTATTTATTAGAAGCTCATTATTCTCGTCTCTAATACCATTATATTTTTTCCTATCTTCCCCAAAAAACTTTTTAACTGCCCTGTAAGCCCTGTCTGTCTTACCTACTCTCAAATCATCTTGTATTCCCATACAATTCTCCTCCATCCATTTATTTCTAGCTTTTCTACACTCATGTACTATCTTATTTCTAACTGTATTATATTTTTGCTTACTTTCACTATCCACTTCTCTGAAAGGTTTAAGCTTTCTTCTATTCTCTATTAAATCTAATATCTCCTTTGTTACCCAGGGTTTTCTCGCTTCTATTTTTTCTTACCTATAGTCTGTGTTGCTGTATCATGTACAGTCAGTTTTATTTCTTTCCATCTATTTTCTACATTCCTCCTACAGCTATCTCTTTGCTCTTATTATCTAATACTTGTTTATATTCCTCTTTACCCTACTATCATTAAGCTTACCTAGATCCCATCCCTCTCTTTTAACTTTTCTCAATTTTTGAATTTTAGTTTACACTTCATTTTAACTAAGTTATGATCGCTATCTATGTCAGCCCCTGGATAACTACGACAGTTTTAACTTGGTTTCTAAATCTTTGTTTAACTAAAATATAATCTATTTGGTATCTAGCCCTATCACCTGGCGCTTTCCAGGTATATCTTCTCCTAACATGTTGTTCGAATAGGGTGTTTACAGTTACTAATCTATGTTCCTGGCAAAACTCAACTAATCTTTCTCCTCTATCATTTCGTCTGCCATACCCAAATTTTCCTACCATTTTTCCCTCACTACCTTCTCCCACTGACGCATTAAAATCGCCCATAACTATTAAATTCTCATCTCCTTTTACTTTTCTCACTATACTATTTATATCCTCGTATACCTTTTCTACTTCCTCATCCTCGTACTGAGTTGTTGGCATGTAAACCTGTACTAAAACAGTGTCTGTGGGTTTTGTACTCAATCTAACCATAATTATTCTATCACTAAATTGTAAGTACTCTTTAACTTTATGCCCTAATCTTTACCTAACACTATTCCTACCCTGCCTGTCCATTAGTTGAAGAAGTTGTAATTATTCTATAATTATCTTTCCAAAAGTCATTACTATCTGGCCATCTCACCTCACTAATACCTAAAATGTCCAGCTTTTCCTTTCTCATTTCGACTAATAAATTCGTTAACTTATCTACTCTAAGTAATGACTTTACATTCCAAGTCCCTATCACTAAATCGAATTGTTGTTTTATATTCTTATGATAACGAGCCCCAAGTACCCCCTCCCGGAGATCCGAATGAGGGAGTATTTTACCTCCGGACAAGAATTTTACTTGTGAGCTCTCCATCATATGTATTTCGTGTTTTAGGCCACGCACACCTGGGAAATATTGTGGTAGGCTCCCATATCTTTCCACAACGCAGTTTTTAAAGATTTTAGCAGAAAGCCGTATCCGTCACGGCCAACCCCCAACAAGCTTGTAAATTATTGAGGATCGCCCGAGACCAATCGACCCTCCTCCAATATCTTTTAGCCAGCAAGGCTGCTGCCCCTTGCTGCGCCTTTTAATCGCCTTTTACGATAAGCAGGCTTACTATAGTAGTATTCTTTATCCCCTACTATAGGGATACCTACCAGTATGGTTACTTTTAATTTTATAAACACCTTGGTTCTTATTAAATTGACAACTTAATGCTGGACAAAAGCATGTTGATTCGGAATATCTAGTTTTCCTTTCCAAATCCCAGAAGGATCTGGTAAAAACAAAATACACTCAGGAAATAAAGGTTTTTAGTGGCATACAGTCAAAAATCACTCGGCAGGAATTTATGAATAAAATTTCGGAAACTGTAACTTGCAGTTACTGTAAATGTATGAACATGTTTGATTAATTGCATTAAATATATAAACGTATCTACAGTGCGTTGTTGTTATTTGGTTAAAAATTTAGATAGTAATTTTCTTTGCCAAAAACGTTTTCCATTAAGCTAAGTAATTTTTGACATATTTGTTTTTAATTTTGGCTTAAGAATGTCTATCACGTATTTGTAATGAAACATAATTGTATAATAGAATTGAAAACATAATCAATTAATAGAGTAAAGACATATATTGGTTGTATTCACAACTAATGTGAAAGTAATAGTTCAGTTTTGTTGTAATAAACTATACTGCAATTAGCTAAAGACCTGATTAAAATTCAGGTAATTTAATATTTGATTTTAGAAACCTTCGTTTCTGCTAGCAGTTTTAAATAAGCATATTAGTGTTCTTATGGTTAACGTCTGTTTTATGCTTGTTTTAATAATAGTGCAGTTATTGATTTCGTATGTGAATTTTAGGACAGAATCACTTTTCTGATCTCAGGCTTTGACATCCTCTTGTTATTCTTCGGGGGCTTTTCCCTTCATCAACCCAGTACTTCGAGATTAGGTGGCATTCAAGATATTTCCCGATTAAGACATACTTCATACTCGATAGCTTTCCACTAACAGTCTCACCGAGTTAGTTGACAAACATTATTATTAGTTCAGTCGAGATTTTCATTACGTTACCGAAACAGAATTTTAACAGGGTACTTTATTGAATATTTCTGTGGATTACCCGGCTATATTGTTTTGAGATCAAACTGGTACGTAACAGCCTACCAGATAGATCTTTCTTCAAGTACTACAGAAAAATAACATTTTGCTGTTAAGTTATTAAAACATTTTTGGACTGAACTGTCTAATTTTCTATACCTCAGTAATTTTAGTGAATTGAACGTATCTTGTAGTCTTAAGTCTGCATTTATACAATAGTTGTTAACAAGCTTACATGAACACCAGAGTATGCACACAGTAGTAAAGTGTGCAATTTCTTCCAATAATTGAACCCAAGAATGAATGATCGTTTCTATGTGGTAATTTGACGTTGGCCACTATTGTATCAGCATTGCCTGCTTAATGAAAATGATTCAACACCCAACTTATCACAATTTGTAATAACTTGTAGAGATTAGTAGCTTGCTGGTGCACTGTTATTTTGTAAGTTAATATAATGGTAAATTCATTAGAAGAATGTTTTTGTTGATCCATTCTATTACTTATTAGCAACTAACAATGGTAGAATAAATTGAACAAATTGCTTTTAAAACTAAAACTACATGCACATAAGTGATTGCATTTGATCATAATTAAGAGCAAATTACAATATACTTAAAGCAATGAAATATAATATGTGTATGGAAACAAAATGCACAAACTTATTGAAAAATGTATTATAATCATAATTATTGTTTACCAAGAAAATAATTAATATCCACTTTCCAAGTATATTATTTAAGTCACCACTGTCTTTGTATACACGTAACTGTTCACTATTGTTGAAAACCATAATAATGTTACATAATATTTATCTTTGATCAGTTCAGAATCAACACTTAACACTTTAATAAATAATAATGTTTTGTTTATATTTAACAATGTTATAACACCTTTTCTTTGGTAGGTTTATTTACACGAAATTCTGACTATCAAGAAATGCTAAATGATGAAGAAAATTCGGATAATGAAGAGGAAGGACTAACTAAAGTGTTTAATGAACCTAAAGTGAATCAATACATAAGCAAATGCTTGGATGTACTTAGTATTTTAGCTCAAGCAAGTGCTCTAGTAATCTGGCCTGTAATGGAAAATAAGATGAGTTTGTGGATAATACCAGCAGCTGTTATACTGATATCATTTGGTTGGTTGGAAAACTATATTCCAAAACAAGTTGTAGATAAGGCATTTAAATTGATGACCAAAAATCATGATGAAGATGAAGTTGATGTAAAAGATGAAATGAAACGAAAACATAGAGAATTTAGACGAAAATTTGATAACAGTCGTTATTTTACTTACCTGTTTTTGTCAATTTGGAAATGTATATTATTTTTTGTAACAGCTTTAATCGTAGTATGGGTTAAGGAAGGTAGCGTTGATTTTATTTTTCAAGATTTTGTTAAAGCATTTGAAGAACATGATATTATTATATCAGAGGTAAGAAAACATTGATTAATTAACACGTTAGCTGCCGAACCACTTTGGCAAAGCATCACAATTATGCCACATGTACCTCCAGCAAACGTTATTAATTTCTTTTTCATTCTCATTGTTCCGAAGCGGTATAAAAGCAGCTAGGTTGTGAACGGTTTAATACTAATATGAAATGCATAGGCATTAGAATGTTCAGCGTGCAAGAAAATCTTAGTAGCAGTGGTTCGGCATAGCAATAATAACTTCAGTATCTTGCAATGAAGCATATTAAAAATTTTGTAAAACTTGCAAGTTTCCACTAATTATTATTGTAATGAATAATCACATTATGAAATAAAGTAACATTTTATTTAAATTTCATTCTTTACAAATTCAAAATATCAAAATTCGTTGTAAGTACAGAAAAACAAAAAATCGCATAACTAGATTTTATATCAAAAATGCAACATCTACACAAATAAATGAAAGATCTTTGCCTGTTACTCAAAAAGTTGTAACCTTTTTTATCTGTTTAGATGCCGTACCTCCTTTTTCTTGTGATAATTTTTGGTAACGCATTATGCATCTTTTTCATATCTTCCTATTTCTACTGCACTTTTCTTCAGTCTCGTTATTATGTGAATGATCTAGCTTCTTTTTCTGGAAATATAACTTTTATTGTTGTCGATTTTAGAAAAGAATTTATTAAACGTTCTTGGAATGTTGTTACACTAATAGATGTACCAAGATGTACAATTTGATGCATATTAAGAGTGTTAACTATAGCTGTACCTATCAGTAACTCAATTACGACTAACAGATCTTCTTACGGCAAAGGAATAAGAAAACAGCTGGTCAAATAAATCAATTCCTGCTTTACCTGAATTATAATCAATGATAATTTTGGGTTTAACATCATGTTGATTTCTATTTTTCTTACTGGCATTGATCATTTTTAAATTATGGCAGGCAGATAGCATCATTTTACGCCATTTTTATATTTCCTTTAGAAACTACATTTACATCTTGATTTTATTTTCCAACAACTTCCCCCCTTTTCAGTTTAGCCCAGGTGACTTCTTTAGGAAGTCCTTTTCTATTTTTCCTAAACTGTGTTTTTATCGAGCAATACTTTGGCCAGAGAAAGACTAGTACAAAATTTTCCTTGACAATAACTCTCCCTTCATTCAAACATTTTTCAGAACTTATCACAACATTGTCCCTAAGAATTGGTGATTGTACTTTCACTTTTTCCATGATATGTGGATAACAAATATGTACATCCTTTTTAGTTGCACATTCTTACGCTGTACTTACGACATTTGCCAGGTAAGTATTGTTTAAATTGTAATCTGCCTCTAAATTGTACCATATTCTCGCTTATTGTCAATATCTGATCCAAACTCAGTAATTTTTTGAATTTATTGTTAAAATGAAGAACCAGCAAATCAATTCTATGAGGACGATTGTGTGCTGCTGCTGAATTTTCACTACTTCAAAAGTGCAATGTCGATTTAAATGTTTCTTGGCATAACTGAAGGAATAATATTATTTTTGTAAATTGGCTGTTTACTTTAATAAGACTCTATTGTTGGATATTTGATGAGCCCAGTGTATAATAAAATTCCAACATATTTCTTCATATGTTCTTTATCTGCAGGTTTCCAACTTTTTGGACAATTTTTAGGCTTTAATCTTGTATTTTTTTTATTACTTGTAATTGATTTCTACAACTATAAATTCTAATCATTCTTTGGGCACAAAAAGTAAGCAACTGTCAATAATAGAAAATTACATCGATTTGTAAGTTAGAATTGATCCTTGCGTGCCGGTAAAATAAAGTGTATTTGATACTGTTCTGTATCATATTGCCATCTTGATAAAATTTGCTAATTGTCACATCTGAATCAAGACTATCTTTACTTGAATTTTCGGATAAAGGATGTTGGTTGAATTTATCTTCTGTATCATTTGAATTCCAATAATCATTTTCAGAAATATCAAAATCTTGGTCTCTTATGCCATCATGACTATCCATGTCTGAAATGTCATCTACACATTGTTCGGCTTCAAGTTGCAATTTTTGTTTCGTCAATTAGAATTATATTTTGGATTCATTGTAAATCTTTTATCTTTTATCTGTTTTTACAAAGAAAAACAATCACAAAAGATGAGACAAGTGAACAGCACGTGTTACATACCTTCTGGAGGCTATGGTAGGTTGACGGCAGACAACAAACTATAAATTCAATGCTGCTTTTATTATTGTCACACCACTTTATTGCTGGCTGTCAAATTAATTAAACTGCCTGATAATGTATTGTATAAGCTGAATTTTATTTAGAATTTTTGTATAACGAATAGTAAATCATCAACCTCGGCATATAAAGAATCATGAAGCTCCAATTAGTAGCATATTAATTAAGTCAGCTTTTGACCTCTAGTGGGTCTAGCGGCAGCTAACGTGTTAATTACTTAATACTATTATTTTTACAATAGCCAACATTGGTATGCCAGGGTTATTATAATTTAAAACTTAGCAGTAAAATCATACTCATGTTTTTAATGACTCTTATCTGCAACAAGCGGAAAGTATGTTTATACATGACATTCCAACCATACACATTATCTTGATGCCTATTTTTACCAAATATAGAAAAAAAGTTGCAAAATTTAATGTTTTCAAAACTGATGATCTACATAGAACTTACTGCTAAATTCCTATTCTATATAGAAAGGTAGGTTGCAACATTTAGTGCTATCAAAACGATTGATCTGCATAATGCATACTAATTAATTGCTGTCTGAAAGAACAAAAAGGCATTCATAGAATTTGAGACCAAATGGTTTCTTTTTCGGTTCCTTTGTGGTTGCCAATGGATTTAATTGTTTTCAAAGGGTGCTAAACCAAATTATTATTTCAGAAAAACAAAGGAGTTTGTGCTTACCTTAACTATGTTACAGATTGCAGTTTCAGTCACAACATGACAGATGTTTTCTGAATGTTTTACAAAGTATAATCTTACAATTAAAAGTTAAAAACTTATTCGGCTGTCTAATTTAGGATAATATACTTTGACCAATTCCTTCAAGGTTACAGCCCTTACTAAACGTATCTCTCTTTAGTACGTTGAAATAATATCTGGACATGTTTGCTCATTATTTTAGGTGGGTATCTCGTTTTCAAAAAGAAATCATTTTGTTCAGTTAAAAACCTTTTCATTATTGCATTCAGCTGTAGCAGATTTTGCAAATGTAAAAATCAAAATAACAAAAGCACCTGTTACTACTTTTAATGATAGCAATACCCTTTGTTCTAACAACTGATGCTTCGGTGTGCTCCATTATTGCAATCTTAAGCAGAGGTACGATCTGTGGTCACGTTTCCCTCGGACCCTCTCCAAAAGCAGACAATGTCATTCATCTATAGAAAAGGAAAGTTATGTATTTGTAAAAACTACGAAAATTGGCATCATTGTTTAATTGAGAAACATCTTAAGCTGTACAGTGATTAAAAGCCTATTTTATTCATGTTCAACAACAGGCATAGAAGCAAAATTAAAACTGAAAAATACTCCATTGGCAACCTAGCTTGCTTATTATAGTTTTAATATTGAAGAAGGTTGGAAAACCTATTGCAGATGCTTTCATCAGAGTCTGTAGTGCACCTTCTAATCCAAATTGTCTCTCCAACCTTCATCAAGAAATGTCATTCAGGTGTTACTAGGATTAATGACTCGATACGTTCTAGAAATTTTGGTGTTCTCAATGGAAGAAATTTGCAAAGTGACTGTGGCATGTCCTGTTTGTGTGAAAATAAAGCCAAAATATATGTGGCACGGTGCGATGATGACATATAATCAAGACTACATACACTTATACAATAACTAACCGCAAAAATAGTCAAGGTTGCATAAAATAGTGCGTACAGTGCGATAAGATATTTTTAATAGCCTTTATATTATTTTAAATCTTAATTTAAAGTGAACTTAAAATTAACTCCAGGCTGTAATAGCTTTCTTAAATTCTGTGGGTTTCAGTTAATGTATTAATTTTCACCATTTGCTTAATTTTAACTTGTTCCTGTTGTTTTTCTGTTTTATTGATCATAAACCAAAATATTAGGGTTCACAGTTTTTAAGTTTGATAATAACATTTTTGCTATTTACTTATATTTGTTTTATTATTTTTTAGATAAAACCAGTCATAGACAACCAAACAAGTTTTGATATTGATGCAGTTATTGACATTGGTAAATCTGTTAACATACCCTCAGAATATTTTGTTCCAATATGGGTTCTTATTATCAATATTGTTTCCACATATATTTGTTATGCCTTTGGCAAATTTGCATGTAAAATAATGATTCAAACTTTTAGTTATGCTTTTCCAATCAACTTAGTAGTGCCTGTTACTGCAACCTTGTTGATTTCAATGTGTGGTATGTACAGCGAGGATTCATGCACCTTTCATAAAACAATACCACCATACTTATTTTTCAATAGTCCGCCTGTTTACTATTTATGGGACTTTATTGGGACGCAGCAGTCATGGATTTGGTTTTTATGGTTATTATCCCAAACTTGGATAACTATACATTTATGGTCACCAAGATGTGAAAAATTAGCTGCAACGGAAAAATTGTATGTGAAACCAATGTATGATGCATTTTTTATTGATCAGTCAATTGGTATGAACAGAAGAAGAAATGATTATACATCAAGCAATAGTAAGTTTTTAAGTATGTAAATTAATTTCTTGCCACTATCATTTTTTTATATACCTATTTTTGGGAGTACAGTAAACATTAACCAATAGAATCATGATGTTACAATTCATTTTTTATAATAACTGTGTATATTTTATAATACATGGTGTCCACAAACTTATTCTCAACACAGGGATCTTCATTTTTGTGTGATATAGTGATTTGGTTATGCAAGATTAAATGTCCCTTAGGCAAAGTTGTATTAAATCATGTAAATAGTATAGTAGTAAATCATGTGAATGGTTCTAGGAGTAGAAGCAGTGTAGTAGTCTAGAGTTATACTCTGCATATCGTTCAAGAAAGAGGTGCTAGGTTTGCTTACCCGAAAGGAATACCATAATTGGTGTTGTTGTCAATAATTTTGATATTTCTTAACTTGTATAGGCCCTATAATTAAAAAGGGATTTTTTTTGTCTTTGTCGATTGTCGATTTATTTTAGAAGAGTCAAATTTAGTTTACACTTTTGTAAGACAGTTTTTTTAATACGATGTTAATAGTGCATTTGTATTTTTAAAAGATGTCATCAGAGCTCGGTTACAACAAACAACTCCGTTTTTTCCTTACAAAGCACATTCGTGGATATTACATCATTGAAAATAGATAATTTGTGCTTTTCAGAAATGTATAATTTGTTACACCTGACACGAAAACTAAGGGTGAGAAAATAAAAGAACTTATTTTATTACAATTGTTAATAGTTAATAAGGGAAGTTTAAAAACAAAATACAGTGTAAGCAACTAAAGTCAACAATTATTTGTTTTAGTTATCAAAGTGTAGTGTGTTGCAGATTTTTTCAGTTTATTAAGTGTTTTATTAATTTTTGATGCTTGGAATCATTTAATAGTGTGTTCACGATTCTGTGTTTTGTGGGGTCACCTTTTGTTTCGTTAATGCATAGACAACAAATGTGTACAATTTATTTATAGATTTAGAATTAACCATTGGCTATAAGAAATACATACAATAACATGAAATTGAAAATAACAATTACTAAGATTCTACATGCATATGAAATATAAAAATGTCATTTAATTTATGCATGAGAATAGAGCTTTTATGTGAACAAATTTTATTAATGCTAGAAATGCAAATGTCCTTTAGCGTTAGGACATTTATAGTGCAGTTTTGAATGAATTTAATGTTTGTACACAAAAAATGTAATTCGCGCACTGGATTCACTTTGAATTTTTATGCACATTTCTGTCAAGAAACGCGACACAAAACGAAACCTACGCTAAAATAGATTAGTGCAGGAGTAGGTACTCACAGATACAGTGTCGCCTGGGATCTGCAGGTAGAAGTTTCGTTGGATCGAAGCCTGCATACGGTGGTAGAACTGGCAGGTCAATCAATGCAGGTGTCATGCATTGTGCGAGATCCCTTATCGGCAATGACTGTTTTATCATCCATACGGATAACTTTGTATGGTCCTTCATATGTTTGTTGTAAGGCACTTTTGTTTCCTCCGCAGTGTGGAAAAATGTGGCTTAATTGTTTCAAGTCTTTGAATATGAAAGGTTGCCTGTCGTTATGGTTTGTACCTGGGACTGGTTGCAGTCTTTAGAAGTGGTAACGCAGCTGTTTTACAAGTGCTTCAGGATGTAGTTGTTCCTTCTGCTTGCTAGAACTTGCTATGAATTCTCCTGATAGGCATAATGTTTCGCTGAAGGTGGATTCTGCTGATGTAGCATTCAAATTTCCCTTCCAGCATTTCGTATTCCGAATAGAACTAAAGGTAGTGCTTGTGTCCATTGCTCGGTTTTGTGCATGTCAGCGCAGCTTTTAGTTGTCAGAGAAATCGTTCACCGATCGAGATTGCTAGCTCTTTGAATAGTCGTGATCCAAATTGTCGGCCTTGATCTATTGTGATTCTGAATGGTACATCAAATTGTGTGATCCATAGTTTGCTTAATGCTTTGGCTGCCGTTTCAGCTTCAATGTTTTGCAGAGGTGTTGCCTCTGGCCATCTGGTAAAGCGGTCGATGCATGTAAGTATACATCAGTTGCCTCTGATATAGGTAATGGTCCGACAATATCTATGTGTGCATGTTCGAATCTTGCAGATGGTGGTTTGGAATTTTGTGTGTTTGAAACCACATGTCTTGTGACTTTGGATTTCTGGCATTGCATGCAACTTCGTGCACAGGCGCGACAGTCTGACTTGATGCCAGACCAAACGAATTTTTGGGTTACCAGTTTCGTGGTGGCCTTTATTCCTGGATGTGCATGCTTGCGAAAGCATCTTTTCATAACTCTTTTGTAACATAGGGACACGTTATCTTGGTTGAAACAGCAGAAAATACTTTGCTCAGAGTTCGGTATTTGAATAAGTTTGAAGATTAAACTGAAATTTTTGAATTGTTCGTCAGTTTTTGTGTATTGTATAGCTGTGTGTAGTCGATGCTATCAACTATTGACAGTGCGTCTCCAATGATGTTTTCTTTCCCCGATGTATGTTCAATATTTGTTGAATATTGGCTTATGTAATCCAAATATCTAAATTGTCTGGGAGTACAATTTTTCTAGCTTTTGTTGGAAAGCGAATATTAGAGGTTTGTGGTCTGTGTAGATCGTGAAGTATCTTCCCCGTAACATATGTTTGAACTGTTTGATAGTTAGATAGATCGCGAGAAGTTCTAGGTCGTAAGCCGAATATTCTGTTTGGGCATTTGTTAATTTTTTGGAGAAAAAAGTGAATGGTTACCATAGTTTATTGCCCCATTGTTGGATCACTCCACCCACAGCAAATTCTGAAGCGTCTGTGGCTATAGATAGTTTTGTGTCGGAGAGTGGATGCGTGAGCAGCACAGCTTGTACTAGCTGTGTTTTGTACTTCTAGAAAGCTATGTTTACTTCGCTTGTCCAAGTTATTGACGCGCTGTCTTTTATTTTGCCTTTCAGTAGATCATTGAGTGTAGCTTGTGTGTCAGCGGCTCGTGGTATGAATTCTCTGTAGTAGTGCCCAGAAATCGTCTTAATTTTTTCGCTGTCTCAGGTTGTGTGTAATTCTGTATTACACTGACCTTTTCTGATAGTGGTTTGGTGCCACCTTTGGTGACGAGGATGTAATGTTTGTACACAAAAAATGAACTTCTCGCACTGGATTCACCTTGAACTTTTATGCGCGTTTCTGTGAAGAAACGTGATACAAAAAGAAGCCTACGCTAAAATGGATTGGCGCAGGAATAGGTACTCACAGATACGGTGTCACCTGGGATGTGCAGGTAGAAGTCTCGTTGGAACGAAGCCTGCATATGGTACTAGATGTGGCAGATCAATCAATGCAGGTGTCATGTATTGTGTGCAGGTATTTTTTATCGGTGATATGATATGGGGAACGGCATAATGATAGCGAATTCTTCGTAGTTGGCGTCGGAACTGGTTTGGGATGTGGTATTCACATGTCCAGGCAGCTATGTCAGCTTCAGTAATGGTGGGCGGCAAAAACGAGGGTGTCACGGTTAAATTCCTATTAGAAAATTGTCTTAATAAAGTTCAAACTAAATTTGACTGTCTGCTAAAATAAATCAACCATCGCCAAAAATAAAAAACAAAAAAAAAATTTTTTCTTTATAATAGCACATAAACTAGGTTAATATCGAAACTTTATTTATGTAATACTACAATTTTACCTAAGGAACATTTCAGTTCATTTAACTAAATCTCTTTCTCTTGTAATAACAGAGATCCCTGTGTTGAGAATTTTGCTAGATACCGTGTATATTAATACTTTTAAAGCACTACCTTATTGCAGTTATTTGGCAGTATTCATTGAAGCAACAGCTAATTTTCGTTAGGAAGTTTCAATATAAAAAAATTCACAATTTTAACCTGCATAACAATTAACTATTAATGTTACATAAATTCTAGCAAATTTGCAAAATAGGCATTGCAGTAACAACTTTTAATTAATTTACCTGTTCTTGAAAACACACCCATTGTTGAAGGATGTCAATTTAACAATTTGTTGGGGTGTTATTACATGCCAGTCTATATTGGAAACATTATCATTAGAAACACAATTATTTATTTAAAAAAGTATGTATATATATGTACAGGATAGTTCCATAGATTATTTATTGGAAAATTTTTGACTTCCAAATATTATAGCCAAATAAAACATTATATCTGGCCATAATTAACCATTTTGAAACTTAGTAAAATATTTTCAATCAGCAGCACTAGCAAATACTGAAAATCGACGAATTTTAGTTTTTAAAATAAAAATGAAGTTTTTATTCCAAATTCAAATTCCATGTTAAATTTTGTGTTTAGAATACTAATGTTGTTTTAAATTATCTGCTTCAATTTTTGACATGCCACTTTTTTAGAAAAACATGTTGCAAAAATTTGTTTGTATGCCCTCTCAAATTCTTTTCACTTGGGCGTACGCAAAATAGTTTTGCACCAAATTGAAACCTTTTTGATTATATATATATATATATATATATATATATATATATATATATATATTATATAGTAGCAAACACTCATCTAAGACAAAAATTGAACTTACATTTATCATTACTGTTGCAATTTTTCTAATAGTTGTAAAAAACCATAAACAATCACTAATGTGAATTTGACTCTCGGCAAAACGGTCATTAAATTTCGAAAACTTTAGAATCGATAAGAATCTATTTCTGCTTATGATTTTTGTGGAGAAAGTTTGAGATCCTCCCATCAAAAAGTCTTTTCCCCCAATAATCACGTAATTTGGGATAGTGTATATATAAGTCCTTGTAGAAAAATTAATTTAATTAAAACATACATCTCACTTGCTATAACATCACACCATTTCATTGATTGTACCTTCAAATTCTTATCCAGATTTGCAAGTAAGTATAAAGCAACTCTTTCATTTGTCCATTTGTAAAGGTTATTTACAATATTTGATGTCATAAAAGGTTCAAAACACTCAAGAAGCGATTTTATATTTTCTAATTTAATAGCCGAATGAATATCATAGAATGGTTTATATTCCACAACAGATCCTAACCCCTTTGATCATTGTATATATCGAACATAATTTTCCATTCATCGAATTGTATTGTATTGGTTCATTTTTGTAATCGCTTTCTTCAGAACAACTTGTAATTTCGGTGTCACTACTTAAAAGATCATTAGAATTATCGTCATGTATGGAATAATCACTGTCAGAGTCAGACATTAATGTAAATAAATAAATAACTACTGCAACTACTACTATCACTTTCAATTGCCACCATCTAAACCAATTATAATATAAGAAGGATGTGGACAACTATTCCTAGTTGTTGCAATAATAATGTTGTATCATCCGCCACATTCCAGCTTGTAAATACAACTCCTGCAGTTAAATCCTAGAGTGTGAAGCATACATGTAAAATGTATACCAAAAAGTATAATGTTACAAACAGTTGTGGCATGGAATGTAGCTTTACCCTACGATTTGATACATATGTTGTCCTCATATGCTGCATGGGATTCAAGTTGTTAATGGTACATTTTTTAATTAACCTGATTTAGCAAATTATCTCCTTTGTCTTTACGATCTTTCTTCCAACGTCATTTACTTTTGGTAGCTCCTTATTTGACTTACTATTATCCTCATACCTCCTATCAGTATGGCAATTTTCATTTTTCTGCTAACCATTCACCCTGTTTCCACTCTTATCAGTCTCTACTCCATTATTGTTCTTATATCTATTAAAGAGCACATTGTTAGTATTTTGATTATTACTCTTCCTGAAATTTTAATTTGTTTTATTTCTCAGTTTGTAGGTAACATCAACTTTCTTAAGAATTATTTCTAATTCATTAACTGAATCAATGCTTTGGAAAAATACTACATTGCACTTTCTGTGGAAATTGTTTTCATAACCATTCTATTAAATTTTTCTCATCAACTTCCTCTGTTGAGAAGTACATTTCTATCACCAACCTCAATGCATAGTTCACTCCACTACCCATTAAAACTACTGATATTTTTATTAATAGTACAATTCCTTGGTGATATGCATCCTACTAGCGTTCATGAAATAGTTTACTAAAAATTCAAAAATTGTTAAATGAATTTCCACATGCAGCAAGCAGCATATTCTGACGCCTATTCCATTAAACAGCACATAATCAGGCTATTCTTGTTTCATTCAGGAACTTCCGTACTTTTAATACTTTACTAATTTTAAAAACTGCATTGAATGCAATTTCCTCATTTGATCTGTATTGTATTCCCCACTAGCATGTCATGCCAAGATGAAAAATATTTCTTATTTTCAACTTTTATTTGACATCTTTAAGTAACAATTGTTTGTTTACGGTCTGTTTATTTTCTACATCATCTCAAGTGGTTTTTCTTAACTATAAAATACTATTTCGTTTTAATCATATCAGTTGATAAGTACAATAGGATTGCTTGAAATTTTGCAAAATCTAACCCTACTAATTTGTTTGAAGTCTCGCTGTTATTTATTATTCTTAAATTCCAGTAGTACTTACTTTATTATTCTATGACTACAAAGGAATTTTTTTATGTTGTTTACTTAACCATGAAGATTATATGCTCATTTTCTTTCTGTGGCAACTTAGTGTTATCTCCAAGTTTGATTGTAATTGCTTAACCTTTGGCGTTTTTATATCACTTGAAATAAGCAAAAATGGAAGATTTAAAGAATATTATTATATTATATTTATATTTGACTTGTACAATTCGGGGAAACACTCATTTGCATGTGTAGAGTGCGTTAAATCACAAAAGAAAGATGTGAGTACATGAAAAAATAACACATCCTATTTTCAAGTCAAATATTGGTACAAGTGGTTTGAATGGGACAGGAATTCCATTTATGATGACTCAAAGTGTGGAATACCCTCTGGAAGCATGATCTGAAGATCCTCAACAGAGTTGAAAATTTGGCGTTGAATGATCATTGAGTTAAGTTTTCAGTTATTGTAGAGAAACTGTAACATCAGGAATAAGTGTTTTTAATATGCCACATTAGAATTTGTGAATGAGCAAGGTGCTAGTAAGAAGGATTTACAAACTGCTCAGTTTCAAACAAAAACAGGGTAGACATCAAATTTATGAAGTGAATTTGACTACTTTATTCCAAAATGAAAACTTCTTCTATTAAATTGTAACTTGAAGTTAAATACAGGAACATCACTAGAATGTTCCTACAAATCAAGAGTTCATCAATGGGTTTATAACGATCATAAGAACTCTTCACCGCCCAAAAATGCGAAGAAGTAATTTTTGCGAGAATAGTAAAAGCCGTCATTTTCTGGGATGTAGATGGAATTTTTATAATTGAGTATTTGTCACAAGGGACTACAATAACAAGAAATATCTACTTAACACTGTATCGTGTATGATTTCTGTTCATTTAAATTTCTATACATTTCGTATATTCGACATCCTATTTATATGTTATACTGTAGGAGTACTATGATTTATTATGCTGGTATTAACTTTCACATTAAATATTTAGATATTAGGACAATCTCCATTTCGAAGTATTGTAAGTTGCTAGTAATAAGGCGCAATGTGATCATTGCATTCATTTGTATTTATTCGAAGCTTATATGCAGCACGCAGTAACAATTTCAATCGATCAGTTCAAGTTCACAAGTTGATAAGCGAAGTCGCTTGAAGTGGATTTTTGAAACAACATGTCCCGCAAGACATGATGCTTGGCTTTTGGAGGTTAGAAAGAGTGAAATATAAAATAACGAGAAACGTAAAGTTCCTGACAAAAATTAAGGCCGAGAATTTTGAGATTGTTGTGTCGGTCAGTTGAAGCCAAAGGTGGTTTAGTGTTTTAGATGTTTCAGAATTAAGTAACAAATTATGAATCAGTTATGGTGTTAGAATATAATTCTCCTTTATATGGATTCATCATACAGCATGAAATTTGCAGTTCGATGAGTGACATATTTTTGAAATTTATGGAAATTTATTTGATAAGAACAACTTGTTTTTCATAGATGGATAGTGTGATTATTATTAAGGAATTTTGCTTGATAATAGTGATTTTCATTTTGTTTGTCTAATTAGATAATGAATATAGTGGTAATTATTTTGTACGTAAAGGATCTTTAGTCTTTTTCAATTTTGTTTTGATCACAGTGTTTTTATTATTAAAATAATCTGGATGTTAGTTTATTAAAAACTTAAACTTTCATTGTTATCTAAATAATTGAATGAATATTAAATTAGTAATTTTTACCAATACTTGTGATACAGTTTTTTGACAATAGGATATCATGTTAATTAAATTTTGGTAAAGCAATTGTTTTTAGCTTTACGGCATTAAATCTTTTGTTTATTTCATTGCAAAGTAAACTTGTTTATAATTTGCACTCCGGTGTTAAATGTAAATTTACTCTTACATCATACGTTGAATTAATAGAGAAATATTTATTTTCAATCTACTTGAGTTAATTATTGTTGCATATTTAAAAAAGAAAAATAGTTAACAATATTTTATCTTTAATATAAATATTCAGAAACGGAATATATATACGAGGCACTTGGTAAATAAAAATATTGAGTGAGATCATAAATATATTTGTGGATTTGGACTTCCAAATCGTATTTAGTACAATTTAATTTATATATGAATATTTTTGTTGACGAGACACAAACGGTGTTCTCATATTACATTTATTTTGCTCTTGCAGCATATTTCTTACAGGTACCAACTTGTGAGCAGTTTGATGTCAGACGCGAGTTAGAATTTGAATAAGTAATTATTTTTGGAACATTTTATTTTATTTTCCTACGAGTTTCTTCATCTTCTTGTAGGAATATTCACTTTGGTTATCGTACTTTGGATGTAGTGGCGTCCATGTTTAATGTATTTTTAGTCGTTTTTACCTACGACCCCGTTCAGCTCTCCGCTGGATTACAATCCAGCTTAGTCCGTTCTCTTAGGGATTTTCCTTCACTATTTAGCTATTATACATCTAATTTTACCCTGGGCTATCATTTATTTTACACATGAATTCCCGCAGGCATCCTAAAGTGTTCATTTAAGGGCGTGGCTTCAGTCGCCTTATTGTCTCAGGCGAAGTTGCCATTTCAAGACACGATTAAGAACTTGAAAGTGTTTATATACAAGAAAGGTCCTGACAATTATGCTCAGAAAACGTTGCTTCTGTAATGTGCAAAAGCACAAATTGTTCAAGTAGTTGACAGTGAGGTGGCAATCACAATACGTACCTAACCATTCCGACTGAGAGGGCGTCGATTTTTATCGAATTACGACGTGGAAAACACTGAAATTGTATTTTGCAGATTTACCAAAAGAATTTTTTTTTCGAAACCATTGCATTATAAGAAAAATTTTTGAATAAATACAGAAGTGTTAATAGTTCTTGTGGTAAAAAATAAAACTTTTACACTTGTTTTTATAACTGAATAGATAACATAATAATCTCCCTTTCTGTTATTCTATACTGCCACCAAACCTTTAACTTTTAATAAGTTTTAGCATGTGTTTTCTCTGTTCTAGGCATTTTAATTTAATGCAATACATTATTCTTTCTACAAATGTTTTCTTTCAGCATTGAGTGTGTATGCATCTAAATATTGAATTGTAACCACTTTATGGCAGAATTGTCACAAATCTCAGTGTGGGTTCTTCATTTTGACTTGGGCAGCATTGTTTCTTACTTTTTTCCTTACAACTTATCTGTTTATTTACCAGTATACATTTAAAATATTCACGTCCTTGCATTGAAAACCAGTCCCACCTTGCTCTACTTCAGGTGCATGGTTTCATATTGCTTCATTACATCATCCTCACACCTTCCACAAACCTCTTCAGCTTCCAATACAATTTTACTGGAAAATAAAAATATTAATAATCATACTACACTACAAAAAGTGTACTGTGAATTAGTTGACAATTAAAACCAAATATAATAAAGAGCAGTTTTAATAGAAATGATTTACCTCACGATGCACATATAATTCCTCATGAAAAATTTAGCTAAATAGTTTAAAATAGTGGAAAGAAAGTAATGAAGTATTCTCTGACTCTAGACACCGAAAACTTGCCTTTGTTCGAAAAAGTAAATTGTGCCAATCATCAACTGGATAATACTAGCAGCACTAACAAAGCAAGTGACTATCGGGTACAATTAAACAAAGTTAACCCTCTATTTCTATTTGGATGAGTCATCTAGTTGAAGTGCTAAAATTATTGAAAGAAATATGTATAAAGGATTGTTTCCAAATTAAAGAAAATCCTAAAATGAGTACAAAATATAAGATATATATTAATAGCAGCAATGAATTTATTAATATCAAGATTTCCTGATGATACAGTTTCATAGAAACTGCAAAATATGTTTGAAATGCTAGCTGCCTTACAAATGTAGAGGTTGTTTGGTATTATATTGGGCGACTTGCCAGGAAAAAGAATTAGAAAGACACACAACCATATGATGACTGTTTTGAGATTAAATTTTTAAGAAAAGCCAAAAAAGAAAACAAATTATTTTAGTCATAAGTAAATGTAGCTACTATAGAAGATAATAATATTGAATGATTATTGCTACTCCACAAACTGACCATCGATAAATTTTTTATAGATTTTAGTGGTTACAGGTTAGCATAATGTTGGTATTAGGTTCATATTACAGGATTTTATCTGTGAAAATGAAAGTTAGTTTTTTAACTTGCTTCTTAGATGAGTAAGTGAACAATTGACTACTAACAACATATGTATAAGTGATGATTGAAAATACATGCCCCACCCAGGTTTGGACTGTGTTATATTAAAAACTAATAAAATATAATGTTTTACCAACTTCATAAAGGATATCATCAGGACAGAATATGGATCACTGCTTCAGAACGTGCAGACCCACAAGTCCAATTTAACCAGATTAGTGTCTGTTGCAAAGTAGTGGTGCCAAGAAAAGTTTGCTTTTAGACATGCAAACTCACTCACATTATCAAGTTATAAGAAATCTGCTTAGTAAAGTAACTGAGTTATCACATCTGAAGTAGTGATTCACATCTTGTCCTGATAATACTAATTACGGAATGGGTAAAACATCAATCTCGTTAGTTTTACATATGACCTGATTCAAACCCACAACGTGTATTATTGTTCTAACTTGTTGTATCTGAACTGTTTTAAAACATTTTAGGACATTTGTGACTTATTATTATTTAGTCCCTAGAATATTTTTGTTTAAAAAGTTCAAAATTCATGCTAAATGTTAACATTAAAGGAAGCACCTAATCACATTGCAAAATAAGGGTTAGATTTCTTTTTGGAATAATAAAATTGACAAAACAACCTTGTAAATACAGCTCCAGCTTCAAATGCACTTATCGCAACATTTACTTTATTCCTTGACAAACTATTAGAACCAAAAATCCACAATAATGTGTAAATATTCTTGAAAGTCTCTATGTGCCATAATTTATAGTCTATGATACATTGTTCCACCTTAAAACCTGTTGAAAATTATCCCATTTGATGATTCAATAATGTTATTGTTAATGTGGTAATGTGGAGTGCTAAATTTATTTTTAAAATTACTTATAGTGTTCGCTTCACTATAGAATAAGTTATATTTTACTTTAATTTTAGAATTTACTATTGATTCCAATGAAACTACAAAGATCTATGCCTGCGCTACTATGTGGCATGAAGAAGAATTTGAAATGCTTGAGTTCCTGAAATCTATTATAAGATTAGATACAGATCAATTTGTACGAAAGTATGTAACAACGGAACTGAATTTTACAATAGATGATTACTATGAATTAGAAAGTAATATGATGCAAACATTTTGAAATTTTAATTTTTTAATAATTTTTAGCTCACGTATTTTTTGACGATGCTTTTACTCCGACTGGCGAATTAAATAAATATGTAGAAATGCTTATAAAAGCTGTGCCTAAAGCTGTTAGGGAAGTACACACTACTCTCAGGTTAAAAAAACTTGTTCCTCAAAGATATATTACACCTTATGGTGGTCGTTTAAAATGGATTTTACCAGGACAAACAGAAATGATTGTACACTTAAAGCATAAGAAGAAAATTCGAGTTAAGAAGAGATGGTCTCAAGTTATGTACATGTACTATTTGTTAGGTTACAGGTAAAACAACATACATTTTATAACTACATAATATGTCAAAATATTGTAGATTAATGGCCAATAGAAGATTATCGCCAATGCAAAAAGAAGAACAGTCCAATAATACTTTTATTCTTGCACTTGACGGTGATATAGACTTTCAACCAAAAGCTGTGCATCACTTGGTTACCTTAATGAAACGGAATCAAAAAGTTGGTGCAGCATGTGGCCGTATTCATCCACTAGGTTCTGGACCTATGGTTTGGTATCAAATTTTTGAGTACTCTGTTGGGCACTGGTTACAAAAAGCTACTGAACATATGATAGGAAGTGTATTATGCAGTCCTGGATGTTTTTCACTATTTAGAGGCAGCGCTTTAATGGATGATAATATTATGGCTAGATACACTGCAAGAGCAGAACAAGCTTCACACTTTCTACAATATGATCAAGGTACTTAGTAGTTACTACGTCCATTGAAGTAGCCTAGAAAAAAAACCAAAAAAAAGAAATGAAACGGGCTCGATCGGCGAGTGGGTGGAGTATTATACCTACAATAAAAATTAAGGGAGACCTGAAATAAAGAAAATTACACACGCTCATTCATACTCAAAACACAACATATCAACAAAAAAAACCTATAATTAAACACAATATGTACACGCAATAAATAATTACACACTAAATCTAAAAAAAAATATCAACCAAAAGAACAAATCATTTTTTTTAAATGGTGAGCTACCGGTTTTAGGTTACTCCCCAACAACTCTAAATCAGCATGGTAAATCTAAAACTAAGTATATACATCTAATGGCAACAACATTTTCAAACGTGCCAGCAAGCCTTCAAATCATTTTCACTTTAATAAGTTGTACAGTCTTAGTTATTTAAAGCAAATAGTAATGCATTCATATAGTGTCAATAAATCTCAAACTAATTCACTAATTGTAGTCTAAACGGATTAAATTTAGGAATGCATGACCTTAAATCGAAAATCCCAACCGATATGGTCGCAATCGTAAATGATGGAGAAAGAAAACACTCACCCACGAAGTTGCTGATGTCGGGGTTGAGTCTCTAGCTGGTCTACGGCAACGAGTAGGTGGGCCTACACCCATAAAGAACGCACTTGACCTCCCATTACAGCAAGGGACGGCCATTTATCGTGGCTTTAAGGCCACCAGAAAAAGCACGCCATTTGCGTGTACAAAATTTTTATAACGCAAAACGGAAACAATCAAACATTTCTACACGTGTCCCCGTTGTGTCGATTGGAAAGCAAATAAATTCAATTTCGTTCAGCCAGTGACCAGAGTTTAAAGTAATATTTCTATTCAGAATTAACCTGGAAAAACACAGTTTATATTGGTATAATACGCAGCTTTAATTCGACGAATTCTACCGACAGAAAACACATAAGAAGCAATTATCGGATACTTGGAACATGTTATCGACTACCTAAGTATAGTGTAAACTTTACGTTAGGGAATTCTGGGAAGTAGAATTTATTCTTAATTAGCGGAAGTATTTACCAAGTACAGGATACAGGATATTTAATTTATCGAATAAAGTTTCGTTTTAGAGGCAAAGTGGATTTTAGTTGAAAATTATTAGCCAGCGTATTTCTTTTTAATTATGAATCGCCGCTTTTATTTGTTGAGGAATAAAAATATGTGTGTGTGTGTGTGTGTGTGTGTGTGTGTGTGTGTGTGTGTGTGTGTGTGTGTGTGTGTGTGTGTGTGTATAAAAGACACTACATACATATGTATATAGCTTAGTCATAAGACGTGTGTTAGTCAATTTGTAGTATAACATAATAAAAAGAGTAGTCTTAGTGCAACGTTTAATTGCCTTGGATGATAATAAAAGCTATGTGGTAGCTACAGTTTTCCAACAGGTTATGGGCCCAGCTATCATAAATGAAAGGTATTCATTTTGAGGTTAAGAGAAAATAACAACAAAAAAGAGATTCGAAAATAAAAGGATGGCTAGTAGTAGCAATTAAGTTAATTTACCTCAGCTTAGTTCTGGAAATTTCGTGTATTGGCATTATTACATGAAAGACAAACAAAGGTTGCATTAGAACATGATGAAAATGAATACCTGGGCGATGAATTGCAAGAATTTACACGAAAGAACATCAAAGCAAAGTCCATAATAATACAGTGCATAACTGATAAGCATCTAGATTTAGTAAAAAAAACATTAACAGCAATACAGATGATGAAAGCTCTAGCAGATGTATTTGAAAGAAAAAGTGTGTCATTTGCTACTAACCTTAAATGAAGAGTATGATTCGGTCATCACAGCAATAGAAACATTAAATAGTGAAATTACAATGGAATTTGTAAAAAGTCGGTTGCTAGATGAAGAATTGAAAATGAAAAATAAAAGTAAAAGTTCTGGTAAAACTGAAAATTCAGAAGATGTATCATTTAAAGCTGCTCCCTTTATATACTACACGTACCGTAAAGCTGGTCATAAAAGTAGTGAGTGTAGACAGAATCAACAAAGAGGTGGTCGATTTCTAAGGGGATTGTATAGACTCAGATCACAACGAAGAGGTGGACATTTCACTTACAAAGGACGTGGAACGGGTCAATGCGAAAGTGTAAACGAAGTGGACATTTCATTCAATGTGCTACAAAGCAATACGACTATTTTGAGTAATAAAAACTTGTTCATTTTAGATTCAGGTGCAACTCAAAACCTAATTATCAGACAACATGGAACATTTATGTAAAAATGTGCAAATCTAGGCAAAGAAATAAAAATACATGTTGCGAATGGTAAATACATGGTAGTTACAAAGAAGAGTACAATATCAGGTACATGTCAAGGTAAAAATTTAAGTATAAACGGGTTGATAGTCAAAGAAATAAAACACAACCTAATTTCTGTAACGGAACTTGTAAATAAAGGAAACAAAGTAGTATTTGAAAAAGAGACCGTCAAAATAGAAGGAAATAATTATACTCTTGAAAGCAAACTGAAAGATAAGCTATTTATATTAGAAATAAATATAGAAAACTCGGAACAATGTTATGTAACAGAAAATCTTTGGCATCGTAGATTAGGTCATCTAAATCATAAAAGGCTTGAACTGTTGAACTTACCTAAAGGAAAAGAAATTTGTTCAAAGTGCATAGAAGGAAAATCAACAAGAAAACCGTTTTACTCTAAACCAAAAAGATCAAGGCGCATCGGGGAATTAATACATTCAGATCTTGAGGGACCAATAAAACCGGAAACCCCAGAAAGGCATAGATATTATCAGGTTTTAATTGATAATTATTCTCACTTTGTAGTTGTAGAATTATTAAAGAACAAGTCTGAAGCAACAGAAAATGTAAAAGATTTTATAAAATTAATAAACACACATGGACTAAAAACAAAAAGGATCTGCTATGATAATGGAGGGGAATTTTCTTCAAATCAATTTAGGGACTACTGTAGATTCAAAGGTATTTTAATACAATATACCATACCCTATACTCCACAACAAAATGGAGCAAGTGAAAGAATGAATAGAATTTTAATGGACAAAACAAGGACCCGATTTGCTGAAGCTGGATTACCCAAACATTTATAATGAGCTAAATAGATCACCTACAATTGCGAGTAGAGGGATACCACCTGCCAAAATATGGTATGGAAATAATGATTTATCTAAACTAAGAATATTTGGAAGTCATGCATGGGCAGTAGTACTTCCTAGATGTTCAAAGTTGGATATTCGAGCCAAGCCAATGACATTGGTTGAATATTGTGGTGGAGGATACAGATTGTGGGATCAAAATGAAAATAAAATTGTTAACTTCAAGAGATGTAACATTTGATGAAAGAACTTATATATATATATATATATATATATATATATATATATATATATTTCAATGAGCAGAAAATACAAA